>CM029016.1:180665210-181069943 GCA_016801055.1 Panax notoginseng | reverse complement strand
CAAGATACTTTTCCAAGATAGACTTGAGGAGTGGTTTATCACCAACTGAAGGTGAAGCCAGAGGATGTACCGAAGACAGTGTTCAGAACGCGATACGGTCACTACGAATTTTTAGTAATGTCGTTTGGTCTAACGAATGCTCCTGCAGCATTTATGGGACTAATGAATGGTGTGTTCAAGTCATTTTTGGACAAATTCGTGGTGGTATTTATAGACGACATTCTGGTATATTCCAAAACCAAAGAAGAATACGAAGAACATTTGAGGTTAACGTTGGAAGTATTGAGAAGGGAGAAGTTGTACGCTAAATTTTCGAAATACGAATTCTGGATCGAGCGAGTACAATTTCTTGGTCACGTGATCGATAAAAATAGAATTTTGATAGATCCATCCAAAGTAGAAGCCGTGATTAACTGGGAACAGACGAGAACGCCGTCAGAAGTAAGAAGTTTTCTTGGATTGACGAGATATTATAGAAGATTCATTCAAAATTTTTCCAAGATCGTAACTCCGTTTATGAATTTAACTCGAAAAGCTGTGAAATTTGTTTGGACGGAGGAGTGTGAGGAGAGCTTTCAAGAACTAAAGAAGAGGTTAAGTACGGTACCTGTGTTATCTCTTCCGGATGATACAAGCAATTTTGTTATTTTTAGTGATGCGTCGCATAAAGGACTTGGCTGTGTGCTAATGCAAAAAGGTAAAGTCATCGCGTATGCATCACGATAGTTGAAGGATTACGAGAAGGGATACCCGACTCATGATTTAGAGTTAGCTGTAGTGGTTTTTGCTTTAAAAATTTGGAGGCACTATCTCTACGGGGGAGAAATGTGAGATATATACAGACCACAAGAGTCTGAAATATATTTTCACACAGAAGGATTTGAATATGCGTCAAAGAAGATGGTTAGAATTAATTAAGGATTACGACTGTGAGATTTTATACCATCCGGGTAAAGCAAATGTTGTTGTCGACGCCTTAAGTAGAAAGGGTCGTGAGAAATTGATGATGTTGACTGCTCAGGAGGAGCTAATCACAGAAATAGAGAAACTGGAGTTGGAAGTGAAGTATCCAATAGAGATTGATGAGAAGCTATTTCAGATGCAATCTGGTACAACTTTACTAGATAAAGTGAAGGAGGCTCAGCTTCAGGATGATGAATGTAAAAAGGTGGCAAAGAAGATATCCGAAGGGACCGAACCGAGATTTAAGATGGATAAGAAAGGAATACTGAGATTTGAGAGTAGAATTTGGGTACCGTCAGTACAAGAGATTAAGGAAGATATTTTAAGTGAGGCTCATAGTTTACAATATTCGATTCACCCTGGTAGTACCAAACTGTACCAAGATCTTCGACAACATTTTTGGTGGTCGAATTTGAAGCGTGATGTTGCAGAATGTGTTGCCAAGTGTCTGACCTGTCAGAAAGTGAAAGCGGAACATCAGAGACCGAGTGGATTGCTACAACCGTTAGAGATCCCAGAGTAGAAATGAGAACATATTACAATGGACTTCGTGGTTGGCCTTCAGACGACTCAGAAAGGCTACGACGCAGTATGGGTTATCGTTGACCGACTGACGAAATCTGCACACTTCCTTCCAATCAAAATAAAATTCAACTTAGATCAGTTGGCCAGGCTATACGTAAAAGAGATTGTTTCGAGGCACGGAGTTCCGGTATCAATTGTTTCAGATAGGGATCCGTATTTCACATCAAATTTCTGGAAACATCTTCAGGAATGCATGGGTACGCAATTGCGAATGAGTACAACTTACCACCCTCAAATAGACGGACAGAGTGAGAGAACGATTCAGACATTAGAAGATATGCTAAGAGCCTGTGTAATGGACTTTAAAGGAAATTGGGATGATCACCTACCATTAGTAGAGTTTGGCTACAACAACAGTTACCACGCTAGTATTGGTATGCCGCCTTATGAAGCTTTATACGGCAGAAAGTGCAGAACTCCGCTTTACTGGGATGAAGTTGGTGAAAGACAATTGCTAGGACCAGAATTGGTACATCAGACATCAAAAATAGTCAAAGTAATCCGAGCACGACTGTAGTGGCTCAAGATCGACAGAAGAAATATGCTGATCCACATCGTAAAACTATTGAGTTTGAATCAGGTAGTTATGTTTTCTTGAAGGTCTCTCCCTGGAAAGGGAAGATCAGGTTCGGAAAGAAAGGGAAATTGAGCCCAAGATTCATTGGACCCTTTGAAGTACTGAGAAGAATCGGAGAAGTTACGTATGAGGTAGCCTTACCTCCAGCACTCGAGAATATCCATAACGTCTTCCATGTTTCTGTGTTGCGACCCTACAAGCCTGATTACAAGCATGTAATTGAATATGAACCCCTACATTTTGAGAAAGACTTATCTTACGAAAAAATTCTTGTCCAAATTGTCGACCGAAAAGAACAAGTTCGAATAAATAAAGTTATACCTTCAGTTAAGGTAATTTAGAGAAACCACAACGCTGAAAAAACTACGTGGGAACTGGAAGAGAATATGATGAATAATTACCCTCATTTATTTACTTAATTATTTGTAAGCGATTCTGGGGACATAATCTTTGTAAGGGGGGGGGGGAGAATGTAACGGGTAAAAAAATTTATTGAGTCCTGATTCTGGAGACAGAATCCTTTTAAGGGGGAAAAGATGTGACGAACGAGATTTTGTAATTAATTTTTAATATTTATTGAATTAAATAAATATTTTCGATGATTTAATTATTAGATTAAATAATTAATCGATGCAATTGTTGTAGATTAAATTAATTATATGCGTTGCATTTATTAAATTAATGTAGAGAATAATTATTATTCAAGTATGTAATTATGTGAACTTATTGAACTAAATGAATTATTTAATTAATCATGATGTTATTTTAATTAATTTAATTATTAATTAGAGAATTAATAATTTGACATTATTTATTTATGAGAAAGTATTATATTTTATTTATATTAAATAAGATATATAAATTATTGTACAAGTGGGTGTGACATGATTTAAATTATATGGTAAAAGTTTTATTAAATTAAATAATTTTGTAATTTATTTAACTAGCCAAACAAGGTCTTATTGGGAGTTGGGATCAGTTACCCATGACTGGGTTAACTGACCACAATGCGCCAGTCTTTTATTACGACGTCTTCTTCTCATTCCTTATTGTTTCTAAGTCTGCAAATCAGAGAGGGAGAGAATTAAAGAGTTTGAGAAGTCTGAGAGAATGTTTGAGTGTATAATTATCAATTACTTATAAAAGAATCACCACTGATCATCTCTTCCATTAGTTATACTTTGGGTAATTCTCCTTCCCAATTCTTACTTTACGTAATTGAGTTTTCTAGAAAATGGCTTTCAAAACTTCTGTTAATCTCTGTGAATTGGGAATTGGTGTTGTTATAAGGATATATGTAATAATACGAGTAGCATAACATGTTTTATATATATATTGCATGATTCCATATCCTAAGTTTCGTAATCTGATGACTTGCTATTTCAAAAATATACAGAGTTTGGATTTTTGGCCTTATGGCCTTATACGCGATTTTAATATGTCAAACATAAATGTTTTCGTAGATTTTACACTCGTATATTATTGTGCATATTAATACGAAGAGACCAAACTTTAAATGAACGGATTTGGCTTTATAACGAATCCGTGGCGTTGAATTTTACGAATTTATGTTAAAAACTTCAAGAACATCAAGAATAGAGGAAAATTTTATGTTTTAATTCTGTGATTATATGTTTTAATGGGTTAAAATCACTTTATAGATGTTGTATTATGATTATACATGAATTATAACATGTGAGTATGTCTAAATTTGTGTAGTAATAAATTAAATTGGAGTTTTTGGCTGTGTTCTGTAATTTTCGCGAATTACAGAACAGTTTCTGGTTCGCCGCGCCGCCACGCCATACTCAAGCCTAAACATCCGCGCCGCAGCGCCATAGCGCCACTATCCAGAATGTCCAGAAATGTAATTTTATTTTTTTTAAATGTTAAGTCTAACAATGTGTTAGTAACTTAATATAGTGAACATGTAAATATGTTAGAAATATAATGAAATGATAAAATAGTTGTTTAACATGTAAATAACATAATTACATGTGAATTGAATTATTGAATACATAATTAGCATGATGATTCATGAAGTGCAAATTATGTGACAAAGTGGTAAATTGATTAAGTATAGTCAATAATCAAAGTAGATAAAGAGAATGAGTTTATGATGATTAGTTAAGTTATAATTAACTGGTATTGTGAATGTGAATGGTATGAAGGATTTAATTCAAAGAACGCGATTAGTTAAAGTATAATCTACGCACGAGGCAAGTTTCCTAACCCTACTTGTCATTATTGTTCAAGCTTATTATTTACCTTGAATAAACTATCGTTACTATTATTCAAGTTCAAATGATTTATTAAAGATTGATTATCTCTTCAAATTATGATTTAGTTATACAACAATTGTTCTATTGTATACTTCTTGAGATTATTATTTCAAATTGGATATCATTATTGTTGAACCTTATTAGACTAGTGAAACCTTAATGATTCAACTAGCCCATAGTTGATGAGCGTTCTGAATTTCAGAACCCTTGATGAATTATCCAAACCAAACTTCCTTTGGTGCGGACTCGAATGTCAAACTAAGATGAACAACCCTGTATAGGGGATTATTTACGCTTTAGCATTAAGATATTGTGCACAGTATGGTACTAAGGGCTGATCCCCCTAAGTACGAGAAGAAGGTCCATAGTCTTATGACTGTTAAAGGTTTCAAGTATAACCCTTGTTAACCTAGGACATAGTTCAAGGTCTTATGACCTTCAAAATTCTTTTGATTCTTGTTATCCATTCTTGATTCAAAAGTTGAACTTTTATTCAGATGTCTTTGATTTATTCGCATGTTATTATACTGTTATTTCATTTTTTATACTTGTGGGCATTTGTGCTCACTCTTGCTTAATAATAATATTGCAGTTAAGAACGAAAGAACTGATGAACCTTCCACTAGTAAAGGCAATGGAAAAGTTAGCAAGTGACAAAGACCTGTTGTTTTATATGATGATGTATTTGTTTAAGACTTGAGTTAATGTTATTGTTTAAGACTTATTGTTTATGATTCCACACAGATGTTTAAGGTTAGTTTAACCTGTGACGCCCCGAAAATAGGTATACAACACCCATTCTGAGTCGCCAAATACATGGTACAAAAAGCAAACTACAACTTCAATAATACAATTATCGTGCAAAATACGACAACATATACTGTGAGTTTAAATATAAATATTGTCTTCTAGACAATATCCACACTCAAATAAGTCCTCATTACAATTATTCAAACACTATTTTACAGAAATAGTGAGGACTGCTAAAACATCTTTCTAGAACCATCACTCCATACCTCGACTAGATCCTGCTATGTTCTCACCTCCTGAGAAGAAAAATGAAACAAAAAGCAAAAGGGTGAGCTCAACTAGCCCAATAAAAAATATTATGACTAAGATAATATACAACAAATTATCATTAGTATTCAACAGGGAAAAATCTGATAGAATATAATCGATAACAAGTTTTAGATCAACAACTGCAGCGGAAACAGCAAACCATTAGAAGAGTCAAGTAGAGAATGAATTCTACTATCTTCTAAGATTTAAAAGTCCATCATCAATATTTTATCCCTTTAACATCAATTAATAATCATCTTTAACCAAATATTCATCTTTGCACTACAGGCCAAAGATATTCATTTGTATCACCAGTCAGTCATGTTCATCTCAACACCTGTTCATCTTTGCACTACCGGCCAAAGATATTCATCAGGTAATCATACATCTTTGCACTACAGGCCAAAGATATCCAATAATATCATCATTTAGGACTAAAGATGATGAAAAATATTTTAAAAAAAACGAATCCAGCGAGATAAAAGAACAAATATTAGGGATTCGTATTACAGTTTATCTAAGATCAATAATACTTCATAATAATCAATTGTGAAGCAAAATTCAAAAATAAAGATCAAAACATTGATACAATCAAAGATAGTAACCATAATAGATATCTTGGACAAAACGGGAAAATTTTATTTTTCGGTGAATAGTGTCGTATTCGTGAATAGTGTCGTATACGTGAATAATATCCCTTACCTCAAAATAACTGTACTTCTGACTGAATATCGGATATGAGGCTGAATGAAACTTGCTCTGATGAATAGAAACTCTCAAAGTATCTAAATACTCACAAAATACACTCAATAATCTAGAGAGAGAAAGAGAGAAAACTTGTTTCTGGTGTGATTTTCAATTCTAACTTAGCCCTCTATTTATAGGAAAATGTTAGCACGCCGAAGTAGACTTAACCTGCAACCTGATGGCTTTACCTGCTACTATTCCCACCCACCACATTTGAATAAAAATCTTAGCACATTTTTCACCAACCAAGAGTGGGGCCCACTAATTCTAGAATTTTCCACCAAAATGATTAACTCCGAAAATTCAACAATTTCTGAACCAGTCATCTCGTAAAATTTATAACAAATCATACGTTCATTTTTAACGGTTCAAAATTTGTGGACATATACTCAACTTATATATGTATAACATATCCAAATATTACCACGATCCAACGGTCGGATTAAAAATTATAACCCTCGCAAAATATCTCAAAAACCCTAATTTGATTTTTAATACCTCCGTTCCGACAAAAATACATATAAAACACCTCAACATTAACTCCTTCATTTTTAACCACAAAAATATATCCCTCATTTATATCCACATAAAATAAATATTTCCTTATCATATGAATCAATAATTAATTATTCACAAATAATATTACAGAATAATATTTATGACAACCAGGCCGTTCCCAAGAAAGAGGGGGCTTTCCAATAAGAATTTCTCCTTACTGGCGCACAATTAGATGATCAAACCTCTCCTTAGACAGAACTTTCTAGACATTGCCAATAATGTTATCTAATAATATTATTCAAATAATATGAATTATTGATCTGATAATGGGAAATACTGTGTAGTGACAATTATTAAAAAAACAATAATATAAAATATCAATGCAGCAATTATTGAATCAATAAAATAAAATATTAAACAGTAACTACTGTAACAATTATTGAGTAGTGCCTTCCTTCGTAAGAATCAATAATTGGTGCAATACCGTGTGCTACTGTATTTTAACCACCAGGTATTCCAACAGTATTAACGGTAATAACTACGCCGTTAACTATAAACAACTTATACTTGTCGTTTTCTTCATCCAATCGCTTTCCGTTATGGGGCCCACACAAGGCTGCGCTGTCGTACGAATATTCCCCGACAGCAAGAATATTCCACGACCAAATGAATATTCACCGACCAAAAATGAATATTTTATAACCACTTGCTTATTTGAAATATTTGCGCATTTTACCAATAACTAACCACATTAATCAAATCAACCCTTTCTATTTCAAAATAATAAATAGAGGAAATTTAATTTCATTTATTAATAAGTTGGGGTCTTACATAACCTGGGATTGTATTATTATTATTCGGATATTGTAACCCTTAAGGGGAAGATTTTATTTCTATCTATTGCATGGTTTGCATTTATTATGGGTAGATAGATAGATGATATTTATATAGTGAACACCAAATCTCGTGGAATCGAAGTACCTAGATTTGGGGGTATCACAATAGTAGTTTATCAAGGAATATCCGTACGACGGCACAATCATTAGTGGACCCCACAATAGAATTTACTGTCAGATTTAGAAAGCGACATAAATAACCTTTTTATAAAAATAACGGCAAATTTTTTACCGTTAACTGTTGAAATACCCGGTGATAAAAGTATAGTAATACGCGTAGTTGCACAGTAACACACAGTATTGTACAGTATCTTTGATTATTGATGCTTACGTGAGAAGTCACTCAGTTTTATTCAATTATTGCAACAGTAATTGATGCATAATATCTCATATTATTGATTCAATTATTGTCACAATATCATCTGCACAATATTTTATATTATTAAATTAATAAAAGAGATGACACAGTTATTCATATTATTATTTGCATTATTGACAATGTCTAAAAAGTTCTGTCGAGGAAAGGGGTTTGATCATCTAATTGCGCGCCAATAAAGAAAAGTCTTATCGGAAAGCCTCCTCTTTTCTGGAAATGATCTGGTTGTTAATATTATGAGTTATAATATTAATGATGAATAATTGTTGAAAGATTAAAAATGTGTTTAGTGAAGTCAAGTGATTTGATATAAATAAAGGGGTTTGTCATGAAGTAGTTGTAAATTTGGTTTAATATATGGACCCCCACTTACTCATTTTTCAAAATCATCGGTAGAAAGCTATCTCAGTTTTTGTTTTATAATAATAAAACATAAATTTTTTTATATAAAATAGAATACTTTTTATAAATAGAATATATTATATTTTATTTTATTACATAGTACTGCATAGTGTTTGCATAGTGCAGAATAGTAAAATCAAAAAAATTCGTCGAATTCCCGTGACTTCACCCATGAAATTTTTCCTTTGCAGTCCGTGATTATTTCCTAAATAGTATCATGCCATTCTTCTATAAATAGGATGCTTAGTTTAGAAATAAAAATCACACCAGAATCAGAGAATTATTCTTCTATAATATTGAGCGTATTTCTTTTGAGTTTAAGGAAACATTGAGTGTAGCAAATAATGAAAGTTTTCTTCAAGAATATCTCCGCTATACCAATCAAGTATTCTCCTTTTAAGGTAAGGAGTATTATTTATTTCATATTCAGAAAAGATATTATTTTTTGTATTCGTAAGAATATTATTTTCGTTCAATATTCATAAGGAATATTATTTTCATTCAATATTCGTAAGGGATATTGTCTTCGTCCAATATTGGCAAGAAATATTATTTTCGTTCAATATTCATAAGGGATATTATTTTCATTCAATATTCATAAGAAATAATATTTTATTCCATACTCTGTAGTATGTAAGTAATGTTATTTCGTTTCATATTCCTAATTCTACACTTATTTTTCTGAACTTTCTTGTTAACTTTTAAGCTTTTCATGCCGGAGTACTATTCATTGGTACTATTCATACATACGGTACTATTCATACGATACTATTCATATATACGTCACTATTCACGGGATATTATTCATAAAGTACTATTCACGGGGTACTATTCACTCGGGTACTATTCATAAAGTACTATTCATGACAAAAATTAATTTATTTTCTATCCAAATTATTTTTGATACAAGAATATTATTATGACGCCCCTAAAATTAGGTATACATCACCCATCTTGGGTCGTCAGATACACAGTACAGAATACAAATACAACTGTCGTGTACAATACGACAAAACATAAACTGTGAGTTTGAATACAAATATTGTCTTCTAGAGAGTATTCATACTCAAAAGGAGTCCTCATTACATTTATTATCACACTATTACATAGAATAGTGAGGACTACTAACTAATACTATCATTCGGACCATCACTCCATTCCCCGAGTTGCCCCAGCTACGTTCTCATTTCCTGAAGATTACAGGGAAAGAAAGGGTGAGCTCAACTAGCCCAGTAAGAAATATTATGACTAAGATAATGCAGAATAAATTATCATTAGCCTTCAACAATGTTAAACTGATAAAATATAATAGACATCAAGTTTAACTGCAGCGGAACAAGCAATCCATTAAAAGAGTCAAGTAGAAAATAAACTCTACTATCTTTTATGATTTAAAAAGTTTTTCAACACTGTGATCGCTGGGACTCAGCTTAATAAAATAATCCACATCATCGAATCACCCCTGCACTACGGCCAAGGATATTCGTGTATTCATTAATGGTCATGATCATGCCAACAACTGTCCATCAACGCACTACGGGCCAATGAGGACTTTTACCACATCATTTGTAACATTACGGTCATGCTTATACCGAATAATCTATGGTCATAATCATACCAAGTCCATCTATGCACTACAGGCCACAGATGACTTTTAACATTTTATAAACATGAGGATGATGACAATGATATAAGAATTCAATAAAATAAGTTCAAGAATTAATTTATCCAAGAATTAACAACGTCCAAATTGTCAACATGATACTGCTTTGTGGAGTAAAATTCAAGAATGCTTAAAAGAATATTTTCATGAAAAGATACTGGATGAAACGCAATTATCAAGGATATTCCACAAATTTCATGGAGTATAGAAGTCAAAACTTAACCAACTGAGTATAATAAAGAATGGAATAACAAAAGAAATCACCATGCATGCGATAGATCGCACAGACAGGTTATTCCAACAGAAAAATAAATAATGGAACCAGGTCCGGCATAAAACGCACAGACAGGATATTCCAACAGAATAATAATAAAGACAGAATCAGGTCTGGTGTAAAACACACAGACAGGATGTTCTAACAGAATAATAATAAAGACGGAACCAGGTCCGGTGTAAAACACACAGACATGATGTTCCAACAGAATAATAATAAAGACGGAACCAGGTCCGGTGTAAAACACACAGACAGGATGTTCCAACAGAATAATAATAAAGACGGAACCAGGTCCGGTGTAAAACACACAGACATGATATTCCAACAGAATAATAGAAGAATGTCACCAAGTATAGGGTAGACCGCGTATACAGGTTATTCCAACAGAATAATAAGAAATAGAATAACAACAGTTCTCTTCATGAATAAGAAAGAATAACACCCCTTACCGTTTTAAAGAAGAGCTGAAATAAGGAAGTAGTTAAGTAGCAGAATACTCTTCTTCTCTCTGTCTATAGTTTCTCTCTCTAGAGTTCAGTGAATTCGTAAGAAATAATGAAGGAATGAGCTGCTATTTATAGAAAAATAGAATGCATAGTAACTAATCCATGAACGGTCCAGATTGATTACTTTAATCTGACGGTCCATAGTTAAAGAAAAATCTTTTAAATAAAATATAATATATTATATCTATAGAATAACTTTAATAAAGTATTCTGTTTTATATAAAAAGATGTTTCTGTTTTATTACGTTAATAATACGAATAAAAAAAACGTCATTGTCGCTAAATAATTCATATTATTAACTGACAATAATTAAATCAAACTGAGTGACTTCTCACATAAGCATTAATAATCAATACCGTGTGCTACTATGCAACCACACGTATTACTGCACTTTTACTACCGAGTAGTTCAACAGTATCAATGGTAAAACTTCCGTCGTTATTTTTAATAAAATATTTTTGTCATTTTCTCAATCTGACAATAATTCCGTTGTGGGGTCCACCAATGATTGTGCCGTTGTAAGAATATTCTCTGTTAAAATGAATATTCCCCGACCAATCGAATATTATATAACAACTTGCGTACTTTGTAAAATTTATAAATATTACCCACAACTATAACATTATATCAAATTAACTCCATAATATTCAAAAATAATATTTATAGAAAATTCATCTTTATTTATAAAAGTTGGGGTCTTACAACCTCCCCTTCTTATGAAATTTTACCCTCGAAATTAGGGTACGTACCTGGTATGTCGAAGAGGTAAGGATACCATGATTTCATTTCAGATTCTAACTCCCAAGTCATTTCCTCAACATCGTGATTTCTCCACAAAATTTTGACTTGAGGTATAACCTTGGAGCGTAGAATATGTTCCTTCTTATCCAAGATTTGAACAGGAACTTCTTCATACGTCAAATCCTCCGCTATTTTATATCCGGTTCTAACTCAATAATGTGGTTCGGGTCTTCCACATATTTGGGTAACATGGATATGTAAAAAACGTTATGAACACGAGACATACTTGGCGGTAAAGCGAGTCTATAAGCCACAGTTCCTATTCGATCGAGGATTAAAAATGGACCGATGAATCGAGGATTGAGCTTTTCTCTCTTTCCAAATCTCGTAACTCCTTTCCATGGAGCAACACGTAAGAACACATGATCTCCTATATCAAATTCCACGTCCTTTCGATGAAGATCAGCATAACTCTTTTGTCGATCTTGTGAGATTTTTATATGTTGTCGGATCTTTTGAATCTTTTCTGTAGTCATACGTACCAACTCCGGTCCCAACAACGTTGCTTCACCCACCTCATCCCAGCATACTGGAGAACGACATTTTCTTCCATACAATGCTTCGAATGGAGCCATGCCAATACTTGCTTGATAACTGTTGTTGTAGGAAAACTCCACCAATGATAAGAACTTATCCCAACTTTCCTTGAAGTCAAGGACATAGAGTCTTAATAAATCTTCCAGAGTTTGAATAGTCCTCTCTGATTGTCCGTCCGTCTGAGGATGATATGCCGAACTAAATCGTAAATCCGCACCCATAGCTTTTTGTAAGCTAACCCAAAATCGTGAAGTGAATCTTGGGTCTCGGTCAGAAACTATGGATACTGGCATACCATGCAGTCTTACAATCTCGTTCATGTACATACGAGCAAGACGTTCAAGTGTATAAGTTTCTCGTATCGGTAAGAAATGAGCAGACTTGGTCAATCTATCAATAATGACCCAAATCGCATTTATACCTTGAGAAACCTTAGGAACACCGGTAACGAAATTCATGGTAATGTGCTCCCACTTCCATTCTAGAATTTCAAGTGGTTGCAATGGACCTTTTGGTACTTGATGCTCCGCTTTGACTCGTTGACAAGTTAGACACCTTGAGATAAACAGCGCTATCTCTCTCTTCATATTGCTCCACCAAAATGTATGACAAAGATCATGATACATTTTGGTACTTCCAGGATGGATTGCAAACGGTGTGTTGTGCGCCTCCATCATGATTTCATACTTTAAATCAGGGTCGTTAGGAACACAAAGTCTGGAGTTGACTCGAAGTATTCCTTCTTCATCGATTCTTGCTTCCGGCATAGCACCTTCTTGCACTTTCTTCCTCATACGCATCAGCTCCAGGTCTGTAGCTTGAGCAGCTTTAACTTTATCGATTAAAGTTGGTTCTACTCGTATATTCGCCATCATCACATGGGTCCCTGGAGTCTTTAACTCTATCTTCATCCTTTTCAAGTCACACAAAATGGGCCTTTGTGTTGACAATATCGCACTCGTACTTGCATATGATCTTCTACTCAATGCGTCAGCTACCACGTTCGCTTTTCCAGGATGGTATTGAATGGTATGATCATAATCTTTCAACAGTTCAAGCCAACGTCGTTGTCGCATGTTGAGTTCCTTTTGAGTGAAGAAATATTTGAGGCTTTTATGATCCGTAAAGATCTCCACCTTCTCCCCATACAAGTAATGCCTCCAAATTTTAAGTACAAAGACAACAGCTGCCAACTCTAGATCATGAGTAGGATAATTCCTCTCATATTCCTTGAGTTGTCTTGATGCATAGGCTATGACTTTTTCATGTTGCATGAGAACGCATCCCAACCCTTTACTCGAAGCATCACTGTAGATGACAAATCCCTCCGAGCCAGATGATATTGTTAGAACAGGTGCTGAAATGAGTCTCCTCTTGAGTTCTTGAAAACTCTTCTCACATTCTTCGCTCCAACCGAACTTTGTATCTTTCCGAGTCAGCTGAGTTAGTGGAGTAGCGATTCGAGAAAATCCTTCCACGAATCTCTGATAATAACTAGCTAAACCAAGAAAGCTACGTACTTCGGTCACTGATTTAGGTTGTTCCCAGCCTTGAATAGCTTCAATCTTTGCCGGGTCAACAGATATTCCATGACTTGATACTACATGTCCAAGGAATGCTACCTCCTCCAGCCAAAACTCGCATTTCTTCAACTTGGCATAAAGCTTGTATTCACGAAGCTTTTGGAGTACTAGCCTCAAGTGTTGCTCATGATCTTCACGACTTTTGGAATAAATAAGGATGTCATCAATAAAGACGACCACAAAGTGATCTAAATATTTCTTGAATACCCGGTTCATCATATCCATGAAGGCAGCAGGAGCATTAGTCAATCCAAAGGACATGACTAGGAATTCATAATGCTTGTACCGAGTTCTGAAAGCCATTTTTAGAATATCCTCAGTTCTAACCTTCAGCTGATGATATCCAGAACGAAGATCGATCTTTGAAAAGAATTGTGCTCCTTGCAACTGGTCAAACAGGTCATCAATACGTGGCAATGGGTACCTGTTTTTGATGGTGACATGATTCAACTCCTGATAATCAATACAAAGTCGCATACTTCCATCTTTCTTCTTCACGAATAGCATAGGAGCACCCCAAGGAGAAGTACTAGGACGAATAAAGCCAATGTCTAACAATTCCTACAGTTGGATCTTTAACTCCTGAAGTTCAATAGGAGCCATTCGATATGGGGCTTTGGAAATGGGTTTTGTACCTGGTTCAAGGTCGATACAAAATTCAATTTCACGCTCTGGGGGAAGGCCAGGAAGTTCTTCAGGGAATACATCAGGGAATTTATTAACAATAGAAATATCATTCAAAACTGACGTATTTTTGTTTAGATCCGTGACATGAGCTAAGAAAGCTTGACATTCATTTTTCAATAAACGAATAGCTTTATGGCTTGAGATGACAGCGATTGATTTTAATGGTTTGGTTGCTTGAATTCGCATAATAGGTCGATTAGGAATATGAAAGCTAACAACCTTACGAAAATAATCAATTTTTGCATGATGAGTAGTTAACCAATCAATCCCTAGAATCACGTCAAAATACAAGTATTTTTAATGAAATAAGATCGACAGGTAATGTGTGGGTACCAACTTGAACCAAACAAGACTTATAAATCGTAGATGTAATGAAGGTTTCTCCCAATAGAGTTTCAACAGATAAGTCAAAGTCTAATTTCTCCGGAGTCAAATTTAATCGATGAGCGCAAGTAGGCGAAATAAAAGAATGGGTAGAACCGGTATCAAATAATGTATAGACTTCGTTAGAGTTTATGATAAGCTTATATGTGATGACCTCATTCGGGTTCCTTGCTTTCTGGGAGGTCCCAACAAACGCTCTCCCTTACACTACCGATTTTAACTTTTCTGGGACGGCCTTTGGTGTCTCCATCCTGACTGAACTTGTTTTTGGTAAACGACAAAATCGAGCTAAATGACCTTCTCTTCCATAATTATAACATGCTTTAGACGACATCGCGCAGTTTGGACTGATGTGCCCCTCCCTTCCGCATTTGAAACATATGATAGGTGGTCGTTCTCCTTCCTTAACAACGGGTGCTGGTGCTGACGTCTTTCCATCATTGTTGAATCTCCTCTTCTTGAAATGACTATTCTGATTATTTTGGCCCTGATTACCACCGAAGTGGTTACCATTTCTGGCCTGTTGATTCCCTCCACGCTTGTTGTCACCGCTTTGATGATTGCTCTCACTGGTATTATCATTTTGCCGATTGCTCTCTTTTGGTTGCGTTGACTCGTTATTGCGCTCCACTAACTGAGCCCTATTCACAACATCTGAATACAAACACAGTTTATGAGAAATAAGATGTTGACGTATCTCAGGTTTCAAACCTTGCAAAAACATTCGCGTCATTCGCACTTCATTATCCACTAAGTGGGACGCAAACCGGGACAACTCAGCAAATTTAGCCTCATACTGCGACACGGTCATATTATTCTACTCCAATTTGATGAACTCGACCTCCTTCATGTGACGAACACTTTCGGGAAAGTATTTGTCATTGAACAGCTCTTGGAACTTCTCCCAAGACATCTTCAGTGCGGCAGGTTGAGTATGCTTAATTGATTCCCACCAGTAATCTGCCTCTCCTCGCAACATAAAGGCGGCAAAGGGAACCTTTTACTCCTCGGAACATCCCAAGACATCAAATATCTTGGTAATCTGCTTTATCCATGTTTTCGCTATAAGTGGTTTTGGCTCTCCCTTAAACTCTGGTGGTCCCAACTCCTTGAACTGTTTAGCGGTGACCGTCCGAGAGTTTTCAGTGTTTCCACCTATATTTTGGACAGGAGCCGCTCTCGCCTGCTGTTGCATGAACTGCATAAAGTTTCTGAACATTCCATCATTCATCATCTGGTCAGTGTTGTTGTTTGCATGAGGATTGTCACCTTCTTGATGCACATTATCCTGATTATTGATATGTGGTGAATCAACAGTCGCCTGTGCTCCATTGCTATTCTCAACATTCTCAGATGCCATTTTCAGATACTTCCACAAAATAAAAGTTAATTGATATGTCATATATTATCCTTATATTATGACCGACCAATTAAATACCATACAAATAAACTTAAGTAGGTCATACTAGCGAAGAAATTCCCCGTCTTTCCCCTCCTAGTTCTATTCTCACATCTTAGCCAGGGATTATATCCCTAAGCTCTGATACCAACTGTGACGCCACCAAAATTAGGTATACATCACCCATCTTGGGTCGTCAGATACATAGTACAGAATACAAATACAACTTATTAATACAACTGTCATGTACAATACGACAAAACATAAACTGTGAGTTTGAATACAAATATTGTCTTCTAGAGAGTATTCATACTCAAAAGGAGTCCTCATTATATTTATTATCACACTATTACATAGAATAGTGAGGACTACTAACTAATACTATCATTCGGACCATCACTCCGTTCCCCGACTTGCCCCAGCTACGTTCTCATTTCCTGAAGAGAACAGTGAAAGAAAGGGTGAGCTCAACTAGCCCAGTAAGAAATATTATGACTAAGATAATGCAGAATAAATTATCATTAGCCTTCAATAATGTTAAACTGATAAAATATAATAGACATCAAGTTTAACTACAGCGGAAGAAGCAATCCATTAAAAGAGTCAAGTAGAAAATAAACTCTACTATCTTTTATGATTTAAAAGGTTTTTCAACACTGTGATCGCTGGGACTCAGCTTAATAAAATAATCCACATCATCGAATCACCCCTGCACTACGGCCAAGGATATTCGTGTATTCATTAATGGTCATGATCATGCCAACAACTGTCTATCAACGCACTACGGGCCAATGAGGACTTTTACCACATCATTTGTAACATTACGACCATGATTATACTGAATAATCCCTGGTCATAATCATACCAAGTCCATCTATGCACTACAGGCCACAGATGACTTTTAATATTTTATAAACATGAGGATGATGACAATGATATAAGAATTCAATAAAACAAGTTCAAGAATTAATTTATCCAAGAATTAACAACGTTCAAATTGTCAACATGATACTGCTTTGTGGAGTAAAATTCAAGAATGCTTAAAAGAATATTTTCATGAAAAGATACTGGGTGAAATGCAATTATCAAGGATATTCCACAAATTTCATGGAGTATAGAAGTCAAAACTTAACCAACTGAGTATAATAAAGAATGGAATAACAAAACAAATCACCATGCATGCGATAGATTGCACAGACATGTTATTCTAACAGAATAATAAATAATGGAACTAGGTCCGACGTAAAACGCACAGACAGGATATTTCAACAAAATAATAATAAAGACGGAACCAGATCCGGTGTAAAATACACAGACATGATGTTCCAACAGAATAATAAGAAAGATGGAACCAGGTCCGGTGTAAAACACACAGACAGGATGTTCCAACAGAATAATAATAAAGACGAAACCAGGTCCGATGTAAAACACACAGACAGGATATTCCAACAGAATAATAGAAGAATGTCACCAAGTATAGGGTAGACCGCGTATACAGGTTATTCCAATAGAATAATAAGAAATAGAATAACAACAGTTCTCTTCATGAATAAGAAAGAATAACACCCCTTACCGTTTTAAAGAAGAGCTGAAATAAGGAAGTAGTTAAGTAGCAGAATACTCTTCTTCTCTCTGTCTATAGTTTCTCTCTCTAGAGTTCAGTGAATTCGTAAGAAATAATGAAGGAATGAGCTGCTATTTATAGAAAAATAGAATGCATAGTAACTAATCCATGAACGGTCCAGATTGATTACTTTAATCTGACGGTCCATAGTTAAAGAAAAATCTTTTAAATAAAATATAATATATTCTATTTATAGAATAACTTTAATAAAGTATTCTGTTTTATATAAAAAGATGTTTCTTTTTTATTACGTTAATAATACGAATAAAACAAAACGTCATTATCGCTAAATAATTCATATTATTAACTGACAATAATTGAATCAAACTGAGTGACTTCTCACATAAGCATTAATAATCAATACCGTGTGCTACTATGCAACCACACGTATTACTGTACTTTTACTACCGAGTAGTTCAACAGTATCAATGGTAAAACTTCCGCCGTTATTTTTAATAAAATATTTTTGTCATTTTCTCAATCCGACAATAATTCCGTTGTGGGGTCCACCAATGATTGTGCCGTTGTACGAATATTCTCTGTTAAAACGAATATTCCCCGACCAATCGAATATTATATAACAACTTGCGTACTTTGCAAAATTTATAAATATTACCCACAACTATAACATTATATCAAATTAACTCCATAATATTTAAAAATAATATTTATAGAAAATTCATCTTTATTTATAAAAGTTGGGGTCTTACAATTATTCTTGGATTTTACTCCACAAAGTAGTTATCATGTCGACAACTTGGACATTCTTAAACTCTGGATAAATTGAATTATAAATCTTTAATATTTATCCTTGATCTCACTTGATTGATTTCTTATATCATTGTCATCATCCTCATACTTATATTGTGGTAAACATCATCTTTGGTCCGTAATGCATAGATGGACTGTTGATTGATATGATTATGACTAAAAATTATGTATCGATATAATCATGACCAGTAATATTACAATTGATGTAGTAAAAGTCCTCATTGGCCCGTAGTGCATTGATGGATAATTATTTGGCATGATCATGACCACTGGGGATAGTAACGAATATCATTGGCCTGTAGTGCATGGATAATTCGTGAATGTGATAATAATGAATATCCTTAGCCCGTAGTACATGGATAATTCGTGGATGTGATAATAATGAATATCCTTGGCCCGTAGTGCATAGATAATTCGTGGATGTGATACTAATGAATATCCTTGGCCCGTAGTGCATGAATAATTCGATGATGTGGATTATTTGTTGAATTGTGTTGCAAAGATGAAATATTGATGATAAACTTTTAAATCATAGAAGATAGTAGACATCATGCTCTACTTGACTCTTCTAATGGATTGCTGTTTCTGCTGTAGTTGTTGATCTAAAACTTGTTGTCTATTGTATTCTATCAATTTTATACTGTTGAAGACTAAGAATAATTTATTCTACATTATCTTAGTCATAATATTCTTTACTGGGCTAGTTGAGCTCACCCTTTTCTTTTATTGTTCTCTTCAGGAAATGAGAATATAGCTGGGACTAGTCGGGGAATGGAGTGATGGTCCGAGATGGTGGCTATAATACTCTTCACTATTCTATAAAATAGTGTGAAAATAATTGTAATGAGGACTTCATTTGAGTTTGGATATTGTCTACGAGATAAAATTCGTGTTGAAACTCAATTTATGTTTCGTCATATTTTGCACGACAGTTGTATAAATTAAGTTTGTATTTGAGTTATGTACCATGTATTTGGCGACTCAGAATGGGTTGCGTATACCTATTTTGGGGGCGTCACAGTTGGTATTAAAGCTTAGGGATATGATCCCTAGCTGAGATTTGAGGTGCTAGTATCACCTACCTAAGTCTATTTGATAATTACTTGGTCAGTCAGAATATAGGGATAATATGTAGCATCTGAAAATGTTGAGATAAGTCCTCATTGGCCTATAGTGCATTGAAGGACAGTGGTTGGTATGATTATGATTAGGGATTATTCGGTATAATCATGACCATTGATTATTACATGAATATCCTTGGCCCGTAATGCAGGGATGATTCGATGATGTGGTTTATTTATTAAGTTGAGTCTCAGCGATAAAGTTGATGAAAACCTTTTTAAATCATAGAAGATAGTAGATATCATGCTTTACTTGATTCTTCTAATGGATTGCTTGTTCCGCTGCTGTAAAATTTGTTGTCTATTGTATTCTATCAGTTTAACATTGTTAAAGGCTAACGATAACTTATTCTACATTATCTTAGTCATAATATTTCTTATTGGGCTAGTTGAGCTCACCCTTTTGCTTTCATTATTCTCTTCAGGAAATGAGAACATGGCCGGGACTAGTCGGGGAACGGAGTGATGGTCCGACATGGCTGTTTTAGTAATTCTCACTATTTAGTGTGATAATAAATGTAATGAGGATTGAATTTGAGTTTGAATATTGTCTATGAGACAATATTCGTGTAAAAACTTTCAGCTCTTGTTGTATAATTAAGTTTGTATTTGTATTCTGTACCATGTATTTGGCGACCCAAGATGGGTGATGTATACCTATTTTGGGGGCGTCACAGTTGGTATCAAAGCTTAGGGATATGATCCATTCGCTAGTATGACCTACCTAAGTTTAATTGTTATTTAATTGGTCGGTTAGAGTATATGGATAATATGTGGTATGTCAATTAACCCTTGTTTTGTGGCATTATTTGAAAATGGCATCCGAAAATGTTGAGATAAGAAATGAAGCACATGAGACCGTTGAATCACCAACGATCAATAACCAGGATAATGTGATGTCAGGCGAAGAAGGAATTAGAGATATCCATGTGGTGAGTGAAGAATTAATAGTTGTACCCGAGCTAGTCGCAGAGGTAGCCACTGAGAGTGAGGAAGAAGAGGAACCTGAGTAGAATTTATTAGAAGAACTTTATGATCAAAATGTAGAATTACAAATTTGTATTCATGAGTTAGAAGAACAGGCTGAAGAACGGCAGGCGGTCGTGGAGCAAACAGATGTAACAATTCAAAATTATGTTACCCGATATGCGATGCTTGAACAGAAGCACTCTTTGGCAGAGTATAAGATATTAGAGCTGGAATCTGAGAATTCTATGATCAAAATTCAGATGAAAGAAGAAACAACTGAACGAATTCGAATGGATGATGCATGGGTAAAAGCCGCACGACGCGCTGATATTGTAGAAAAAGATGTCCGATCCAATAAGGCCAAAATAGATGAAATGGATTTCTGTTTTTGGATAGCAATTGGGAGAATCCGACATCGAGTTCGGAATTACCCTGTGCAGAGCGGTCAACCCCAATTTAATATGGATCAAAGAGTAATGATTCAAATCATGGATTAGGAATACGACGAAGCAATTGAGGGTGGAATGTACTCCATAGCGAAGTTAAGTCCAGTTGAGACGATGGCACCAAAGGCGGATACGGACAAAACAAAATCGGTGGTTTCATGAAGAGCGTTTTTTGTGAAGAGGAACCCGAACGAAGTTATCACGGGTAAGCTAATCATAAACTCTAACGAAGTCTATACCTTATTTGATACCGGTTCTACCCATTCTTTTATTTCTCCTACTTACGCTCAACGTTTAAATTTGATCTCTAGAGAAATTAGATTTTGACTTATCTGTTGAAACTCCGTTGGGAGAAACCTTCATTACATCCACTGTTTATAAGTCTTGTTTGATCCAAATCGGCACTCGTACATTACCTGTCGACCTTATCTCTTTAAAAATACTTGCATTTGATATGATTTTAGGGATTGATTGGTTAACTACTCATCATGCTAAAATTGATTGCTTTCATAAGGTTGTTAGCTTTCATATTCCTAACGAACCTGTTATGCGAATTCAAGTAACCATACCACTAAAGTCAAACACTTTCATATCAAGCCATAAAGTCATTCGTTTATTGAAAAATGGATGTCATGCTTTCTTAGCCTATGTCACAGATTTAAACAAAAATATGTCAGATTTGAATGATATTTCTATTGTTAATAAATTTCTTGACGCATTCCCCGAAGAACTTCCTAGCCTACCCTAGAGCATGAAATTGAATTTTGTATTGACCTTAAACCCGATACAAAACCCTCAAATATTTCTTCACCTAGAACAAACGTAACATGCGCCAAAGACGTTGGCTTGAGCTGTTGAAAGATTACCATTATACCATTCAATACCATCTTAGAAAAGCGAATGAGGTAGCTAACGCGTTGAGTAGAAGATCGTTTGCATTTACGAGTGCGATATTGTAAACACAAAGACCCATCTAGTACGACTTACAAAAGATGGAGATAGAGTTAAAGACTCCAAGAACCTACGTGAAGATAGAGAATATACGATTAGAACTGACTTTAATCGATAAAGTTAAAACCGCTCAAGCTACAGACTCAGAGCTAATGAATGTGAAGGAGAAGGTTCAAGAAGGAGTTATTCTAGAAGCAAGAATCGACAAAGAGAGGAAATCTCAATCCTCAATTTAATTGGTCCATTTGAAATACTCAATCGAGTAGGAACTGTGGCCTATAGATTCGCCTTACTGCTAAGCATGTCGCGTGTTCATAACGTTTTTCACTATCGATGTTACGCAAATATGTGGAAGACCTGAACCACATTATTGAATTAGAACCGGACGAGATAGTGAAAGATTTAATATATGAAGAAGTACCTGTTAAAATCTTAGATAAGAAGGAACATATTCTACGCTCAAAGGTTATACCTCAAGAGTTAGAATTTGACGAGGTATCCTCAACTCTTCGGCATACCAGGTACGTACGTAAATTTCGAGGGCAAAATTTCATAAGGATGGGAGATTGTAAGACCTCGAATTTTATGAAATGAAAGTATTCAATTTTCTTATAATTATTATGCTATTTAGTAAATGGTTAAATTGATAAAGGTTAACGTTAAGGGTGATATTTAAAAATTTTGCAAAGTAAGCAAGTTGATATAAAATATTCGTTGTGTCGGGAAATATTCGATTGGTCGGGGAATATTTATTTTAACAGGAAATATTCGTATGACGGCACAATCATTGGTGAACCCCACAAAGGAAGTATTGTCATAGATAGAAAACGACAGAAATATTTTTTTATAAAAATAACGACAAAAGTTTTACCGTTAAACTGTTGAACTACCCGGTGGTAAAAGTACAGTAATACGCGTGGTTGCATAGTAGCACACGGTATTGATTATTGATGCTTATGTAAGAATCCACTCAGTTTATTAAATTATTGCAAAAGTAATTACTGTATTGTATCTCATATTATTGATTCAATTATTGTCATAGTATCATCTGCATTATATTTTATATTATTAAATCAATAATTTAGACAATAAAGTTATTCATATTATTATTTGCAATATTGACGATGTCTAGAAAGTTCTGTCGAGGAGAGATTTGGTCTCCTAATTACGCGCCAATAGGGAGAAATTCTTATCGAAAAGCCCCCTATTTCCTGGGAATGATCTGGTTGTTAAATATTGTGAGTTATAATATTAATGATGAATAATTGTTGAAGTATTAAGAATGTATTTATTGAAGAAAAGTGATTTACAAAAATTAGAAGGGAATAATGCAAACTTAAAAAACTTTATGGGTACTAAAGTGTAATAAGTTAAATCAATCTGGACTGTCGATGGTGGTTTTAATAGTAAATCAATCTGGACCGTCGGTGGTGGTTTTAATAGTAAATCAATTTAGACCGTCGGTGGTGGTTTTAAAAGTAAATCAATCTGGACCGTCGGTGATGGTTTTAAAAGTAAATCAATCTGGACAGTCGATTGTAGTTTTAATAGTACTATCTGGACCGTCCGTGAATTAGTTACTATTTAATCATTTCTCCTATAAGTAGAAGCTTAATTCTTCTTTCATTCTCACCAATTCATTGAGACTCACAAGAGAAACTATAGAGAGCAAGAAGAAGAGTATTCTGCTACTTCAATATTGCGGTATCCAGTCTTCTACTAAGGTAAGGGGTATTATTTCTTTCGTATTCATAAGGAATACTAATTTTTTCATATTCATCCTTTAATATATCGGAATAACCTGTATACGCGGATTACATACCGTATGACAGGTGAAAATCTATTTGTTGTTTCGTATGTTATTTCTTTTCATATTCTTAAATCTAAACTTACTATGGTAAGTATTGCTTCTATAATCCCTGAAATTAGTGGGATATCCTTGAAGTTTTGCGCTTCATCCAGTATCGTTTCATTAGAATATTGATCTGAACTTTTTTTTATTAAATATCAATATTTTCACCCGGTATACTATTCACGGGTTACTATTTACCCGGTTACTATTCACTAGAATATTATTCACTCGAGTATTCGGGACACTTTTTATGTTGGGGTACTATTCACGAGTTACTATTCACTCGATTACTATTCACTCAAATATTATTCATTTGGGTATTCGGGACATTTTTCATGCTGGGACACTATTCACGGGATACTATTCCCGAAGTACTATTCACGGGGTACTATTCACCAAAAAATTTATTTCTTTTATGTCCAAATTATTTTTGATTCATAGATATTATTCTTGAATTTTACTCCACAAAGCAGTATCATGTTGACAATTTGGACATTATTAAATTCTGGATAAATTAAATTATAAATCTTTAAAATTTATCCTATACTTTATTTTAATTGAATTCTTATATCATTGTCACCATCCTCATGCTTATATTGTGATGAAAGTTATCTTTGGCTTACGTGCATAGATAGACTGTTGATTAGTATGATTATGACTAGGGATCATTCAGTATAATCATGACCCGTAATGTTACAAATAATGTGGTGAAAGTCCTCATTGACCTGTAGTGCATTGAGGGACAGTAGTTTGTATGATTATGACCATGGATTATTCGGTATAATCATGACCATTGATTATTACATGAATATCCTTGGCCCGTAGTACAGGGATGATTCAATGATGTGATTTATTTATTAAGCTGAGTCTCAGCGATAAAGTTGATGAAAGCCTTTTTAAATCATAGAAGATAGTAGATATCATGCTCTACTTGATTGTTCTAATGGATTGCTTGTTCCGCTGCAGTTAAACTTGTTGTCTATTATATTCTATCAGTTTAACATTGTTGAAGGCTAACGATAACTTATTCTGCATTATCTTAGTCATAATATTTCTTACTGGGCTAGTTGAGCTCACCCTTTTGCTTTCATTATTCTCTTCAAGAAATAAGAACATAACCGGGACTAGTCGAGGAACGGCGTGATGGTCCGAGATGGCTATTTTAGTAATCCTCACTATTTAGTGTGATAATAAATGTAATGAGGATTGAATTTGAGTTTGGATATTGTCTATGAGACAATATTCGTGTAAAAACTCTCAGCTCTTGTTGTATAATTAAGTTTCTATTTGTATTCTGTACCATGTATTTGGCGACCCAAGATGGGTGATGTATACCTATTTTGGGAGCGTCACAATGTTTAGGAGCTTTCTAGAATTTATGCAACACTAAACGAGAGAGATTCCCGTTCAAAATGCAAGTGGAATCAATAGCAACTCTCAGCTGGTCACTGCTATGCAATTCAAGGAGCTGGGACCACCGGAGTTTTTGGGAAAGCCAGAGCCACTTAAGGCAGAGGTATGGATTAAGCAGATCACCAGGATATATGATGTCTTGGGATGCTCAGAAGAGAAAAAGGTTCCCTTCGCCACCTTCATGTTGCGAGAAGAGGCAGATTACTGGTGGAAATCTGTAGAACATACTCATCTTTCCGCACTGAAAATGTCTTGGGAGAAGTTCTAAGAATTGTTTAACGACAAGTACTTTCCAGAAAGTATTCGTCACATGAAGTAGGTAGAATTCATCAAGCTGGAACAAAACAATATGGCCGTATCGCAATACGAGGCAAAGTTTGCGGAGTTATCCCGGTATCATCCCATTTGATAGATAATGAGGAGCGTATGACGCGAATATTTCTAAAAGGTTTGAAACCCAAAATACGTCAATACCTTATTTCTCATAAACTTTGTTTATATTCAGATGTTGTGAATAAGGCTCAATTATTTGAGCGCAATAACGAGTTAGCCCAGCCAAAAGAAAACAACCAACAACACGATAATAATCGTACCAGTGACAACGATCATCGAAACAATGATAACCATTATGGAGGAAATTATCATGCTAGAAATGGTAACCACTTCGGTGGTAATCATGGCCAAGATAATATGAAAGGTGAACTAAGTGGGAACAACTTTAAGAAGAGAATATTCAACAATGATGGAAAGACATTGACAGCAGCACCAGTACCCGTTTCCAAGGAAGGAGAACAACCATCGGTCATATGCTAAAAATGCGGACATGAGCGACACATCCGTCCAAACTGTACGTAGCTACTCAAAGTGTGTTTCAATTATGGAGAGGAAGGTCATTTAGCTCAATTTTGTCATGCAGTGAAGTCAAGTCCAGCTGGGATGGCGACACCAAAGGCTGTCCTAAACAAGTCAAAGTCGACAGTTTAAGGGAGAGCATTTTTCGTGACTTCGCAAAAAGCGAGGAACCCGAACTAAGTTATCACGGGTAAGCTAATCATAAACTCTTGTGAAGTCTATACCTTATTCGATACTGATTCTACCCACTCTTTTATTTCACCTAATTGTGCTCAATGTTTAAACTTGACTTCGAAGAAATTAGACTTTGACTTATCTGTTGAAACTCCATTGGGAGAAACCTTCATTACATCCACTGTTTATAAATCTTGTTTGATTTAAATCGGCACGCTCACATTACCTGTCGATCTTATCTCTTTGAAAATACTTGCATTTGATGTGATTTTAGGAATCGACTGATTAACTACTCATCAAGCTAAAATTGATTATTTTTGTAAGGTTGTTAGTTTTCATATTCCTAACTAACCTGTTATGCAAATTCAAACAACCAAACCACTAAAGTCAATCACTGTCATATCAAGCCATAAAGCCATTCGTTTATTAAAAAATAGATGTCAAGCTTTCTTAGCCCATATCACGAATTTAAACAAAAATACATCAGATTTGAAAGATATTTCTATTTTTAATAAATTTCTTGACGTATTCCCCGAAGAACTACATGGCCTATCCCCGGAGCATGAAATCGAATTTTGTATTGACCTTGAACCCAGTACAAAACCCTAAAATATTTCTTCACCAAAAATGAACGTAACATGTGCCATAGATGTTGGCTTGAGCTGTTAAAAGATTACGATAATACCATTCAATACCATCTTGGAAAAATGAACGTGGTAGCTGACGCGTTGAGTAGAAGATCGTATGCGGTTATGAGTGCGATATTGTCAATGTAAAGGCCCATTTTGTATGACTTACAAAGGATGGAGATAGAGTTAAAGATTTCAGGGACCCATGTAATGATGTCAAATATACGAGTAGAACCGTCTTTAATTGATAAAGTTAAAGCCGCTCAAACTACACACCCAAAGCTGATGAATATGAAGAAAAAAGTACAAGAATATGTTATTCCAGAAGTAAGAGCCGATGTAAAGAAGAAATCTCAACCCTCAATTTATTTGTCTATTTGAAATCCTCGATCGAGTAGGAATTTTGGCCTATAGACTCGCCTTACCGCCAAGTATGTCTTGTGTTCATAACGTTTTTCACATATATATGTTACGTAAATATGTGGAAGACCCGAACCACATTATTTAGTTAGAACCAGACGAGATAGCGAAAGATTTAACCTATGAACAGGTACCTGTTAAAATCTTGGATAAGAAGGAACTTATTCTACGCTCAAAGGTTATACCTCAAGTCAAAGTTTTATGGAGAAACCGCGATATTGAGGAAATGACCTGGGAGTTAGAATCTGACATGAAAACAAGGTATCCTCATATCTTCGACATACCAGGTACGTACATCAACTTCGAGGACGAAATTTCATTAGAAGGGGAGGTTGTAAGACCCTAACTTTTATGAATAAAAATTTAGTTTTCTCTAAATATCATTTTGAATAATAAGCTGTGGATTTGATTTAATGCTATAGTTATGGGTAATATTTACAAATTTTGCAAAGTAAGAAAGTTGTCATAAATATTTGTTTGGTCGGAGAATATTTATTTTATCAGGGGATATCCGTACGACGGCACAATCATTGGTGGGACCCATTACTGTCGGATTTAGAAAGTGACAAAAATAACTTTTTTATAAAAATAACGACAAAACTTTTACTGTTAACTGTTGAAATACCCAGTGATAAAAGTACATTAATACGCGTGGTTGGATTGTAGCACACGGTATTGTACAATATCTTTGATTATTGATTCTTACGTGAGAAGTCACTCAGTTTTATTCAGTTATTACAACAGTAGTTGATGCATAGTATCTCATATTATTGATTCAATTATTGTCATAATATCATCTGCATAATATTTTATATTATTAAATCAATAAATGAGATGACACAATTATTCATATTATTATTTGTATTATTACCAATGTCTAGAAAGTTCTGTCGACGAAAGGGGTTTGGTCATTTAATTACGCGCTAATAAAGAGAAGTACTTATCGGAAAGCCCCCTCTTTCCTGAAAATGTTCTGGTTATTAATATTGTGAGTTATAATATTAATGATGAATAATTATTGAAAGATTAAAAATGAATTTAGTGAAGTCAAGTGATTTGATATAAATAAAGGGGTTTGTCATGAAGTAGTTGTTATAAATTTAGTTTATTACATGGACCCCCATTTACTCATTTTTTAAAATCATCGGTAGAAAGTTATCTCAGTTTTTGTTTTATAGTAATAAAATAGAAAACTTTTTACATAAAATAGAATAATTTTTATAAATAGAATATATTATATTTTATTTTATTGTATAGTACTGCATAGTGTTTGCATAGTGAAGCATAGTAAAATCAGAAAAAGTCGTCGAATTCCTATGACTTCACCCTTAAAATTTTTCCTGTGCAGTCCGTGATTATTTCCTAAATAGTATCCTGTAATTCTCCTATAAATAGGATGCTTAGTTTAGAAATAAAAATTACACCATAATAAGAGAATTCTTCTTCTATAATATTGAGCGTATTTCTTTTAAAGTTTAAGGAAACTTTGATTGTAGTAAATAGTGAAAGTTTTCTTCAAGAATATCATCGCTATACCAGTCAAAAGTACTCTCCTTTTAAGGTAAGATGTATTATTTATTTCATATTCAGAAGAGATATTATAGCCTTAAGAAGAGTTGATATCGCATTGTTGGGTGTTGACGGTTTTGCATTATCAGAGGGTCCTTGCACTCAGGAGATATTCCAAAATTGGTGGATCCCTTGTACCATTAGAGCCCAGACTCGTGCCACTCAGTTCATGGGGGATATGATTCCAGGATCCGTGATGATGATGAATTGGCTAACCTGTGTCCGAGATCCAACTCGTGTGACACAGATTGACAGCTTGACAGAGCGATTGGACTGGGCACATTTCTTTATTTGGTATTTGGGCAGAGATCCGACAGAGGTAGATTCATTTTATCCTTCCATCATAAGAGCTGGCCTCTCAGATGACCCATTTGGCTTTGCCGGCGTAGATCCTCCTTTGTATAGGCTTGACATCCTTATTGATAGAGATCCAGTGACTCAGGAGGAGTTACATCAGGTGGACAGAATTGATGATATAGATATTGACACCATTGTCTTCTTCTGATGTGTATTCTCATTATCTCTTTTGATAGGCCTCTTGTTAGATATTGGGTGGCTGTGCCCTATTCTCGCTATATCTTTTGATAGGCCTCTATTAGTAGTAGGGCGTCTGTGCCCCATTTCCCTATATTTTTCGTTGTACAGAGATGATGTATATAGATGATGATGTATTTAGGAATATATGTAATATCTTCTATTCCTTACATCATATTGCCATCTATTATCCGTTATGCATGTATCATGTTATGCATATGTATGTATGTCCAGAGATATTCAGCATTGACTCCTGGATGGTATTATGATACGGCCCATACACATGTCTTCTTCGACAATCAGCTGCATAGATCACACCCCGCCATTATTGGCCGCATCTCGTCTGAGATCCTGGTATGATAGTATGTCACCCTCAGATAGGGTGACCGTAGATCAGCTGTTGCAGCATACCATTACTCTTTTGATATTTCAGGTTCCCGCAGGATTTGTGGAGGGCATACTGGAGCACTAGGTATTGGAGAGGCAAGTTTTCTGGCTTGGGACTCAAGAGCTGACTCTGACTTTGGAGGAGTATGCACGTTTGACGATGCTGCCAATTGACAGACCTTGTGTGCATATGGCCATTGGTGACATGAGCTGACAGTTTATGACTCTCACCGGGCTGAGGCGGAGAGTTGTGCAGGATGAGATCACATCCGGCCATGTGATATCCCAGCATTTTTTGATTGACAGATTTGGCTATGAGGATAGCTATGCTCGGTATTCTGGGGATTTCACCATACCAGAGGATCAATGGCATTTGGCCAGAGTAGATGTATTGCTGCTGTGTGTATTATCATACGTGTACATGCCACGATATATGGATGAGTTGGATATAGGTGTCATCATGGCAGTGAGAGCTCTCAGGGAGGGTCGTACCATTATTCCGATGATTATGGCAGAGACGCTGAGGTCGACCACGTTCTGTAGCACTTACCCTGCAAAGGTATTCACAGATAGTTCGGTCATGCTGTACTTGTGGTTTATGTCACACTTGAGACCGATTGACGCATTCAGACGACAAGGGTATTGTTTCACCCATAAGATAGCTATGTCATATTCCTTCCAGCCTATGGAGTGTATAGATCCTGCATCTTGGTCCGTTTTCCTTACTAGGATCGGAGATCCGTTTGCTATCTTGCTATGTACAGGGCTCAGTTCGCCCTACAGTTTCATTACTCATGCTCCCGGCATGGATTATCTCCCTTTGGCTAGTTTGAGGGGCATGACTAACTACCACCCACTGGCTGTGATGTTGCAGTTTGACTAGTTTTAGGACTTTCATCCTTTTGATGGGGCTCTAGGTCAGCGTTTAGCTTCTTGCCACTTGTCAGCAGAGGACCGATCTCGGGTGTATGCTTGTTGGGATCAGCGTGAGATAGCTACTTTTTCTGTTAGCCATCCGGGCTGTTCGCCAGAGTATTCTGCGTGGATGGAGACATAGACTTCATCGGCTATGGCAGTATCCACCGTGCTGAGTATGGATTCAGATGGTGGAGATCCCATGGAGGATATTAATTCTCACACTGAGGAGGAGCCATTTACTGGGTTACCAACAGCTCTCTTAGATTCTTCCAGTACTAGCACTATCATAATCCAGGATTTAGCACAGTACTTTGAGTAGAGTCTTCACCTGATGACCTTTGAGAGGGATCAGGCTAGATCCTTGACGTTGACAACTCTTGATGGGAGAGACGCAGCTCTGTTAGAGAGAGACGAGGCATTAGCTCGTAAAGATGCCACTTTTATTGAGCGGGATGAGGCCAGATCAGCCAGAGATGCAGTTATTATTGAGCGGGATGCTGCCCTATCTGATAGGGATGTAGCTGTTGCAGACAGTACTGCAGTGAGATCCCTGACCACTGGTATACTTGCCGAGATGAGTGCATATATTGACGAGCATCGCGTCACCATGTAGATGGCCTCGGACTTGCTGGCTCGTGTGGATATCCTTGTACAAGAGACCATAATGTTACCTCCTTCTTCGGATAGAGATGCTATGTTAGATCTGTTAGCCCGCATGCATACAGATCTGTAGATAGCCTTGTATTTCCCTGCACAGACTAGCCTAGCCATTTTGTCATGTACAGTTTACATTATGTATATCAAATAGTATTATATATAGCAGGGAAATATATTTTTGATCACTTCCCTTTTAGATATGCCTCAATACTTGCTTGATATTTGTCTGCTTCTTCAGGGCTTATGATCTTGATGTATTATGAATTCCTCCTTATTGGGTGGACATTAAATTATCTCTGGACAGTTCAGAATGGATCATTAATCTGTGTGTATCCCTACCATCTTTAGTGTCTTGGGACTAGTTTTCGTATGGAAATATGGAGAGGAATGTGGCTTTCCTCTCTGAGGTTGACCACACCACAGATGGTCGTCAGTACTCCTATTTAGGAGGAGCCTAGTTAATTCCATCACTTATGGATTGATATTGCTCTTCAAGGTACAATCGCAGCTTAGATGGTCGCCTAGTCTCCCGTTTACATAGGGAGGTCAGGTAATTCCATTCCTTTGGTTTGAAGCCAATGAAATGTGGTGGATTGAAGTTTGATCCCAGTACCGTTGACAAATATTTATGTTTTGGTAGGGGGTTAGACCGAACCATAAATGTCTGCCTACGTACTCCTATTAAAGAGGAGATCAGGTCTGCGTAGTTCGAACCTGGTGTAAGATGTTCAACATTGTATGTGGCAGAAAGGGTGTATGAATGTTTTTGTTGTTTTTGTTTTTGTAAGGAGAAGGGTGTAGAAATGTTTTTATTGTTTTTGATTTTGTAAGGAGAAGGGTGTAGAAATGTTTTTGTTGTTTTTGTTTTATTGCGATCGGGACATATAAAATGGTTGCTTACGTACTCCCGTGTATCAAAGAGATCAGGTCGACGTAGTTCGCCCCTCAGGACAATTTGTAGCTGTAATGACCGTGAAATTTAAACTCCTTATTTAATAAAATATGTGATTTAATTTTTTTAAAGAGTTAATTTTGTGAGTTTATTTAAACCTTATGTGGTTATGTGAAATTATGAGATGATTAAAGGAAGTCACTAATAGTTTAATTAAATTAGTGGACTAACCCTAAGAGTTTGATATCAAAGAATTGATAGGATTATTAATAATTAAATATTCAATTTATTTGAATATAGTAACAAGATTTGAACATATTGATTTATTTCAATTATGAGTAACTAATTGTTAATGTGTTAATTAATAATTATTATGACTAAATAATAATTAATAAGTAAGAGACTAATAATTTATAAAATGATTATATGTTTACTTGATTAATTTGTGCAAGCATGCAATAATTTAAACCTTTATTATATGGTAATTAACTATATATTTTATATAGTACAAGGTGGCACATTAATATGTCTGTATATTAAATATAGATTATATAGTAAGAATTAATTCATTCGTGTGAGTACATAAATAATCCCCAACTTTCCTTTGTGTAGTAGCATTAACACATTAATATTACATTTTGGGAACTATAGTATCCAAAGCAAGCCTTAAATAACTTGTTGCTGAGCTTGTCCCAAATTAAGAGTCACAAGGGACATGAACAATAACCTATGCTCTATATGCATAACTTCCAAGTCTGTGATTATTGGCTAGGAAGGTAGCAGATGATGGGTTGTGACGCCCCCAAAATAGGTATACATCACCCATTCTGAGTCGCCAAATACATGGTACAGAAACAAATACAACTTCATTAAAACACTTGTCGCGCAAAATACAACAACACAATACTGTGAGTTTAAATACAAATATTGTCTTTTAGACAATATCCATACTCAAATAAGTCCTCATTACAATTATTGAAACACTATTTTATAAAATAGTGAGGACTACTAACACAACTGACTAGAAACAGCACTCCACACCCCGACTAGTTCCCGCTATATTCTCACCTCTTGAGAAAAATGGAACAAAATGAAAAAGGGTGAGCTCAACTAGCACAGTAAAGAATATTATGTCTAAGATAATATACAACAACTTATCATTAGTCTTCAACAGGGAAAAATCTGATAAAATATAATAGACAACAAGTGCAGCGGAAATAGCAAACCATTATAAGTGTCAAGTAGAGAATGAATTCTACTATCTTTTTAGATTTAAAAGCCCATCAACGATATTTTATCCATGTAACATCAATCAATATACATCTTAAATCAAATATTCATCTTTGAACTACAGGCCAAAGATATTCATTTGTATCACCAGTCGGTCATGTTCATCTCAACACATGTTCATCTTTACACTACGGGCCAAAGATATTCATCAGTTAATCATTCATCTTTGCACTGCAGGCCAAAGATATTCAGTAATATCATCATTTAGGACTGAGGATGATGAAAAATATTTTAAAGAAAATGAATCTAGTGAGACAGAAGGATAAATATTAGGGATTCGTATTACAGTTTATCCAAGTGCAATAATACTCCACAACAACCAATTATGAAGTAGAATTCAAAAATAAAGATCAAAACATGGATACAATCAAAGATAGTAACCATAATAGACATCTTGGACAAAAAGGAAAAATTTTATTTTTCGGTGAATAGTGTCGTATTCGTGAATAGTATCGTATACGTGAATAGTGTCGTATACGTGAATAGTAATCACGACACAAAAAGTTCTAAAATTGATAAAAAGTTCAAACCAATATTTTGGCATAATGATATTGAAGAAAATAATATCATTTAAGAAGAAAATAACATCCCTTACCTCAAGATAACAATACTTCTGTTCGGAATATCGGTATAAGGCTGAAGGAAACTTGCACTGATAAATAAAAAATCACAAATTATCTAAATACTCACAAAATACGCTCGATAATATAGAGAGAGAAAGAGAGAAAGAGAGAAAGCTTATGTTTCTGGTGTGATTTTGAATTCTAACTTAGCCCTCTATTTATAAGAAAATGTTAGCACGCCGAAGCAGACTTGACCTGCTACCTGATGGCTTTACCTGCTACCATTGCCACCCACCACATTTGAAATAAAATTCAGCACATTTCTTCACCAACCACAAGTGGGGCCCGCTCAATTCTAAAATTTTCTATCAAAATCATTTATAAACCTAATTTTCGAATCAGTCACCTCTTAAAATTCATAACAAATTATACGTTCATTTTTAACGGTTCAAAATTTGTGGACATATGCTCAACTTATATATGTATAACATATCCAAAAATCACAACGATTCAACGGTCAGATTAAAAATTATAACTCACGCAATATATCTCAAGAACAGTGATTTAATTTTTAATACCTCCATTCTGACAAAAATATCTCAACATTAATTCTTTCACATAAAATAAATATATTCATCAATTATATCCACGTAAAATAAATATTTTCTTATCATATAAATCAATAATTAATTATTCACAAATAATATTACAGAATCACAATTATGACAACCAGGCAGTTCCCAGGAAAGAGGGGGCTTTCTAATAAAGATTTCTCCTCACTGGCGCGCAATTAGATGAACAAACCTCTCCTTAGACAGAACTTTCTATACATTGTCAATAATGCTATCTAATAATATTATTCAAATAATATGAATTATTGATCTGATAATGAAAAATACTGTGCAGTGACAATTATTGAAACAATAATAATATAAAATATCAACGTAGCAAGTATTGAATCAATAAAATAAAATATTAAACAGTAATTACTGTAACAATTATTGAGTACTGCCTTCTTACGTAAGAATTAATAATTTGTGTAATACCGTGTGCTAATGTGTTTTAACCACCGGGTATTCTAACAGTATTAACGGTAACAACTACGTCGTTATTTATAAACAACTGTACTTGTCGTTTTCTTCATCCAATCGCTTTTCGTTATGGGACCCACACAAGGCTGCGCTGTCATACGAATATTCCCCTACAGCAAGAATATTCCACGACCAAACGAATATTCATCGACAAAAATGAATATTTTATAAGCACTTACTTATTTAAAATATTTGCACATTTTACCCATAACTAACCATATTAATCAAATCAACCCTTACTATTTCAAAATAATAAATAGAGGAAATTTAATTTTATTTAATAATAAGTTGGGGTCTTACAACCTCCCCTCCTTATGAAATTTCGTCCTCAAAATTGACGTACGTACCTGGTGTTTCGAAAAGGTGAGGATACGTCGCTTTCATTTTTGATTCTAACTCCCTGGTCATTTCTTCAATAGCATGGTTTCTCCATAAAATCTTAACTTGTGGTATAATCTTGGTGCGTAGGACATGCTCTTTCATATCCAAGATCTTAACATGTACCTCCTCGTACGTTAAATCTTCGGCTATCTCGTCTGGTTCTAACTCAATTATGTGGTTTAGGTCTTTCACATATTTACGAAGCACAGATATGTGAAAAAATTATGAACACGAGACATTCTTGGAGGTAATGTGAGTCGATATGCCACATTTCCTATTCGGTCAAGAATTTCAAATGGACCAATAAATCGTGGATTGAGCTTTCCTCTCTTCCCAAATCTTGTAACTCCTTTGCATGGTGCAACACGTAACAATACATGATCCTCAATACAAAATTCTACATCCTTTCGATAAAGATCCGTATAACTCTTTTGTCGATCCTGTGCCATTTGTATACGTTGTTGAATCGTTTGGATCTTCTCTGTAGTTATACATACCAATTCTGGTCCCAACAACGTTGCTTCACCCACCTCGTCCCAGCATACTAGAGAACGACACTTACGTCCATACAAGGCTTCAAATGGAGCCATACTTATACTTGCCTGATAACTGCTGTTGTAGGAGAATTACACCAGTGGCAAGTACTTATCCCAACTTCCTTTGAAATCTAGAATACAGAGTCTTAATAGATCTTTAAGAGTTTAAATAGTCCTCTCTGATTGCCCGTCCGTTTGAGGATGGTGTGCTGAACTGAATCGTAAATCCATGCCCATAGCTTTCTGCAAGCTAACCCAAAATCGTGAAGTGAATCTTGGGTCACGATCCGAAACTATGGATACTGCCATGCCATGCAATCTCACAATCTCATTCACGTACATACGAGCAAGACGTTAAAGGGAATAAGTCTCCCGTATAGGCAAGAAATGAGCAGACTTGGTTAATCTATCAACAATAACCCAAATCGCATCTATGCCTTGAGAAACTTTGGGAAGACCTGTAACGAAGTCCATGATAATGTGTTCCCACTTCCATTTTGGGATCTCAAGTGGTTGCAATGGACCCTTTGGCAATTGATGCTCCGCCTTTACACGTTGAGAAGTTAAACACCTTAAGATAAACTCCGCAATCTCTCTCTTCATATTGCTCCACCAAAATGTATGTCAAAGATCATGATACATTTTGGTACTTCCAGGATGGATTACAAATGGTGTGTTATGTGCCTCCGTCATGATTATATGCTTCAAGTCAGAATCGTCAGGAACGCAAAGTCTGGAGTTGACTCAAAGTATTCCTTCTTCATCGATTCTTGCTTCTGGAATAACACCTTCTTGCACTTTCTTCTTCATACGCATCAGCTCCATGTCCGTAGCTTGAGCAGCTTTAACTTTATCGATTAAAGTCGGTTCTACTAGTATATTTGATATCATCACGTGGGTACTTGGAGCCTTTACCTCTATCTCCATCCTTTACAAGTCATACAAAATGGGCCTTTGTGTTGACAATATCGCACTCGTACCCGTATATGATCTTCTACTCAATGCGTCAGCTACCACATTTGCTTTTTCAGGATGATATTGGATGGTATGGTCGTAATCTTTCAATAGCTCGAGCCAACGTCATTGCCGCATGTTGAGTTCCTTTTGGGTGAAGAAATATTTGAGGCTTTTATGATCTGTATAGATCTCCACTTTCTCCCCATACAGGTAGTGTCTCCAAATCTTCAACGCGAAAACGATTGCTGCCAACTCTAAATCATGAGTAGGATAATTCCTCTCGTATTCTTTCAGTTGTCACGAGGCATAGGCTATGACTTTCCCATGTTACATGAGAACACATCCTAACCCTTTGCCTGAAGCATCGCTATAGATAACAAATCCATCTGAACCAGATGGTATTATCAGAACAGGTGCCGAAATGAGTCCCCTCTTGAGCTCTTGGAAACTCTTCTCGCATTCTTCGCTCCATACAAATTTTGTATCCTTCCAAGTCAGCTGATTTAACGGAGTAGCGATTCGAAAAAATCCTTCCATAAATCTCCGATAATAACCACCTAAGCCCAGAAAGCTACGTACTTCGGTCACCGACTTCGGTTGCTCCCAACTTTGTATGGGTTCAATCTTTGCCAGGTCGACAGATACTCCATGTTTTGACACCACGTGCCCAAGGAATGCTACTTACTTAAGTCAGAACTCGCATTTCTTCAGTTTGACATATAGCTTGTTTTCACGAAGCCTTTGCAGTACCAGCTTCAAATGGCGCTCATGATCTTCACGGCTTTTGGAATAGATGAGGATGCCATCAATAAAGACAACAACGAACTTATCTAAATATTCTTTGAACACACGGTTCATCATATCCATAAAAGCAGCAGGGGCATTAGTCAATCTAAAAGACATGACTAAGAATTCATAATGCCCGTACTAAGTTCTGAAGGCAGTCTTTGGAATATCCTTAGTTTTAATTTTCAGCTGATGATATCCAGAACGAAGATCGATCTTTGAAAAGAATTGTGCTCCTTGCAACTGGTCGAACAGGTCATCAATACGAGGTAGCGGATACCTATTCTTGATGGTGACATGGTTCAATTCTCGATAGTCAATACAAAGTCGCATACTCCCGTCTTTCTTCTTTACAAATAAAACAGGAGCACCCCAAAGAGATGTACTAGGACAAATGAAATCGGTGTCTAACAACTCCTGTAATTGGACTTTTAACTCCTGAAGTTCAATAGGAGCCATTCGATATGGGGTTTTAGAAATGAGATTTGTATCGGGTTCAAGGTCAATAAAGAATTTAACTTCACGTTCTGGGGTAGACCCGGAAGTTCTTCAGGAAATACGTTAGGAAATTCACTAACAACAGAAATATTATTCAAATTTGACGTGTTTTTGTTCAAGTCCATAACATGGGCTAAGAAAGCTTGACATCCATTTTTCAATAAACGAATGGCTTTATAGCTTGATATGACAACGATTGATTTTAGTGGTTTGGTTGCTTGAATTCGCATAACAGGTTGGTTAGGAATATGAAAACTAACAACCTTACGAAAATAATCAATTTTGGCATGATGAGTAGTTAACCAATTAATTCCTAAAATCACATCAAAAGCAAGTATCTTTAAAGAGATAAGGTCAACAGGTAATGTGATTGTGCCAACTTGGATTAAGAAAGATTTATAAACTGTAGATATAATGAAAGTTTCACCTAACGGATTCTCCACAGATAGGTCAAAGTCTAATTTCTTCGGAGTCAAGTTTAAACGTTGAGCACAAGCAGGAGAGATAAAAGAATGGGTAGAATCGGTATCTAGTAAAGTAAAAACTTCGCAAGAATTCAAGATTAGCTTACCGGTGATCACCTCGTTCGGGTTTCTCGCGTTTTGGCCAGTCACGACAAACGCTCTTCCAGGAACCGCTGATTTTGACTTATCCGGGAACCATCCCCGCTGAACTTGTTTTTGCTATAGAACACTCTCGAGCTATATAACCCTCCTTTCCACAGTTATAACATACCTTGGATTGTTGTGGGCAGTTTGGGCTGATATGTCCCGCTTTCCCGCATTTGTAACATACGACCGGAGGTCGTTCTGCTCCCTTAGTAACAGTTGATATTTGTGCTGACGTCTTCACGTTATCATTGTTGTACCTCCTCTTCTTGAAATCTCCTCCCGATTCGCTTCTTCTATTTTCACGGCCACGATTACCACCAGAGTGATTACCGCTTTTGTCTGTATTCCTTCCTCTCCGCTGGTTATCATTGCTCCGATGATTGCTATCACCGGTCTCACCCTGGTTGTTGTCCCTCGGTTAAACATACTCATTATCTCGCTCTAATAATTGAGCCCTGTTTACAACATCTGAATATAACGAAAATTTATGAGAGATAAGATATTATCGAATCTCGAGTTTTAGACCTCTCAAAAACATCATCGTCATACGTTCCTCGTTCTCCACCAAATGAGGTGCAAACCTGGATAACTCCGAGAAACTTCACCTCGTACTGGGACACCGTTATGTTATTTTGTTCCAGTCTAATAAACTCTACCTCCTTCATATGACGAATAATTTCAGGAAAGTACTTGTCATTAAACATTTTCTGAAACGTTTTCCAAGACATGCTGAGTGCAGTTGGATGGGTACGTTTCACAGATTCCCACCAGTAATCTGCCTCATTACGAAATATAAAAGTGGCGAATGGAACCTTCTGTTCCTCTGTGCATCCCAAGACATCAAATATCTTGGTAATTTGCTTGACCCACGTTTTCGCCTTAATCGGATCCAGCTTTCCCCAGAATTCTGGTGGTCCCAACTCTTTGAACTGCTTGGCCGTGACAAACCGCGCGTTGTTATCATTTCCACCCTTATTCTGCACACGAGTCTCCCTCGTCTAATTTTGCATGAATTACAAAAAGCTCCTAAACATTCCATCATTCATCGTTTGCTCGGTAACGTTGTTTACAGGAGGAATATTGCCAGCCTGTTGCACATTCTCCTGATTGGTAACTAAAGGTGTTTTCACGGTCTCATGCACTCCATTGTTAACGTTCTCAGCAGCCATTCCTAAATACTGTCATAAAACAAAGGTTAATTAAACAAATTAATATATCACATAATATCCCTATATTATGACCGACCAACAAATAAGCTTAGGTAGGACACACTAGCGAAAGATTTACTCGTCTCTCCCCTCCTAGTTCTATTCCCCGATCTCCGCCAGAGATCATATGTGACACCCCCAAATCCTGGTACTTCATTACCTCAAGATTTGGTATTCACGTAATCAAAACATTCATTTCTAACTACCCAATCATAATAGAATAGAATAATAAAAGAAAACCTGCCCATACAGGATTAAACTTAAATAAAAATCTCCCAGGTTATCTAACCTTTACAAACATTCATTCATTCATGCGGAATAATTAAAATAACATTCATTACAATCTTTAAACAAGTCTGAAAATAAACTATTCAATCTATTACAGGTCTTCAGCATTATTTCATCTTTCCTTTCCCTTTACTGGTGCTAGGTACATCACCAGTTTCAACCTTAGCTGTAAGAAATTTTACAGGCAAGAGTGAGCAAACAAAGCCCACTTGAAATAATAGTAGATAAATCATTTAACTTTACATCATGTACCGACGTTAGGTTTAATAGAACTGAACAATAAATTCTATTACTTTCTAAAAACTTTAATCAATTACTGAGGGTCTAATGACCACGAATCATGTCCACAGTTATAAGTAATTTTTCAACTTAAAACTTTAACAGTCATAGACTATAAGGACTTCACGTACTTAGGGGGATCAACCCTTCGTACAATGTATTGTGCACAATCATTTCAACGCTAAGCGTAACCTCTTATAAAAGAGTTGTTCTTCTCAGTATTTAGAATACAAGTCCGTACCAAAGTGAGTTTGGTTTGGATACATCACGGGGTAATTTAGAATTCAACGGTAATTAACTAAGGGTTAGTTGATTACAAACAACATAACTGTATACTATGGAATAATCATAGTTTAATTGATATTTATAAACTAACATCATGCTTTAGGAATAATTTAATAGCATAATCATGGAATAATCATAACATGCCTCCTCATAAACCAATAGATACACGAGCTTAACCAACAATAAACAATCTAACTCTACGAAAGTGTAAAGTTAGCAATTTGTACAATTGAAATGGAATTAAAGCGATAATGTGTTTAACGAATTCAAACTTGCACAATGAAGTTTTGAGTTAGAGAACTTGCATAAGTATAACATAACAGTGAAAAGTAATCTTGCTGAATAATAATAGTGAAAAGTAGCAAAGGTTAGGGAACTTGCCTCGCGTGTAGGTTAAATAATTACTATTCACGTTCACCCCAAGTCCTACACATACCATATGCATTGATAATACACATTAGCTACACTAACATTACCTTTATGAGTTCCTTTATTACTCTTAGTATAGCTACTAACTAAGTTTAAGTTTAAACACAGCACATCTTTCATGAACATTACATTTTAGCTTTATTACAACTACTTAAATGATCATGCCATTACACCACGTGTACATTAACAACTTGATATAACATCCTAATACATGCCCAACATGTTATCATTAAGTTATACTAATATCCAAAGGGTTGCACTTGCATTCGTGCATCCCGACGCCCTCCGATTGGCTCCAAATACACAACAGTCATAAAGATGACCATTTTGACTACTGTTACAGACCACAAATAAAATAACTTAAAGAATGAAAGTTGTAGGTCTACTCGTCCTCTTTCCGAATCATCTTGAATTACCTAAATCGGAGTTCGTATGAAAAAGTTATGGCCGTTTTACTACAGGAGGCCAAAACTGCCCAACTAGGCCACTTTTCCGGCGCCGGGGCGCGGAACAGTGGCGCTGGGGCGCGGGACACGGTGCTGGGGCGCGGGCCACGGTGCTAGGGCACGGGCCACAGTGCTGGGGCGCGGGCCTCGGCGCTGGGGCGCGGGCCTCGGCGCTGGGGCGCGAGCATCAGCGCTGGGGCGCCAGCAATGAACTGCTGGGCCGTACCGCGGCGCGAACTGTCAGCGTCGACTGACAGCTTCGGCAGCCATGAAAGAAAAACCAAATTGGCCAAAAAGCTCGAATCTAATAGACTAGTTACACTCTATTTTGCACATAAACTTCATAAAAACACATTGTGACAATTCCTAACGTGTTTCTATTCATAATTTGTCTAAACATCAACTATAAAACACCTAATTTCAAGGTTTTTGGCAAAACTCCATTATTGATATTATTTCATAAAAAATCAACACTGTGATTTTGTTATTCATCCAACACAGAAATTTCAAAGCATTATAATTATGTTTTTACATACTCTATCAATTCTAACAATCAATTTATCCATTTAACAACAATTAAAACCTTAATTTCTATTTTAAAATAGCCATATTCATACATATTGTCATATGAACACTCTGTAAAATATTTTCTTCCACAAAACACATATATACATGAATTAATTTCTCTATAATCATATATAAGTTCATAGAACAACCATATAATCAATAACCATGCCAAACTATAACATAACATCACTTTATAAAAATCACAGAGAACTTTTTAGGAGAAGAAAACTTTTAGAGCTTACAAAAGAAAAGATGGCCTACCTTGGATTATGAAGAAGATGATGGTCCTAACTCTTTGATTGTCAAGCTTTTCTCCAAAACCTGTTAATAATCTCTCAATTCTCTCTAGAATTCTCTCACTTTTCTTCTTTTCTTCTTCTTCTTCCTCTGAGTCTTTCTATTTTTCTCTCCTTTCTCTCTCTTCTATCTTACGTACTAAAATCTAACGCATACAATATAACGTAATATATTAATAATATAATATAAGTACTGATAAATATATCAGTTATAGGAGTTTTGAAATTTAAAAGCCATAAGCACTACAAGAAAAAGCGCCATCTGCGACCAATAATATCAGCGACCGCCGTATCCGGTCGCTGATAATAGTAACAGCGACTGCTATCTGTGACCGATAGGATTCTAGTCGCTAGTTCATATCAGCGACCGCATGCGGTCGCTGTTCGGTCGCTGATATGAATTTCCCTCCTAAAATTTGGTGCGAAACTTTGGCGGGGCGACCACTCTCTATCAGCGACCACGGTCGGTCGCTGATATGTCCACGTCATTAAATATTAGCGACCGCATGCGGTCGCTGATGGCGGTCGCTGATTCTCATGAACTTAATCAAGTTCAGCAGTTCGCTCGATCAGTACTGAAGAAAAAAAAGAGGGGGAGACACTGACGAGAGGGAGAAGAGGGAGTAGGAGGAGAAGAGAAGAGAAGAGGGAGGAAAACTACCGCTACTGCCGACACCTTCACCACCGACATCACCGGCTGACGCCTTCACCACCGCCGGTAACCCCTTTAATTAATCCCTAAATTAAACTATTTTTCTGTTATTTTTGATTGAATGGGCATGATTTGTTTTTCTGAAGATGTGAATGTGTTGATGTTCTGCTTCTAGATGCCATTTTCTTGAATTTTTTGGGTTTAATTTGAGTTTGAAAATCCAAATGGGTTTGACTGAAAATCCAGTTTAATTTACAGTGACTTGTTCAAAATGGGTAAATTTACAGTGTCTTGTTCAAAATGGGTAGAACCCTAATGGGTATGAAACTTTTGGGATAATCAATGAATTTAAAAAGAGAGATTCTTTTATGAGTTGATTGATACCTATATGTATATATATACACACATACATCATATATGTATAATTTTGTAAGTATATACACACACTTTACACCACAAGAATAATTTGGGAACATGCATGATTAGGTTTCATGTTTTAATATGAGATTATCTAAAGTTGGATAATTTTTTATTACTGAATAACAGTTGTTGAAATTTGGAAAAATTTTGAATATAACATTACTGCTGAATATATTGTTGCTGAAATTTAGATAAATTGTTGTTGATATTGCTGAAATTGGGACAATTTTTGGGCTTCTTATTGTTGTTACTAATATTGGATTCTCCTAAATTATGCCCTGAAATTGGTCAAGTATGCATGCCCTCGTGCATGTGGATAATTCATATTATAGGGGAGACTCTGCCGAAATTTTTTCATATATAAGTCAAATGGCTATATAACTTGAACATTAGGGCTTAACCCAAAACCTTGGTTGTAATATATGATCATACTTATACCAATCCAATAACTTGAACATGAGTATGACATAAAACATAACTAGGAATTAAGTTTATCCATAATTCAATCAAGAAGAAGGTTCAAAGAAGTTTATCCATAATTCACAGTCGAGAAGACATACTTGTCTAAATCTTCATATATAAGTTAAATGGCCATATATGCATTCGTATTCACAGGGGCTAATAGTATGCCTTCTTCTGCAATCTTGATATACGCATCGTTATAGTTTCTAGAACACATTTCAAATTCCATTGGTTGTTCTTCAAACTTGACCATCAAGATATTTTCATCACCTAATGTCCTATCATATGCAGACCATGCATGATGCAATGATTCATATTCTACCCCTAGGAATCTATTGTCTTTAGGTTGTTTTGGCATGTATCCTTGTTCAATTCCCGAATAATCATATATGATGCACACTCATGTTATATATGTATATATACATCTATATGTATTTATAAGCATCATAAATGGGATTGAGCTGAATTGTAAATCTCTAACAAGGGAATACAATAAATTCATGTCAACATAGGTACCGTGCAATCATGGACCTCTATTTAGACCGTAGTTGGATGGCACGACGAAAGTCAAGTGCCCAGATAGGTGCTACAGCTGAATTTAGAGCTGGTTGCCAAGTATTTTTGGAGTATGCGTATAGTCACCCGGAATGTATGAATGGTAAGTCGCAGATACGATGTCCATGTTTGAAGTGTAAGAATGTAAATTATATGGATAGAGACATGATAAACTATCATTTACTTGTTTCTGGGTTCATGAGAAATTACGAAGAATGCTGGTGGGCACATGGGCAGAGAAGAGATGGTGGCATCACACAAGTACATAATTCTGGCAGTAGTACTCATCGTATGAATGAAATGGTTCATGATATTGCATGGCCAGATTTTGATTGGGAGCAAGGCAGAGAACAACCTATGAATTCTGATGCCAAAGAATTCTTTAAGTTGTTAAACGAGGGTAGCGAGCCATTGTGGCATGGTTGCACCAAACACACTATATTGTCTGCAGTGGCGACATTACTTAACATCAAGGCTGATCACAACATGAGCCATGAGTGTTTTGAGTCGCTCTTGAAGGCCATTAAGAGTATGTTGCCTGACGGTGAGAAATTACCTGGTAACTATTACTTTTGTAAGAAAATGGTGAAGAAGTTGGGTCTTGGATACCAAAAGATCGATGCATGTCCCAACGATTGCATGTTGTTTTATAAGGAAAATGAACAGATGACAAGGTGCACGTTTTGCAGTCATGATCGGTTTAGGCCTAATAAAGAGGGTGTGACTACAAAAAAATCAAGTATACCGTTTAAGATTCTAAGGTATTTTCCAATAACACATCGGCTAAAAAGATTGTACATGTCTTCAAGAACAGCTGAACATATGAGTTGGCATGCGAAATCTCCAGCTAAAGATGGAGAACTAAATCATCCCGCAGATGGGAAGGCTTGGAAAGATTTCAACTTAGCACATCCTGGATTTGCATTGGAACCTAGAAATGTGAGGCTTGGATTGTCCACCGATGGTTTCAATCCGTTTGGCCACTCAGCTGTTCCGTACTCATGTTGGCCTGTGATTGTTACTCCGTACAACTTGCCACCTTGGATGTGTATGAAACAGCCATACTTATTTCTTTCACTCTTGGTTCCTGGTCCTAAGAGTCCTGGAAAGAACTTAGATGTTTACTTGAGACCTCTTATAGACGAGTTGAAGGTATTGTGGGAGGATGGAGTACAGACTTGGGATGTTGCAACGAAAACAAATTTCAACCTTAGGGCAGCGGTTATGTGGACTATAAGTGACTTCCCAGCTTATGGTATGTTAGCTGGATGGAGTACACACGGGAAGTTGGCTTGTCCGTATTGTATGGAGCATACAAAGTCGTTTAATCTATCAAAAGGTCGAAAGCCTTGTTGGTTTGACTGTCATCGTCGGTTCTTACCGGTAGATCACCCATTTCGAAGAAATAGAGAACACTTTAGGAAAGGGAAAGTAGACAATGATATACCTGCACCGCGATTTTCGGGAACGGAGATGCGAGATCGTGTGATGAGATTGCCGGTTATCCCATTTGGTAAGGTTGATGCCACAAATATAATCAATGGGTTTGGCGAATCTCATAACTGGGTTCGGAGAAGCATCTTTTGGGAACTGCCTTATTGGTCTACAAATTTGATTCGTCATAATCTAGATGTGATGCATATTGAGAAGAATGTGTTTGACAATGTGTTTAACACTGTGATGAATGTTACGGGGAAGACAAAAGATAACGATAAGGCACGTTTGGACATGAAAGATATTTGTAAGCGTCCCGGATTAGAACTTTACGAATCTCCTAATGGTAAGATTGTCAAACCGCATGCAAAGTACACATTGTCCAAAAAGCAAGTTGAATATGTATGCACATGGGTTAAGTCTCTGAAACTACCAGATGGATATGCATCAAACATTGCAAGGTGTGTTACGGGTGGGAAATTGCAAGGGATGAAGAGTCATGACTGTCATGTGTTCATGGAGAGGCTCATGCCTATAGCATTTCGGGATCTGCTTGATAAACCAATATGGGATGCTTTGACGGATCTTAGTCGTTTCTTCAAAGACTTATGTTCAAAATCATTAAATGAGAAGGACATGTCTGTACTTGAGAAGAACATCATAGAGATCACGTGTAAACTGGAAAAAATATTCCCACCTGGTTTTTTTGACTCCATGGAGCATTTGCAAATCCATCTTCCCTATGAAGCTCGTGTTGGGGGTCCAGTTCAATATAGATGGATGTACCCTTTCGAAAGGGTGATGGGAAACCTTAAGAGAAAGGTTAAGAATAGAGCTTATATCGAGGGGTCGATATGCGAGGCATACAGTTTCGATGAGATATCTACGTTTGTCTCAGACTATTTTCCGGACGAAGTCTTAACAAAGGCCAATCGAGTATCGAGACATGATGATGGGGGAAATGTTGAACTAAATGGTCGACTATCTGTATTTGGTCTATCGGGCCGCGCTTATGGAAAAGGGAAGCGCATATTCCTCTCTGAGCAAGAATTACATGCTGCACATACTTACATTCTTCTCAATTGCGAGGCGATTGACGAATTTGTGAGGTACACATGTAAACTTGATAATTTATCTTTTAAGTTGACAATTTATTCCAATATGTTAATGTTTATAACATGGTATAGATTGTACGATGACGAGTTAAAAGTGAAGCATCCCGGCATAACTGATAAAGATGTTCAAATCAATCGGGATAAAAACTTTGCACTTTGGCTAAAGGACAAAGTAAGTTTAATTTTTAAGCACGTAATATATATATATACTCCATGTTAACTATGACTTCATTTAATAAGATGGAGTTTTTGTAGGCTTTGACTAAGGGATCAACGATTCCGGCTAATGTACAAGTCCTAGCTATGGGACCAGACAGGGACCAAGTCACCCGCAATGGTTACAAAATAAATGGTTGTGAATTTCACACAAAGGCATATGAGCACGGTAAAAGAACAACGAACTCTGGAGTGTGTGTCCAAGGAGATTGTTACAATGAGCTTGGTCGTGCCTTTTATGGGGAGTTGGAGGAAATCGTAGAGTTGTCGTACAAGGGCACGTACGGTGGTCATATTCACTTGTTCAAGTGCCATTGGTTTGATTCAGAAAAAGGGATACGTGTTGACAGACATGGAATCGTCGATATTGACCTCCATAGGTCTGCGTACTCCAACGAACCGTTTGTATTACCAACTCAAACAATACAAGTATACTATACTCCTAGTCCAGTTAGGAAAAGGGATAGACCGCCTACAGATTGGCAAGTTGTAATTCATACTCCCGCGCGTAGTCGTGTCCAAGTAATAGACGGGGATTTCTACCAAGAGGAAATGCTTCAGAGACCTCCTATAATAAATATAGAGGACAACAATGATGTAATCCAGTTAGAGGGTGGAGATGAACCTGATGAATTGGATCCCGAGACAGTTATTGTGCAGGATGACAGTGATATTGAGAAAGAGTTATTGACTGACACTGACACAGAATCTGAAGAAGATGGTTATGAATCTCCGATACTTGTACAAAATGATTCTGACTCATCAGACAACGATTTTCATTAAAATGTATGTTTAGTTTTAATTGTACAAAATGTATGTTTATGTTCATGTTCATGTTTAGTTCATAATTATGTACCTTTCATTTATGTTCTCTATATAGGAATGTTCTCTATATCCTTAACTATATCATTTATAGTTGTTGTAGTTAACTATTTTGCAGTCATGTTTATGTACCTTTCACTTATGGTAATCGTAGTTAACTATTTCATACAATTAATTGTCATTCATAATTTCATACTAACATCCTAATTTTTTTTATTTATAGATGTCTTCTGAACCTGTTGCACGAAAGCGCGGGTTGGGTCGGGGCCCTAATCATGTGCCGAAGGCCCCGGCTAATCCGGATGATCGCATTCTTATACAGATCCGTCCTCCTCCAGAAAGCACGTAAGTTAAACATCGTGTATATATAAGGGTTTAATATTTCCATTGTTATAAATATATTTTAATGTAAATTATTGTATATTGTAGTGATTTTCAAGATAGTAAAATTGTGAAGTGCATTTCACAATTATGCTTACAGAACTGGCCTACGCCAGTGATTACATGGGCGAGCACACCTCTCGCCCATAAGGATGCAGTTTGGGCTGAATTTCAGGTATATTTATTTAATCACTCTGATAGATAATACATAGTTAATCAACTAATAGTTTAGTAATGTTGGATTATGGTATTATAGTAGTTTTAATATTATTATTGTTGTTTTATTTGCAGAAGCGGTATAGATGGGACGACGCACATGCATCAGTTATTCAAGCACTGTTCTGGCAGAAGTGCGCCGTCCGGACTAAAGATAATCTAAACAAAGAACGACAGAAAGCCCTGCACAATGCTGAGATTGACCATCCAGGACAGGGTGAGCAGTATATGCATGAGCATTGCCCCTGGTGGTGCGCACATCCCATATGGGTGCAGATGTGTGAGCAGTGGAGAGCTGAGAGCTGGGTCAAGAGACGTAAGACTGCCGCCTCGAACAGATCCTCAGGTGTATCTGAAGGCGAAAAGGCAAAAGGCACGTACAAGGGCGGCAGTATATCTCAGCTGCAACATATTGCTGCTAGGGTACGTATGTATAACAAGCTTATTGGCTTAGTTATTTGTCTTTATGTTTACAGTCATGTTTTGTAGCTAAAATATCATATGTTTACATATTAATATGAGAACATGAACTGTAGGAGTCTGAGTCTCAAGGTCAACCTATCAATTGGTTAGATGTGTATGTGGCCACCCGTGATGGTCTGCCTGATGCTGTTCAGATAGCGGTAATAAGTTAACTTTAAATATATTATAGTCATGTTTTTTAGCATTTCGTATTTATTTTTAACTATTTATTTGTTGACCTTCTGACAGGACACTTATAAGGGCTTAATGAACGAGCGCTATCCTGAAGGCACCCCGCGTCCGGCGATTGATCAAGAATTGTGGGAGAGGGCGTCCGTCGTGAAGAAAAATTATGTTAAAGGTCAAGGACAAAGACGACGCCCGACCATCAGTGGCACAGGCAGCTCTGCTACCCAGTCTACACAGTCTACACAGTCATCAGGTCATCCAGCCTATCATACTCCTGCTGACTGTGTGAGAGCGATCTGTCAAAATCGTGATCTTCTTCTTATACTGGGCGGGCATCTGCATTCTCTGAATCCTGATGACTTGGCAAAGGCAGTGGCGGAAGCAGCAGCATCACAGCATCAGGGTGGCGACCAGGTACTTTTAATGTTTCATTACGTACATTGTCTATTATTTAGCTTTCCCCAAGTCATAGCAGTATCAACACATGTAACATATATGTTTTATTCTTTTGTTAATTACAGGGTACTAATTTGAATGATCCATGAAGAGCTAGACCAGTCATGCATGTTAGATTTGTAAAGCCTTGTTAGACTTGTTTTTTAGATTTTTAAAGCCTTGTAATCTTTTAAACTACTTATCTTTGGACTGTATTGGTTTACGATTCTATTATATGGATGTTTACGATTGTATTGTGTTGTGTTGATTTAGATTCATTCTTTGGACTGTATGTATGGATGGATGTTTATCATATAGTAGTTATCATGGATGGATGCTTATATATACTGCTGTGTGTTGGGATAAAAAGCAGGTACAAAGCAGGTTATTTTTGGGAAATCAATAAAACAGGAAAAATATTTAAAAAAAAAACAAAGTCAGCGACCGCGTGCGGTCGCTGATACAGTATTAGCGACCCAGTAAGGTTCGTCTACTTCAGCGACCGCATGCGGTCGCTATTACCAGTCGCTGACACGTGTACCACATCACGTCTGACGCATGACTCAGCATGAGTCAGAATAGCGACAGCTGAGGTCGCTGATTGCGGTCGCTAATAATGCGGTCGCTATTGTTGGTCGCTGATGTCTTTTTAGCGACAAGATTTTCTGCGACTACTATTAGCGACTGCATCCGGTCGCTGATACCCATCTGCGACTATATGCGGTCGCAGATGTGCGGTCGCTGATAAGCCTTTTTGTTGTAGTGAAGGCTTGTTTGGCTAGTCTAAGTAAAATAACCCCTTAATCCTTACTCCTTGTTTGGTAAAATACTAATAGATTAAAGACTTATTATGCAATAAGGCATGTTTGGCAAACTAAAATAAACTCTTTTAATTTATTTTAATAACTCTTTTATAGCAAGACTATTAGTCACACTTTATTTAATTAAATAAATCAAATAAAAACATTACTCTATTAAATTACTTTAACACATAAACAATTATAATTCTTTTTACAATTATAATTTCATTTAATCAACTAATATTTCAAACTACAATTTCTCATTTAAATATTATTATTTATTTAAAATCATTATAAGCTCTCTAGCTTATTAAATTAAACTCCATTATTATAAAATCTCATAATAATTAATTTATTTAGCTCCTTAATTATTTACTCAACAATTAATTAATTAAATCACATCAACTCAAATTGCCATATAATTCAATAAATATTTAATATTGCCAATAAATATTTAATATTTAATATTTAATTATTTATTCAACAAATAATTAAATAAACCACATCACTCAAATTGAACAATTATTTATTCAATAATAAACATATCCACTAAATATTTATATAAATCAATAAATATTTATAACTTACATTTAAAAATTCTGGAATGTTACATCATTCCCTCCTTACAAGGATTCTGTCCTCAGAATCACAATTCAAACAAATTATTCGCTACATTCTTCCCTACTTACAAAGATTCTGTCCCCAGAATCGAAGACACAGATTAAACAAATAACTCAGGGTAATCTTTCAATATTTTCTCTTCGAGTTCCCACGTTGCTTCTTCAGCGTTGTGGTTCCTCCAAATCACCTTCACAGAAGGTATCACTTTATTCCTGAGCACTTGTTCTTTCCTGTCGACTATCTGGATAGGAATCTCTTCATAAGACAAATCTTTCTCGAACTGCAATGGTTCGTACTCGATTACGTGTTTGTAATCGGGTTTATATGGTCGTAACACCGAAATGTGAAAAATATTATGAATGTTTTCCAACTCTGGAGGTAGAGCTACCTCATAAGCTACCTCTCCAACTTTTCGCAGCACTTCAAAGGGTCCAATAAACCTCGGGCTTAGTTTTCCCTTTTTACCGAAACGAATTTTCCCCTTCCAAGGAGAAACTTTTAGGAATACATAGCTTCCTATGTCAAACGCACGATCTTGCCTGTGTTGATCAGCATACTTCTTCTGTCGGTCTTGAGCTGCTACTAATCTTATCCTGATGAGTTTGATAACCTCAGCAGTTTGTTGCACCAATTCTGGTCCTAACAGTTGACGTTCACCAACTTCATCCCAGTACAATGGAGTTCTGCACTTTCTGCCGTATAACGCTTCGTAAGGTGGCATGCCGATGCTCGCGTGATAACTATTATTGTAGGCGAATTCCACCAACGGTAATTGCTCTTCCCAGCTTCCTTTGAAATCCATGACGCATGCTCTCAACATATCTTCCAATGTCTGGATCGTTCGTTCGCTTTGGCCATCTGTTTGCAGATGATATGCCGTACTCATTCGCAACTGTGTTCCCATACATTCTTGTAGTCTCTTCCAGAAGTTTGATGTGAACCTTGGATCTCTGTCTGACACGATTGACACTGGAACTCCATGTCTTGCAACGATCTCTTTAATATATAGTTTTGCCAGCTGATCAAGATTGAATCTAATCTTTATTGGCAAAAAGTGTGCAGATTTTGTCAGTCTGTCTACTATTACCCAAATTGCATCGTATCCTTTTTGAGTAGTTGAAAGACCCACCACAAAATCCATCGTGATATGCTCCCATTTCCATTCCGGTATTTCCAACGGTTGAAGCAATCCGCTAGGTCTTTGATGTTCGGCTTTTACTCTCTGACATGTTAAGCACTTCGCTACACATTCTGCGACGTCCCTTTTCATATTTGGCCACCAAAAATGTCGGCGCAAATCTTGATACATTTTCGTGCTCCCTGGATGAATTGAATATTTTGAGCTATGAGCTTCGATCAAAATTTATTCTTTCAGTTCTGGTGCTGCTGGAACCCAGATCCTTCCCTCAAACCGTAGTAACCCTTCGGTGTCGATCTTGTATTTTACATCACCGCCTTCAATCAAATTCTCTTTGATTTTCGCACACTCTTCGTCTTGTAGTTGGGCACTCTTCACTTTGTCCATTAAAGTTGGACCAGCTTCTATCTGAAATAATTGTTCGTCGGATTCCTGTGGAAATTTGATTTCCAGTTCTAACTTTGTCATTGCTGAAATGAGCTCCTCCTGAGTTGTTAGCAGCATTAATTTCTCCCGACCTTTCCTGCTTAAAGCATCTGCAACCACATTCGCTTTGCCCGGATGATAAAAGATCTCACAATCGTAATCTTTTATCAGTTCCATCCACCTTCTCTGACGCAGGTTCAAATCTTTCTGAGTGAAAATATACTTCAGACTTTTGTGGTCTGTGTAGATCTCACATTTCTCTCCATAAAGATAGTGTCTCCATATCTTGAGAGCAAATACCACTGCAGCCAATTCCAAATCATGAGTCGGATACCCTTTCTCATAATCTTTCAATTGTCTTGATGCATAGGCAATAACTTTGCCGTTTTACATAAGAACACAACCCAATCCTTTGTGTGAGGCATCACTATACACCACAAAATTTCCTGTATTATCTGGTAGGGTTAACATAGGTGCCATACTTAGCTTCTTCTTCAAATCTTGGAAGCTCTCTTCACACTTTTCCGTCCAAACGAATTTCACCGCTTTTCGTGTCAAATTTGTTAATGGAGTGGCTATCTTAGAAAAATCTTGTATAAATCTTCTATAATAACCGGCCAGTCCCAAGAAACTCCTCACCTCCGAAGGTGTTCTTGGTTGTTCCCAATTGATTACAGCTTCCACTTTCGATGGATCTACTGAAATCCCATCTTTGTCAATCACATGACCCAAAAATTGTACACGGTCGAGCCAAAATTCACACTTAGTGAATTTCGCGTACAACTTTTCCTTTCTTAGTGTCTCCAATGTCAGACGTAAATGTTCCACGTGTTCTTCTTGAGTTATGGAATACACCAGAATGTCGTCGATAAACACCACTACGAACTTGTCTAAAAATGGTTTAAATACCCTGTTCATCAAATCCATGAACGCGGCAAGGGCATTTGTTAAACCAAAAGACATCACCAGAAACTCGTAATGTCCATACCGAGTTCTAAATGCCGTTCGTGGTATATCCTCCTTCCTCACTTTCAACTGGTGATACCCACTTCTCAAATCAATTTTCAAAAAGTATTTAGCACCCTTCAACTGGTCAAACAAGTCATCTATTCTTGGCAACGGGTATTTGTTTTTAATAGTGACTTTGTTTAACTCCCTGTAATCAATGCAAAGACGCATTGACCCGTCCTTCTTCTTCACGAATAAAACTGGCGCTCCCCACGGCGATACACTTGGTTGAATATACTTCTTGTCTAGCAGTTCTTGCAACTGTACCATCAGTTCCTTCATTTCTACCGGAGCCATTCTGTACGGAGCCTTTGATATTGGTGATGTTCCCGGCACTAAGTCGATCACGAATTCAATTTTTCTGTCCGGCGGAAGTCCTGGCAAATCTTCTGGAAACACGTCTTCGAATTCTCTCACTACCGGTATTTCTTCTAATTTCACACCTTTCTTCTGAGTATCGACTATGTAAGCTAAATAGCCCACACAACCTTGACTCAACAACTTCTTGGCCTGCATAGTCGTCAGACATTTCATTTGTCTTGGCGACTTGCTACCATAAAATACTACCTTTGACGGAGTCATAAGGTTTACACACTTCTTTTGGCAGTCAATTACTGCTCCATAATTGAACAACCAATCCATTCCCAAAATTACATCAAATTCCCCGAGTCTAATCGGAATCAAATCTACTAACAAGATATTCCCCTTAATGTTTACCCTACAGTTCTTGTAAACGAACCTAACAGGGATTATTTCCTTATTCGCAATTTCTATGTTCATTGGAAAATTCAGTTCTTCTCTAGGCAATTCTAACCTCTTGGCAAATTCATCAGATATAAACGAGCAAGTAGCACCCGAATCAAATAATACATATGCATTAATATCATTGATTAGGATAATACCTGACACCACATCTTTTGATTGCACAGCATCTTGCACAGTCATGTTGAAGGTTCTGGCTGTGGGTTTGTTTGATGCTGCAGGTCCTGTAATAGCCCACGTACCTCCATTATTACCTCCTCCATTGTTTCTGGTTGTCCCTCCCTCCTTCTTCTTAGGGCATTCACGAGCAAAATGATCCTTGGATCCGCACGTGAAGCACGCCTTCTTCTTTGGTTGAGTGCAATTTGGGGCGATGTGACCCTCCTGGCCACAATTGTAGCAAACTCGTTTCCCCATCAAGCACGCACCCTTGTGAAATTTCCCGCATGTCGCACATGCTTCAAACTTTTTGTTTTGCTGGTTACCCTGCTGGTTTCCAGCTCCCCCGTTCCCATTCCACTTCCTCTTCAAGCTGTTGTTGTTGTTGTTGTTGTTGTTATTTCCACTGCTGCCACCTCCATTCTTCATTTCATTCTCATTCTTTTTCTTCTTTTGTTCCTGGTTGAATTTGGTCACCGCCTCTCCTCCACCTTCAGCGAGTATTGCTTTCTCCATTACTGCTGCAAATGTCTTCAACTGGAACAGGGAAACCCTACTGTACAGCCAGGGCTTCAGTCCCTGTTCAAACCTCTTCGCTTTGCGTTCGTCTGTGCTAACCTGATATGGCGCAAACCTCGCCAACTCGTTGAATTTTGCGGCATACTCGGATACCGTCATCGTCCCTTGCTTCAGCTCCAGAAACTGTACTTCCAGCTGACTCTTTGAACTCTCCGGGAAATAGGTCTCGAAGAACAGTTCCTTGAACCTATCCCAGGTCATCACTCCTGGCCCTTCCCGAGTTTTATTGGCTTGCCACCAATAACTAGCTTCTGCTTTCAACATGAAAGTTGCGAAAGCAGTCTTCTGCTCATCCCCTACCCTAGCGACATCGAACACCTTCTCTATTTCCATAATCCAGGTTTGTGCTTCGACTGGGTTCATTGACCCACGAAATTCAGGTGGTCCGACCGCCTTAAACTCCTTAAACGTTGTGCCTTGGTTTTGAGGTTGATTCTGCAACGCTCCTGTCAATAGTGCCACTAGTTGTTGAACGGGATTCGCATCAACATTGTCATTAGCTTCTTCGGTGGTTCTCTGTCGTGCTGGTTGACGTCTGGGAGGCATTTTCTGATAAAGAAAACATCTATTAGACCATTACTCAACTTCTTTAAGTATTTCTAATTAATTTGCCTCCACAAAAGAAATAACCACATAGCACATAACACTTTGAATAAAATAATAACTTTTATTTATTCATAAACTTTTTGAAAACATAACACAATAGCATCTCTGCTATCTACATTACTTTCCTGAACTACAAAAGTTTCAGGGCAACATCATCATTCTCATATCCCATGGTTACTTAACACTCGGGACTTACACATTATTTAACACTTATTACTTGCAAAACAGACAAATTTCCTACGATGATCTATTAAGATAATCATTCGCCTTTTGACGCTCTTCTTCCATAACACGGAACATGGTTCGGCGATCTAACACGTATGATGGTAGAGTCTCGAACTGAATTGGATAACCCATGACCCGATCTTGAGCTCGATTGATCACGGTATTGAATACTTTATCCATCTCTTCCATCTTCATCCTCTTTGCTTGTGCGTCCCTTACTGCTCTTCCAGTTCGTTGATAAGCTTCCTCATACGCATCTTCAGCTCTTATCCTCTTAGCCGCTTCTTCTCTCAGCCTGCCCTTCAGTTCAACAACCATCTCGATCAATTGTTCCTTCTCTCCTTCAGTCTGTGTTAGTTTCTCCTCGGCGTTTGTCAATCGTTCATCACGATCCTGGATCTCGCCGTCTTTTTGTGTAATTGTAGTCTGTTGTTCAGGTACTATCTCCTGCAACTCCTCCACTGTATCTTGAAGTTCCACGTTACGGTCATGCACCTCATCGTATACACGGCCAGCTATCGAGTTAAGCGGAATCCTTTCCTCCTCATCCTCGTCATCCTCATCCTCCTGTGGTAACTCCACGGGATCCTCCTCGTCTGTCTCCACATCATCATCCTCATCCTCAACTACTGTGACCAACGGGGCTGACTCCCGTGGCAGTAGTTGTTCCCAAACTACCTGAATGTCGCGAGGCTCCTCCTCTATAGGCATTTAAGGTCCCTCCTCCCTAGTCTGACTAGATTCTCCGACATTAGTCATCCTGACAACAAAATTTTAAAGTTTTAGTTATTAATCATTCTACTTGACACTCGCGAGCACATAAGTTATAAACACATAAGCACATAAGTGTTTTATTACTTCTTTCTTAAAACTCGATAAGAGTTAACTCCACTATCTTTTCAAAAGGTTACTTCCTAAGGCTTTTTTTTTCCCCACCTAAGGTTCATAACCTAAAGCTTTGATACCAACCTGTGACACCCCCAAATCCTGGTACTTCATTACCTCAAGATTTGGTGTTCACGTAATCAAAACATTCATTTCTAACTACCCAATCATAATAGAATAGAATAATAAAAGAAAACCTGCCCATACAGGATTAAACTTAAATAAAAATCTCCCAGGTTATCTAACCTTTACAAACATTCATTCATTCATGCGGAATAATTAAAATAACATTCATTACAATCTTTAAACAAGTCTGAAAATAAACTATTCAATCTATTACAGGTCTTCAGCATTATTTCATCTTTCCTTTCCCTTTACTGGTGCTAGGTACATCACCAGTTTCAACCTTAGCTGTAAGAAATTTTACAGGCAAGAGTGAGCAAACAAAGCCCACTTGAAATAATAGTAGATAAATCATTTAACTTTACATCATGTACCGACGTTAGGTTTAATAGAACTGAACAATAAATTCTATTACTTTCTAAAAACTTTAATCAATTACTGAGGGTCTAATGACCACGAATCATGTCCACAGTTATAAGTAATTTTTCAACTTAAAACTTTAACAGTCATAGACTATAAGGACTTCACGTACTTAGGGGGATCAACCCTTCGTACAATGTATTGTGCACAATCATTTCAACGCTAAGCGTAACCTCTTATAAAAGAGTTGTTCTTCTCAGTATTTAGAATACAAGTCCGTACCAAAGTGAGTTTGGTTTGGATACATCACGGGGTAATTTAGAATTCAACGGTAATCAACTAAGGGTTAGTTGATTACAAACAACATAACTGTATACTATGGAATAATCATAGTTGAATTGATATTTATAAACTAACATCATGCTTTAGGAATAATTTAATAGCATAATCATGGAATAATCATAACATGCATCCTCATAAACCAATAGATACACGAGCTTAACCAACAATAAACAATCTAACTCCACGAAAGTGTAAAGTTAGCAATTTGTACAATTGAAATGGAATTAAAGCGATAATGTGTTTAACGAATTCAAACTTGCACAATGAATTTTTGAGTTAGAGAACTTGCATAAGTATAACATAACAGTGAAAAGTAATCTTGCTGAATAATAAAGTAGCAAAGGTTAGGGAACTTGCCTCGCGTGTAGGTTAAACAATTACTATTCACATTCACCCCAAGTCCTACACATACCATATGCATTGATAATACACATTAGCTACACTAACATTACCTTTATGAGTTCCTTTATTACTCTTAGTATAGCTACTAACTAAGTTTAAGTTTAAACACAGCACATCTTTCATGAACATTACATTTTAGCTTTATTACAACTACTTAAATGATCATGCCATTACACCACGTGTACATTAACAACTTGATATAACATCCTAATACATGTCCAACATGTTATCATTAAGTTATACTAATATCCAAAGGGTTGCACTTGCATTCGTGCATCCCGACGCCCTCCGATTGGCTCCAAATACACAACAGTCATAAAGATGACCATTTTGACTACTGTTACAGACCTCAAATAAAAAAACTTAAAGAATGAAAGTTGTAGGTCTACTCGTCCTCTTTCCGAATCATCTTGAATTACCTAAATCGGAGTTCGTATGAAAAAGTTATGGTCGTTTTACTACAGGAGGCCAAAACTGCCCAACTAGGCCACTTTTCCGGCGCCGGGGCGCGGAACAGTGGCGCTGGGGCGCGGGACACGGTGCTGGGGCGCGGGCCACGGCGCTGGGGCGCGGGCCACGGCGCTGGGGCGCGAGCATCAGCGCTGGGGCGCGAGCATCAGCGCTGGGGCGCCGGCAATGAACTGCTGGGCCGTGCCGCGGCGCGAACTGTCAGCGTCGACTGACAGCTTCGGCAGCCATGAAAGAAAAACCAAATTGGCCAAAAAGCTCGAATCTAATAGACTAGTTACACTCTATTTTGCACATAAACTTCATACAAACACATTGTGACAATTCCTAACGTGTTTCTATTCATAATTTGTCTAAACATCAACTATAAAACACCTAATTTCAAGGTTTTTGGCAAAACTCCATTATTGATATTATTTCATAAAAAATCAACACTGTGATTTTGTTATTCAACCAACACAGAAATTTCAAAGCATTATAATTATGTTTTTACATACTCTATCAATTCTAACAATCAATTTATCCATTTAACAACAATTAAAACCTTAATTTCTATTTTAAAATAGCCATATTCATACATATTGTCATATGAACACTCTGTAAAATATTTTCTTCCACAAAACACATATATACATGAACTAATTTCTCTATAATCATATATAAGTTCATAGAACAACCATATAATCAATAACCATGCCAAACTATAACATAACATCACTTTATAAAAATCACAGAGAACTTTTTAGGAGAAGAAAACTTTTAGAGCTTACAAAAGAAAAGATGGCCTACCTTAGATTATGAAGAAGATGATGGTCCTAACTCTTTGATTGTCAAGCTTTTCTCCAAAACATGTTAATAATCTCTCAATTCTCTCTAGAATTCTCTCACTTTTCTTCTTTTCTTCTTCTTCTTCCTCTGAGTCTTTCTATTTTTCTCTCCTTTCTCTCTCTTCTATCTTACGTACTAAAATCTAACGCATACAATATAATGTAAAATATTAATAATATAATATAAGTACTGATAAATATATCAGTTATAGGAGTTTTGAAATTTAAAAGCCATAAGGCTTGTTTGGCTAGTCTAAGTAAAATAACCCCTTAATTCTTACTCCTTGTTTGGTAAAATACTAATAGATTAAAGACTTATTATGCAATAAGGCATGTTTGGCAAACTAAAATAAACTCTTTTAATTTATTTTAATAACTCTTTTATAGCAAGACTATTAGTCACACTTTATTTAATTAAATAAATCAAATAAAAACATTACTCTATTAAATTACTTTAACACATAAACAATTATAATTCTTTTTACAATTATAATTTCATTTAATCAACTAATATTTCAAACTACAATTTCTCATTTAAATATTATTATTTATTTAAAATCATTATAAGCTCTCTAGCTTATTAAATTAAACTCCATTATTATAAAATCTCATAATAATTAATTTATTTAGCTCCTTAATTATTTACTCAACAATTAATTAATTAAATCACATCAACTCAAATTGCCATATAATTCAATAAATATTTAATATTGCCAATAAATATTTAATATTTAATATTTAATTATTTATTCAACAAATAATTAAATAAACCACATCACTCAAATTGAACAATTATTTATTCAACAATAAACATATCCACTAAATATTTATATAAATCAATAAATATTTATAACTTACATTTAAAAATTCTGGAATGTTACATCATTCCCTCCTTACAAGGATTCTGTCCTCAGAATCACAATTCAAACAAATTATTCGCTACATCATATCCCTAAGTTCTGATACCAACTATGACGCCCCCAAAATAGGTATACATCACCCATTCTGAGTCGCCAAATACATGGTACAGAAACAAAAATAACTTCATTAAATCACTTGTCGCGCAAAATACGACAACACAATACTGTGAGTTTAAATACAAATATTATCTTCTAGACAATATCCACACTTAAATAAGTCCTCATTACAATTATTGAAACACTATTTTATAAAATAGTGAGGACTGCTAACACAACTGACCTAGTAAATGGAACAAAAATGGAACAAAATGGAATAAAAAGGAAAAGGGTGAGCTCAACTAGCCTAGTAAAGAATATTATGGCTAAGATAATATACAACAACTTATCATTAGTCTTCAACAGGGAAAAATCTGATAAAATATAATAGACAAAAATTTTTAAATCAACAACTGCAGCGAAAATAGCAAACCATTAGAAGAGTCAAGTAGAGAATGAATTCTACTATCTTCTAAGATTTAAAAGCCCATCAACGATATTTTATCCCTGTAACATCAATCAATATACATCTTGAATCAAATATTCATCTTTGTACTACAGGCTAAAGATATTCATTTGTATCACCAGTCGGTCATGTCATCTCAACACCTGTTCATCTTTGCACTACGGGCCAAAGATATTCATCAGTTAATCATTCATCTTTGCACTACAGGTCAAAGATATTCATTAATATTATCATTTAGGACTGAGGATGATGAAAAATATTTTAAAGAAAATGAATCTAGTGAGACAGAAGGATAAATATTAGGGATTCGTATTACAGTTTATCCAAGTGGAATAATACTCCATAACAACCAATTGTGAAGTTGAATTCAAAAATAAAGATCAAACTATGGATACAATCAAAGATAGTAACCATAATAGACATCTTGGACAAAAAGGAAAATTTTTATTTTTCGATGAATAGTGTCGTATACGTGAATAGTGCCGTATACGTGAATAGTAACTCCGACACAAAAAGTTTCAAATTTGATAAAAAGTTCAAACTAATATTTCGGCATAATGATATTGAAGAAAATAATATCATTTAAGAAGAAAATAACATCCCTTACCTCAAGATAACAGATTCTGTTCGGAATATCGGTATAAGGCTGAATGAAACTTGCACTGATAAATAAAAACTCATAAAGTATCTAAATACTCACAAAATACGCTCAATAATATAGAGAGAGAAAGAAAGAAAGCTTATGTTTCTGGTGTGATTTTGAATTCTAACTTAGCCCTCTATTTATAGGAAAATGTTAGCACGCCGAAGCAGACTTGACCTGCTACCTGATGGCTTTACCTGCTAGTATTGCCACCCACCACATTTGAAATAAAATTCAGCACATTTCTTCACCAATCACAAGTGGGTTCACCAATCACAAGTGGGGTCCACTCAATTTTAGAATTTTCCACCAAAATCATTTATAAACCTAATTTCTGAATCAGTCACCTCTTAATATTCATAACAAATTATACGTTCATTTTTAACGATTTAAAATTTGTGGACATATACTCAACTTATATATGTATAATATGAGCAAGGATCTTAAGCTCACCCTTATTGAGCTCACCCTTATTGAGCTCACCCCGAGCTCACCCTGCCTTTTTTTTAAAAAAAAAGCATAACTAATAAAAAATGTATAATAATTTTTAGAATTGAAAGTTTTTTTAAAAAAGTATTTTGGGTGTGATTTGGGTACATATAACAAAACAGTGTTGTACAGACCCAAATCACATCTAAAACACTTTTTTTAAAAAAACTTTCAATTCCAAAAATTATTATACATTTTTTATTAGTTATGTTTTTTTTATAAAAAAAAAGGCAGGGTGAGCTCGGGGTGAGCTCAATAAGGCTGAGCTTAAGAAATGGACTGTGTATAACATATCCAAAAATTACAACGATCCAACGGTCAGATTAAAAATTATAACTCACGCAATATATCTCAAGAATAGTGATTTAATTTTTAATACCTCCATTCCGACAAAAACACCTTAACATTAATTCCTTCACATAAAATAAATATATTCATCAATTATATCCACATAAAATAAATATTTCCTTATCATATAAATCAATAATAAATTATTCACAAATAATATTACAGAATCACAATTATGACAATCAGGCCGCTCCCAGGAAAGAGGGGGCTTTCCAATAAAGATTTTTCCTCACTGGCGCGCAATTAGATGACCAAACCTCTCCTTAGACAGAACTTTCTAGACATTGCCAATAATGCTATCTAATAATATTATTCAAATAATATGAATTATTGATCTAATAATGGAAAATACTGTGCAGTGACAATTATTGAAATAACAATAATATAAAATATCAACGTAGCAATTATTGAATTAATAAAATAAAATATTAAACAGTAATTACTGTAACAATTATTGAGTAGTGCCTTCTTACGTAAGAATCAATAATTGGTGCAATACCGTGTGCTACTATATTTTAACTACTGGGTATTCTAACAGTATTAACGGTAACAACTACGCCGTTATTTATAAACAACTTATACTTGTCGTTTTCTTCATCTAATCGCTTTCCGTTATGGGGCCCACACAAGGCTTCGCCGTCGTACGAATATTCTCCGACAGCAAGAATATTCCACGACCAAACAAATATTCATTGACAAAAATGAATATTTTATAACCACTTGCTTATTTGAAATATTTGCGCATTTTACCCATAACTAACCACATTAATCAAATCAACCCTTACTATTTCAAAATAATAAATAGAGAAAATTTAATTTCATTTAATAATAAGTTGGGGTCTTACATGGGTGGTTGAGCAACCTCTCATGAACCAGTGTATTCTCCTTCTACATTCCAGTCTCAACCTTCCATACAAAGCTAATTCCCAGTCCAAAGTTCTTCTACAACTAGTAACCCAATTCTCAGAGTTTATGTTGATTGTATTTGTCTGTGGAACCTCTGAGAAATTTGAGTTTGAGTGCGTGTTGTCCAAAGAAGAAGTTAGCAATTACAGAAGGAAGAAACTAAGTTCATTTAGCTCCAAGAGGTATAAATCCTAAGCTTTTGTTCATAAGTTGAATTTTGGCAAATTCTTGTAATTCTCATGAATTCTTTATTATTTGGTATGAATTGGCTTAAAAGTGTATTGTTTTACTTAGTATGCATGCTTAGAACTATTAGAAGTAGTTTGAGTTATAGCAAAAGATGTTTGACAATGGTTGGAGTTGAGCCTCTACAGAAGAAGAGGCCATATTTTTGTTTCTGGGCGTAGTGGCACGGCCACGCCACTTCCCTAGTCTTTAACCGCGCGGCCGTGCGGGTAGCAGATCACAGTTGCTCATGTTAGCTCCTTAAGACATTCTGAGCATGTTACTTTGATTATTATATGCTTATAAACAACCTTAACTTGTGGACTGAGATTTGCTATGTATGAAGAAGCCATGTTAGTTGATTTAAGTATAAGCATTCGAAGAAGTTAAATGATTTGGAAACTAAATTTTTATAAACTTTTTGCAAAACATGTTCTAAACTTGGATGCGAGTGTGTTACGTTCTGATATATCTTGGCATATGTCAATATGATTGGTTATATGGTTAAAGGTAATATGAGATATTCAAGCATGATTAAAAAGAGAAATTTCAAGAAAAAGGACCTTATTGGCTATGTATAAACAAACTATGTATACACTACGTTTTGAACTTAAAGATATGTTCGTGTGATCTATTATGTGATTATGAAAATATGATTTAGACTATGCAAACTCATTTTTGTATGCTTGAAGAAGTTTTGCTAATAGAGACTTAAAGTTTAAAAATGAACTTGATAAACTATATATACATTAAGTTGAGAACTTGTAAGTATGTTTTTGATACCTAGCATATGAATGTATAGTTGAGGCCAAAGGACTATGTAGCATGTGTATAATGACTAGACATGATCGACCTTGTTAGCTTAACATGTGAAGTATTGAGTAAATGAAAATGAATAATGACCTATAATATGTTTGATGAAGGGTTAAATTAGTTATTCACATAATAACATGTGTATTGTGTATGATGATTCGTATGTGCAAGACTTGGGTACACTAGTTTTCTGCAGGAGCAGCCATGTCTTGGTTTGCACCAGGAGCAGCGCGGCCGCGCCACTTCTCAGTACAAACCAAGCGCGACCACACCAGTCTATAGTGAGGTCTTAGTTCTGTTATTAAATTGAGAACTAATGCATGCCTATATGGTTACTCTAATTAGTAATACTTGTCCAGTATAGTATTCATATGATAATAAGCATGTTATTGAAAGAATCATATGATGAATTAGTGTTTACAACTTTAAAGTAAATGGTGATTTCAACTATGACATAATGTGCTAGAAACTAATCGTGTAATGTAATGACACATGTATAGAAGAGTGCTATGTGATGATTTGATTCTTGTAAGTGTAGGCTCATATTAGTTTACACATACTAATTGGAAAGAACGACTTGTTAATGTTAGGTCATTTCAACGCAAGTTAACTAAAGCTAGAATTATATTGTAGCTGAGCAAGCAGGCAAGTTCCTAAACTCTTCTTCGTTTACTTGAGCAAGTATCCGAACGCTATTTTATTGTGTTGCAAGTTTCCTAACTTACACAACTCTGAATTTTGTGAAAGTCTCATATCCTTCTCATATTGTATTTAAGCAGGTTATTGTGGAATTGAAAGTTATTCATTTAAGCTGGAACTTTATTTCCAAGCATGCTATTAAGTGGTTTAATTACCTTACAATTATTCCACATTAATCTTATTGATATGCGCACACAGTGCATTTGAATTCGTACAGTCTTGGACTTGTGCTTCATTTAAAGTTCTATAATTCTTGAACTGTGTCAGATAGAGTCTGAACCTTTGTTCGGTCAGACAAGTATATAAAGTTTTATAAAAGTTATCCAAACCAATTGATGGTAAGGATTCTTAGACTGAAAGAACACCCCTTCTATGATAGGGGAGTACCCCAGGTATCTATTGTTAGGTTTGTAATATTCATGAACGCAATCAAATTGCATAAAATAAACGGAAACGTGTAAAAAAATAGTGTTTAAATTTTTACAAACCATATACCCAGATCATCCTTTATGCACAATTATTAATTAAACGAAAAGATATGAAGAACAAGAATCATACCCTTGAAGATTCCAGCTTCTTCATGTACAAGTTCACATCCAATCCTTTTTACGTTCAACTTGAATCCACCGGGTTTGGTTCATTCCTTTGATCAACGTTAGCCATCCAACTGTTTGGCCTCTAGAGGTGATCTACCAAGAAAGAATAAAGATTCAAGAAGATGGGTGTTTGGCAAAACCCTAGTTTTTTTATCTCTCATAGAAAAGGAGCGTACTCTCCAACAATTGGAATCACGCATGTTGTGAAAAAGTCAACAACAACTTTACACCCATAATAAGACTCTTGTTATTTATAGATGTAGGCAACCCTCCTTAACAATTAAGGAATTGGATTTTATTTTAATTAATTAAATTTCTTTAATTAATTATGCTCCCAATCTTATTAGGGATAATTAATTAAAATATTTTAATTAATTTACCTCATAATCTTATTAAGAATACGTTAGAGTACTTTTATTAATTAACTCCCAAACTCCTTTAGAAATTAAATAATAATAATAGTAATAATAATAATAAAACTACTCTTATTAATTTATATTTAATATTTTAAAAATATTAAATAATAAATATTAAGCTATTTAATTTATTCTGTTACCATAGATTAAATTAAATATACTTAACTTATTATTACGATTATGCCTTTAACTTCTTAAATAATTATTCTTCCTTTTATGGTGTGACCTTTTAGGTTCTCCATATTAAACCGGTTGTGAATAAATCAATTAGAACAATTTTAATCTTATTTAAATAAATAAATTAAAATATTAATTTATTTAAATAAATAATATTTATTCTACAATAGGGATAAGTCTCCCTAGCAATTAACGACTTTCTAGATAATATAGATTTTAACATTAATCATAAAAGAACCTTTGAGTAAATAGTTACCGTACAATTCAATCCTTCCACCATACAATGTCCCAGTTAAATATAAGACATAGAATTACTGTCAAGTCTTATTTTATTTAATTATATGTATTTCGATCCTTAAATGCACAACTCCAAATAATGTAAATTAAAAACTTCTTTCTAATTTAATTCTGCCTTGGCCAAGGACTACTGTGTTGTCATTTATCGAATCACATAGGACATTTCTTTTCTTTTATTAGAAGTGGTAGATTCTTTATTGATCATACATTATCTCCATGTACAACTTATTATACCCAAGCATACCCTTTGATATACCCTAAGGGTCTTAAGGAATAAGTCAAAGTATAACTCATCATACACAAGATACTATGATGATCTCAAGTCCAAGGATCACTTGTACTACTATCACTTCAGGAATTCCTATTGACAGGCAAGTAAAACTCCATTAGGTATTCCTTAGCGAGCCATGTTCAGTGAACTTATTCTCTAATAAGCACCTACATACTTGCTTTAGTGTCTCCACACAAATAATCATGAGATCAATCATCCTCATCCAATGAGCAAGCAACGTATGTACCAATCTATCCGGATTCACTAATCCCCAATTTAGTAATCCAACGATTGAGAACTATTTTAGTTTTAAGCTTTTTAAGAATTTAAATCTCATTAGAATGATCATCATCATTATTCTAAAAGCATTGCTTAAAACTATGGGTTTATCACATATTATAAAACAACATCATGTAGATAATTAAAAGCCTTTAATAAATTAATACTTTTTATTAATAAATGAATAAGATTGTTACAAAGTATATGCTTTATCATCAAACATGATTGGCTTGTGTGTATACTACTTTCAATCTCCCGCTTGCACTAAAGCCAATCGACATGGTATCTCATACCCTTCTTCTCTAAGTGACGATTATCCTGCTGTTGGATAATCTTTAGTTAATGGATATGTAATGTTGTTCTTGAGAGTCCACTATCTCTTTAGTGATTTTTCATCTTTCAATGATTCCTATAATCAAATGAAAGTGCCACAACACATGTTTAGATCCAAGATGAGACTTAGGAACTATTCCTAGTTCTGTAATAAACTTTTTATCCAAACAATCAACTTGTAACTTCATTTACAGCTATATACTTTGTCTTTATCATTAAACCAACAACTCTTTGCTGTTTGGAACCTTTCCAATTCACTGCACCACCGTTCAAGGTAACGCTTTACCTTAAAGTGGATTTTCTGCCGTCTTGGTCTATCTGAAAAACTTGAGTTTGTTAAGCCCTCTAGTTTTAATTTAGACCCATCATGAATATGATCACATCCTTAGTGCCAGTTAAGTACTTTAAGATGTTTTTCACTGACTCATATTGAACTTCTCCAGAATATGACTGATCAACATCAGGTCTTGAATATTTCATTGCATACATGATAGTTACTCATGAGATCTCTCTTTTATGAGTGTATGGGGACTATTAAGAGAGATACACTCCATGGCTCATCAACATGAGACATCTCTTGGAGTTTGTCATGCTAAACGACGTTAGCATTAAATGAATATACATTCCTTGGGTTAAGTCGAGCATCCTCTTGAATCTATCTATATAGATTTTATCCCCAATTAGGATACTCTTTCCAAAATATTCATGGAGGAATGTTTAGACAACTTTATCTTTACTGATTGTAGCATTGGTATGTCATTCCTTATCCATAGTATATCAATATATAATACTAGGAATGTAACGACGCTCCCACTGACCCTTTTGTATGCACTAGGTTCATTCTTGTTTTTGATAAAATTAAACTCTTTTGATTGTCTTATCAAAACGAATGTTCCATTTTTGAGAAGCTTGCTTCAATCCATTTCTCTGAGTGTCTACAACTCTTACCTCATCGTATATAACTGGATCATCATCTTCTATGATGTCTACCTCATCATCATCATCTATGATGAATCCATACCTCCTAGGTATCTTCGGTACTATTTCATATTTACGATTCGGTTGTGGTACAATAGGTCTATTTACAGGTTCCTCTTATTTAACTTATAGTGTTTTATGGTTCTTGAACTATTCAAGATCTATTATCCTCCCACTAGCCCCTTCAATGATAAACATCTTTATCTTAGAAGGCAGCTTGTTTTGCAACAAACACCTTTTGCTAAGTAGGATTATAGAACATATACCCTAAACTTACTTTAGGATGTCCCACAAATCGACACTTGTCAAATCTTGTCTCAAGCTTATCCTTTGAAACCTTTTTCACATAAGCTGGACAACCCCTTATCTTAACTTTCTTAAGATTAGGAATCCTCCTTGTCCATAACTCTTATGGAGTCCTGGGGTCGAATTTTGAGGTTACCTTTCTCGTAGATATACAGCCATTTCTAGAGCATTATCCTATAAGGATACTAGAATGTCAGTAAAATCATTATGGACCGTACCATGTCCAACAAGGTACGATTTTTCCTTTTAGATACATCAGTCAATTATTGCGTATCAGGAGGCGTCCATTGTGAGAAAACCATTTGAGATGATCTAAAAACTCATTGCACAAGTATTCCTTCATTGATCAGATCAAAGAATCCTAATACTTAGCCAATTTGTTTCACTTCTGAATTCTTTGAACCTTTCAAATAATTCACACTTGTATTTCAGTAAATACACACATTCAACTCTTTGAATGATCATCTCCTTTTATTATACTAGATTATTCAATTTGTAAAATATATTTTCACGTAAGTCAAGTACATAAAATCCATTAGGTAATATTTCAGTTCTATACAAAATATTATTATTATAAATAGAATAATAATTGTTCTTAATTATAATACTAAAGATTTTATTGTCCAACAATAAAATGAAAATAATGTTTCTAGCGCGAACTGGAATACAATAATAACTTATTGACTTAATAGATTTTCCTGTAGGCAATGCTAAACTATAAGTTTTTATGGCTAATGCATCAACCTTTGCTTCATTTTCCACACATAAGATTACTTATCTTTGTTTAGCTTTCTACTACTGCTTGGTCCTGTCATAAATCTGTATTTATGATAACCAGAGTCGGTATCCAATACCCAATTAAGTAGAACCTTAACTTAAAGAAAAATTTATTTTAAATCATGAACACAATTATATTTGTAACCTAACTTCACAAGCTTCTTCTGGTTAGCTCTGCAAGATACTTCTCGCAGTTTCTTTTCCAGTGTCTTGGCTTATTGCAGTGGAAGAAAACTCCTTTGCTATCCGTATCGATTTTGTTCTTATTATTTTTTGTTTTTTCCTTTTCTATTTACCTTCTTAGAGTCGTTCATCTTTTAAAAGATCCTTTGACCCCTACCAGTAAGACTTAGTCTTTCTTGGTTGGAAAGTGACTCTCATCATTTTTTAACATGTTAAGCAAATCAGCGAAGCTGATATCTAGCTTGTTCGTATGAAAAATTCACAACAATTGTGAAAGGAGTCCGGAAGTGAGTGCAAGATCAAATCTTGGCTCAACTATCCATCCATAACAAAACCCGTTATCCTAATTGATCAATCAAATTGATTATGTTAAGGACTTTTATCTGTACTGTTGTGTCATTGGTCATTCTAGATCGGAAGAGCTCCTTAGATATCTGATATCTATTAGTCCTACTTTACTCACCATCAACTACTTGACGTGCAGGAGTATAGTAGGAGCATCCATAGTTTCATGCTGACGCTGAAGCTCGTTACTCATGGATACGAGCATAATGCATTGAGCCAACTGTGCATCATCTTGTCACTTTCTAAAAGTAGTAATCTCTTCCTCAAAGGCATTGTCTGAAACCATTGCAGGGATATGCGTATTAAGGACATAAAATAGCTTTTTAGCCATGAGAACTATTCTCAAATTTCTTAACCAATCCGAGTAATTCAGTCTGGTTAATTAACATCTAATATGTTTCGCAGTGATAGTAATTTAGACATTGTAAAATTTTGTAAATGAATTTGTAATTAACAATATTTTAGCATACATTCTTTTATTAATTACCAAAATAATTTAGGCCTTGTTTTAAATTGGTATCTCCCACTATTTTCATCAAACTATATTACCCTCAATTTATATAGTTCAGCGATATCTAATTAAAGATATGAAAGTAAGAATAAGGATCCCATTTCAAATATATATAGCCTTGTGGTGACACAACAAAGTATATATAAATAGTAGGTAGACAACTCTTGTCAATTACATCAACTATGCAACTCCTTGTATTTTGCCTCTTAGATTATTTTGATCAAGTGGTGGCACATCAGAATCAAAATTATCCAAGTTAAGTCCAACCTAGCACTCCATATATTCAACAAAAAAAAATATTATCCTTGTGGTGACACAACAAAACAACATTGTTTAATTTTCTTTATAAGCATCAAATGTGATAAAATTAACATCTCAAAGAATTAAGATAAGCCTTGTGGTGACACAACAAACTTATAATAATTAATTGATACTCTATTATTTTTATCATGCTAGAAGGCGACGTTCAATATTCTAAATATATTTGAACGCTTAGGACTTAATTTAAAAATTTGAGGGGTTTGTTATTAATTTGTCTCATCTTGTTTAGCGCACATGCACACACACACACACACACACACACACACACACACACACACACACACACACATATATATATATATATATATATATATATAAAATACGCATCATATTAATTAACATGCGAAGCATGTTTGCATAATATATAATATATATAGTATAAGCATGCGCATATAGAATATTATATTCTACTTGGATTGATTATGAACTTTATTCTAGTTTGGTTCACTAGAGCCACCAAGTGAATCAAGAGGTCAAACCTAGGGTGCAAGAATTAATATTTAAATATAACTATTACATTTAAATCCGGGCTCTATTACAAACGGGTCTTCAAGCGTTCCTTGTATTTTGATCTCCAATTCTTCAAAATTAATTATAACTATTCCGAATACAAAATAATTTAAAATAAATAGAAACCTTGATCAGCAGTCAAGGGGAAGTACATAGGAGGGAGTTAGAATTTACATTAAGAAAAAATTAGAGAAGACGAGGTATGCAAACCCATTTAATAAAATCTATACATTCATGCATTCAACTAAAATAAAATCCAATCACATTGGTCAATAGTCCATAATCAATCTCATTTATTATCATACACATCTACATATGTATCGATAAATAAATTCATCTCATGAATAATAAACATTCAATATATATATTGATATCATTTAATGGGCAAAATTAGTTAGCATAAAATCTAATTTTGAATCAAAATAAACTCCTTTATTTTAATCCAAATTTAAATCAAAATAAACTCCTTTTATTTTAATTTATCTAATTTTGAATAAAATAAACTATTTTATTTTAATCAAAATTATTAATCAAAATAAACTCATTTATTTTAATTAATTATGGAATCCAATTCCAAGTAAAAAAAACTCTTTTATTAAAGGAAACACGGATTCTCTTTCCTATTCACAAATAAACTCTTTTATTTTGAATAATATGAAATCTTATTTCATATCTAAATAAACTCTTTTATTTAAGGAAACATGGATTCACTTTCCTATTCACAAATAAACTCTTTTTTTTTTTGAATAATATGAAATATTATTTCATATCTAAATAAACTCATTTATTTAAGGAAATATGAAATCCAATTTCAACCCCAATTAGTTATCATGGAATCCAATTTCAACTCTAATTAGTTAGCATGAAATCCAATTTTAAAATTAAAATAAACTTTTTATTTTAATTATAAAATAATAAGAATATATATATATATATATATATATATATATATATATATATATATATATATATATATATATATATATATATATGATTTCGTGATCCTGGGACAAGTTGAAATCTATGGTGATTCAGTATGTCACGTGTTATATAAAAAAATGAATTAAACCGAGAAGAATCAGGATGAGCGTATTGAAAAGTAAAACCAGCCACGGATTTCGCAAATTGATCATCACGACTTTTTCTCCTTTTTTTAAAAAAATAAATTTTATACAACAAATTATGCCCAATTAAATTGTTCTAAACACATATCAACATACATATCAAATCTAAACAATTAATAATTTGCATAAAGGTTTGGCTCTGATGCCACTGTTAGGTTTGTAATATTCATGAACGCAATCAAATTGCATAAAATAAACGAAAACGTGTAAAAAAATATAGTTTCAAATTTTGCAAACCATATACACGGATCATCCTTTATTCACACTTATTAATTAAACGAAAAGATATGAAGAACAAGAATCATACCCTTGACGATTCGAGCTTCCTCAGGTACAAGTTCACCTCCAATCCTTTTTCCGTTCAACTTGAATCTACCGGATTTGGTTCTTTCCTTTGATCAATATTAGCCACCCAAGTGTTTGGCCTCTAGAGGTGATCTACCAAGAAAGAATAAAGATTCAAGAAGATGGGTGTTTGGCAAAATCCTAGTTTTTCTATCTCTCATAGAAAAGGAGCGTACTCTCCAACAATTGGAATCACGCATGTTGTGAAAAAGTCAACAACAACTTTACACCCATAACAAGACTCCTATTATTTATAGATGTAGGCAAACCTCCTTAACAATTAAAGAATTGGGTTTTATTTTAATTAATTAAATTTCTTTAATTAATTATGCTCCCAATCTTATTAGGGATAATTAATTAAAATCTTTTAATTAATTTACCTCCTAATCTTATTAAGAATACATGAGAGTACTTTTATTAATTAATTCCCAAACTCCTTTAGGAATTAAATAATAATAATAGTAATAATAATAATAAGACTCCTCTTATTAATTTATATTTAATATTTCAAAAATATTAAATAATAAATATTAAGCTATTTAATTTATTCTATCACCATAGATTAAATTAAATATACTTAACTTATTATTACGATTATGCCTTTAACTTCTTAAATAATTATTTTTTTTATGGTGTGACCCTTTAGGTTCTCCATATTAAACCGGTTGTGAATAAATCAATTAAAACAATTCTAATCTTATTTAAATAAATAAATTAAAATATTAATTTATTTAAATAAATAATATTTATTCTACAATAGGGATAAGCCTCCCTAGCGATTAACGACTTTTCAGATAATATAGATTTCAACATTAATCATAAAAGAACCTGAGTAAATAGTTACCGTACAATTCAATCCTTCCACCATACAATGTCCTAATTAAATATAAGACATTGAATTACTAACAAGTCTTATTTTATTTAATTATATGTATTTTGATCCTTAAATGCACAACTCCAAATAATACAAATTAGAAACTCCTTTCTAATTTCATTCTGTCTTGGCCAATATGTGAGTACATAAATAATCCCTAACTTTCCTTTGTGTAGTAGCATTAACACATTAATATTACATTTTGGGAATTATAGTATCCAAAACAAGCCTTAAATAACTTGTTTCTGAGCTTGTCCCAAATTAAGAGTCACAAGGTACATGAACAATAACATATGCTCTATATGTGTAACTTCCAAGTTTGTGATCATTGGCTAGGAAGGTAGCAGATGGTGGGTGGTTGAGCAACCTCTCATGAACCAGTGTATTCTCCTTCTACATTCCAGTCTCAACCTTCCATACAAAGCTAATTCCCTGTCCAAAGTTCTTCTATAACTAGTAGCCCAATTCTCAGAGTTTATGTTGATTGTATTTGTCTGTGGAACCTCTGAGAAATTTGATTTTGAGTGTGTGTTGTCCAAAGAAGAAGTTAACAATTATAGAAGGAAGAAACTAACTTCATTTAGCTCCAAGAGGTATAAATCCTAAGCTTTTGTTCATAAGTTGAGTTTTGGCAAATTCTTGCAATTCTCATGAATTCTTTGTTATTTGGTATGAATTGGCTTAAAAGTATGTTGTTTTAGTTAGTATGCATGCTTAGAAGTATTAGAAGTAGTTTGAGTTGCAGCAAAAGATGTTTGGCAATGGTTGAAGTTGAGCCCCTGTAGAAGCAGAGGCCATATTTTTGTTTTTGGGCGTAGTGGCGCGGCGGCGCCACTTCCCTAGTCTTTAACCGCGCGGCCGCACGGGTAGCAGATCACAGTTGCTTATGTTAGCTCCTTAAGACATTCTGAGCATGTTACTTTAATTATTATATGCTTATAAACAACCTTAACTTGTGGACTGAGATTTTCTATGTATGAAGAAGCCATGTTAGTTGATTTAAGTATAATCGTTCAAAGAAGTTTAAGGATTTGGGAACTAAATTTTTATAAACTTTTTGCAAAACATGTTCTAAACTTGGATGCGAGTGTGTTACGTTCTGATATATCTTGACATATGTCAATATGATTGGTTATATGGTTAAAGGTAATATGAGATATTCAAGCATGATTAAAAAGAGAAATTTCAAGAAAAAGAACCTTATTGGCTATGTATAAACAAACTATGTATACACTAAGTTTTGAACTTACAGATATGTTCGTGTGATCTATTATGTGATTATGAAAACATGATTTAGACTATGCAAACTCATTTTTATATGCTTGAAGAAGTTTTGCTAATAGAGACTTAAAGTTTGAAAATGAACTTGATAAACTATATATATATTAAGTTGAGAACTTGTAAGTATGTTTTTGATATCTAGCATATGAATGTATAGAAGGATCATGTAGCATGTGTATAATGACTAGACATGATCGACCTTGTTAGCTTAACATGTGAAGTCTTGAGTAAATGAAAACAAATATGAAAACAAATAATGACCTATAATATGTTTGATGAAGGGTTAAATTAGTTATTCACATAATAACATGTGTATTATGTATGATGATTCGTATGTGCAATACGTGGGTACACTGGTTTTCTACAGGAGCAGCCATGTCTTGGTTTGCACCAGGAGCAGCGCGGCCACGCCACTCCTCAGTATAAACCAAGCGCGGCCGCACCAGTCTGTAGTGAGGTCTGAGTTCTATTAATAAATTGAGAACTGATGCATGCCTATATAGTTACTCTAATCAGTAATACTTGTCCAGTATAGTATTCATATGATAATAAGCATGTTATTGAAAGAATCGTATGATGAATTAGTGTTTACAACTTTAAAGTAAATGGTGATTTCAACTATGACATAGTGTGCTAGAAACTAATCGTGTAATGTAATGACACATGTATAGAAGAATGCTATGTGATGATTTGATTCTTGTAAGTGTAGGCTCATATTAGTTTACACATACTAATTGGAAAGACCGGCTTGTTAATGTTAGGTAGTTTCAACGCAAGTTAACTAGAGCTAGAATTATATTGTAGCTGAGCAAGCAGGCAAGTTCCTAAACTCTTATTCGTTTACTTGAGCAAGTATCCAAACACTATTTTATTGTGTTGCAAGTTTCCTAACTTACACAACTCTGAATTTTGTGAAAGTCTCCTATCCTTCTCATATTGTATTTGAGCATGTTATTGTTGAATTGAAAGTTATTCATTTAAGCTGGAACTTTATTTCCAAGCATGCTATTAAGTGGTTTAATTACCTTACAATTATTCCACATTGATATTATTGATATTCGCACATAGTGCACTTGAATTCGTATAGTCTTGGACTTGTACTTCATTTAAAGTTCTATAATTCTTGAACTGTGTCAGATAGAGTCTGAACCTTTGTTCGGTCAGACAAGTATATGAAGTTTTATAAAAGCTATCCAAACCAATTGATGGTGAGAATTCTTAGACTGAAAGAACACCCCTTCTATGATAGGGGAGTACCCCAGGTATCTATTATATGATACAAAGAACAGATTTGAATGATATGCATATACATAGTGTATGCGAGGCTGATCCCCTCAAGTACTTATTCTGTAGCCAGTAACCAAAGGGTCAATTAGCGATTGATTCCATTGGATTGTTATAGTTCAAAGTCTACTTGATTAGCAGTTATTCTAAAAGCAATTATTATCTTTGCTTCTAATATTCATATTGTTGAATCCTTCAGATATTCATATTGTTGAATTCTTTGTCAGATATTTTCCATTCATCATGATATATCTTTATTGTTGTATTTAAACTTGCTGAGCAAACTTGTTGCTCATCCTTGCTATATCATGAATTATATTGCAGCTAAGCCCGAGACCTCAGGAAAGGACAAGGGTAAAGGAAAGATGTAGAATAGTCATCAGGAGCAGAATTTACTATATGCTTAATTTAAATTACTGTTATGTAATATGAACCCTAAGTACTATTATAGGGTATGTTTGTAAGATGATATTAAGGTTATCGAATCTTGGGACTAGTAACACCTTTTGAATGAACGACGTACGTTTATTATTTTTCATATTTTAGTTATCATATGTTGTTTAAAGGTGGATGTTTGTATTCTATCGTGATGACCAATCCGGAGTCTGAGGACCCGGATTCGGGGGCGTTACAGTAGCGAACGAAAAGTTTGATCCTATGTGGAGGACAAATTGCGGGGAAAGAAAGTTTAATCCAAAGTTCAGGATAAACTGCAGGTGCGAAAAGTTTGATCCCATGTTTGGGGACAAACTGCAAGTGTGAAAGGTTCAATCCCTAGTGGGATAACCGAAGTTGAGTAAGGGCTAAAAAACCAAGTGGAGAGGAAATAATCTGATGATCCGAAAACCAGGCTGCTGGCTTGAAAAGTGTGTTTCCCTGAGGGGCGCAGTACGGAAAAGAGTTGTATGTAGTGAAGGGTTAAAGAACTGGAATGACTGGTGATCCAACTCCAGGATGTTTGCTTGATGGTAACTTCAAACATAGTACTGTTTCACGGTGTCCGAGTTGATTAGTTGCGAAAATTCATTGTCGTCCATTTCCTGCAATCTGAGAGCACCTCCTGTCAATATCTTCTTGACAACAAATGGGCCTTCCCAGTTAGGAGTGAATTTTCCCTTAGACTGATCTTGGTTGTCGGTGATCTTCTTCAAAACCAAGTCATGTTGTTTAAACTGCCGTAGCTGGACTTTTCTGTTGTAGGATCGGGCGACCCTTTGTTGATATAACTGACCATGGAAGATAGCCGCAGTTCACCTTTCGTCTATTAGAGATAATTGGTGATACATGTCTTGTACCCATTGGTCTTCATCCAGCTGTGCGTCTATCAACACTCTGAGGAATTCTATTTCTACTTCTATGGGGAGCACTACTTCCATCCCATAGGTTAATGCATAGGGGATTGTGATGAGTGGGATTTATACCCGCGAATCAGATACTTTATGACTTAAATAGTTGCTTGTTCTGGTAGATTTTATATTATTTTATATGATTATAGTGTTATTATGCTTAATCAATGCAATATAGGGCTTATCAGGTGTTTTCTAGCATTCAGGGGCAAGACGGTCATATTTCTTATACTCGCGTTGCGACGCCAATGCTAAGCTTATTGGTCGCGCCACAGCTCCACCTCCTGGCCCAGCCTGACGTCACCATGGCACTGCAGCACCACTAACCCTATATGGACTCGCGCTGCAGTGCGAGCTCCGATCTCTTTGATTAATGACATGGCGCCGCAGCGTCAACCACCAGCTTAAAGCCTGCACCGCAGCGCCACCTCCGGTGCCCAGGTAGAGAAGACCTTGGTTTGACCTAGCTTAAAGGAAAATGCATATATAACAGAAGCAAGCCTCTGCATCTCAAATATCTCTTAACCTATATCATATGAGACCTTATAATAGTATAGCTTATCTTAGATTAGTCTTAGTATGTAATTTCTCTTTCTTTCTCATGTCTGTAAATATAGATTAGGTAGATTAGGGAGAAGTCTGGCATTTCTTTGGAGTGACACGAATTGGAAAGCTTGAAAGGAGCGGATTGCTTGGTGACCAAAGGGCTTTGACAGAATTCCTTCTTATCCATTTATTTTCTTTAATTCTGTAATCCATAAATGTTTTCTTTATTGCTACTTGTATTTTGTTCAATAGCTATGAACTGAATATTGGCTCTAAGGTTATAATGGAACCCTTTGTTATTTAAATTGACTGTCTTATCTCTTTGGTTGGCACCATATGATTTGGTTTAATATATTTGTGCTTCGCTAAGACATTAGTGATGATTTTGGTAATCTGCATGATATCGACAGAAGGAATGTAGATTTACACCTAAATATATTGGCATGTGATTGTGGGTTTTGACTGCATAAGTTGTGCATAGAATAGACATATATCTGTGCTCCACATGTGACTTGATAGAGAACTTATGCTTAAATCCTTATTATGATTAATTCACATAGACATGTATAGGATTGTATCTAGCTTGGACGTTCTTTTCTATTCTATTCCCTTTTGGGTGGATTTGGAGAGGATATGTTTGTGCATACCTCGACAGAGGTGCATAAGCACTTATGTGTTCTCGGTCGACAAATTATCGTGACCATTAAGACCAAAGAGAGAAGGGTAGCTAGTTTGATGAAACATAGCATGCCAGGTGTTCGACAGAATGCTTGTGTGGGGTGAAGTTGTGACCTTAGCTTGTAATTCCTTAGATTATCATTCATTATCCACTTACTTGCTTTGTTAATTAGTGTTAACTAGATTAATCACACTTCTATTTATTGCTGTTCGAATAAGACTTTAGCGATACAAGTTGGTACTTGGCAAATATTAGTCATAGTTCCTCGTAGGTACGACACACTCCTTATCACTGTATTACTTGTTAGACCGCGTATACTTGCGCGTGTTTAGTGATCAGTTTTTTGACTAACAAATTTTTGGCACCGTTGCCGGGGAACTATTATTCTAATATTGTCCAATATTGATTTAAATCAATATAGTCTTACTTTGAACGTACATATATATACTTCTTTTATTTATTTGATCTTCCATTCTTTTTGTTTTTAAGTTTACAGATTATGGACGATCAATGTTATCAATGGCCTTATGAGAGGTCGACACAACCAAGCTTGGAAGAAGGACTCGAGTAATTGCAAGTTCAGATTGCTAATGCCTTGAGATTTTCTGACAATCTTTAGTGTCAGTCCACTCAGAATGCCTACTGTCAGGAACAAGCTGACTTTGAACCGATTCCCTACCATCCAAACTGTTAGGGTTATCTAAACTCATGGGACTACAGTCAAGAGCAATATCATGATCCAAATCACGCCTCTCTGTTTGACTATCAGTCTCTGTCGCAATATGAATTGACGTCTCGACCCAATGATAGCTTTTCTGAGTACTCAACACAAGAGGAAGAGAACATGCTTGAAGAGCTTCTCACCAACTTTATTGAGAGAAATGAGGTTCGGATGGAAATCCAAGAAGCCATAGTGCAAAGCTTCGAAAGTCAACTGGGGCAAATCATCAATGCCATTACAAATCCACTACAATACAATCTACCAGTCATAATTGATCTCGACGATGAAGAAGTAGAGCAGTGCACGGTGGATACATGAGGAGAAGGTGATGAGTCTCACCAAAGTGTTGAGGGCAATGTCAATGTGCAAACTGACCAATCGACGGAGATTGAACTAGAAGAGGAGAGGATCAACAGTGGGTATACTGTCAAGAGTGATCAACAGTTAGAAACCATGCTCACGACTGTGGAAACCCTGGAAGGCCCACTAGAGCATAAAGAACGCTTTCAATTTAATGAAATAGGCGAATTAGTGGATAATTCCAGTGGTAAAAGATTCTTTGTGCCTATGGATGACTGGATGGATGAAGGAAAGAAGAATGACCAATCATCCATGTCTGCCAAAAATCCAAAGGAATTGACAAATAGGCGGCATGAAGTGGTTATTTTCGCTTATGAGCCGGATTAAACGGCATCGGTATAGTCAAGTTGACGACTTTAAAACAAGCGCTTGGTGGGGAGGCACCCCCATCTCAGCATAAATTCTCTCTGTTTTCATTACTTATGTCTAGCTTACTTTGTGATTTTTTTTTCGCTTTAGTTGATAACATAGCTGTCAGATTGGGTATTAATGTTTTTGTGACTATCATCTGCAGGCAGCATGTTTGTTATAATGTATTGTTTATATAAATCTAGAGTTACAGTATTTTTTTATTTGGGTTGTTAATAATGTATGTGTGCCTGTATAGTGTAGTTTTCATCCTTGACTTTGCATGTGCAGTAAACAGGTAAGGAAAACTCAGGATCTAGTCTTCGCGCCGCTGCGCCAGTTGGTAATATGCATCTTGTGCCGCGACGCCGGTAATTATTGTCCAGCATCTCTCCTTTGCGCCGCAGCGCCAAGGACATTACTACTCTCGTGTCGTAGCTCCAGGACCAAACTTGTCCACTGTTAGTTCGCGTCGCGACGCCAAGTACTGAAGGCCATCTCGCGTCGCAGTGCTGGCAGCGAGATTTGGTTTTTAAAAATTGATTTTGGCTTGCAGTTTGTGTCATTCCTCTCCTTTCGCTCGATATCTCTCGGCAGCAAGCAACCCAACATCTCATTTTCTCCACAAAGCCTCCCACCCTCTACATAGCACAGTCTAGAGAATCTTAAGCAAATCAAAATCCACCATCACAAACCGAAGCTTCCATCAATTTGTCAGAGTTCTAGCCCACACGATTTCTCACTTAGGGTTTTTCCCACTCAAGGTATTTTTTTTTTAGATTTTGTTCAATTAGAAAAGTAACTTGATCGAATTGTTGGGATTGTCCTTGTCTTCTTGTTTGTTTGGGTGATTTCCACTAAAGGAAATCTGGTTAGTGCACTGTCAAGTAAGGTCTGTCCATAGTTGGTTTTAAAAACGCACACAAGGTGTATGATAAATTGTCTGAACCAACAAGTTGACTGAATTGGGCTATTTGGCTTTGAAAATCACTAGGGTTTACTCTAGCCGAAGTTTGGGGGAATTTGAATTGGGTCTTCTGTCTGTGTTTAAGCCATTTTTGTGAAATACCAATGGCACAAAAGAGGCAACGCCTTAGCATGGGAGGATCTTCGTCCGCAGCGCCACCAATGACTTGGGAAAACACCAAGTTCATCAATGAGGAGGCCTAGAAAAGGTATAAAACCTCCTTTGTCGCACGACATCTGATTCCTGAGTGAGGGTTCAGGCCGGACAAAAAGGATGGTGAGCTAACAACCATGTTACTTGAACGCAAGTGGATCCATTTCACAAAACAACCCGGGTCAGCTAGTGTATCTGTGGTTCGGGAGTTTTATGCGAACGCCAATCCCAACAGTCCTGATGTTGTCCAAGTTAGGGGGAAGTTAGTGGCTTTTGGAAGCCAAGCCATAAATGAACTGTTTGCGGCACCCAACTATGAGGGCAAGGATTATATGGAGCCGGGACTCCGCAGTTATGACCTTGAGGACATCATCAGGAGGCTCTGCAAGCCTGGAACGATATGGAAGAAAAATTACTATATGGGTGAAAAAACTAGTTTCCCGTCTTCAGCACTCAGTTACTATGGGAAGGCGTGATTTAGCATTATTTGTGCCAGCATGATCCCAACCCGTCACTTGAGCGTCGTGACTAAAGATAGGGCAATTCTGTTATTCACCATTGTTACGGGTCTGCATGTGGATATTAGAGTTCTTATTTATGAGTCAATTTGAAGGCAATCAAAAGTAATGTCGCTGCAGGACTTCCACATCCATCATTAATAACTCACTTGTGAGCAATCAGGTATTCAGTGGGGGCCAGAGGAGATAGCCTTGCCACCCATGGCAGTCATTAACCATCAGACTATCTCACGCTTCATTGTGTGGGACGGGGCAGAGTCTCATGTCAGAGGCTAAGGCTACGTGCCACCTACAGCACCACCTCCTACAGTAGAGCCATAGACATCTCAGGCACTAGACGCAGGCCCAGCCGCACAGGGGCTACTGGCAGACATCATGGCATCCCTCACCCTGTTGCATCAGAAACACGATGCTGAGGCACAGAGGCAACAGTGGCACATAGCAGTAGTGGCTCAGAGGCAGGATATAGCTATGCAGTACCAGGCTAAGCTGGTGAACACCATGTAGAGCATCTACACTGATTATTGTGGCGAGAATACTGAGTTCACGCCATACCAGTTCCCCGAGCGTCCTGTCTTTCCACCATACCCTCCACCATCACTGCCCGCCGAAGCTGATGAGGATGAGACTGCTGCTTAGTGAGCGAACTTCAGGGAAGCCCTCTCGTATATGATTGCTCTATGTTTAGCAATGAGGGCATTTCTCACCTTAAGTTTGGGGGTATTTTTGGCCATTATCTTGTTATTTCTGTTTATTGCCATGTTAGGTTGCATATTTAGTACTTTGTTATGTTTTTAGTATCAGTATTGTGGTGCAGTCATTTTGAACTGCGGGATTATGCTTGGATTTTTATTATTATGAATACCATGAACTGTTTTTGGTTTTTAATTATTAATGCTTAGATTATTATCAGCATGATTGTGGTTTATAGCCATCTTTTTGGGGCTTATATAGATTTAGATGCTTGTGCCATATGAATGGTCTTTTTACCCTATTTTGAGCTACTATTTAGCAAGGGTGTTATAGTTATCATTAATTTTTGATTGTGGCTGATGACAAACGTCATGTATTTATGCATATCTCTTAGAGTCGTGTCAAGCATGTATGAGCTAGGGGTTGTTCAATCGACAAGTTTAGACTATTATTGATCCGTCATTCTTAGCAAGCACCGACCAACTGTGTTAACTAGTTATTTTTTCGAATTTAGTTCGCATGTTTATTGCTTTGAGAGTTTGTTCACTCTTATAAACTTTCATTTTTACAAGGTAATAAAAGACTTAGACGTTTATACAGTTTTGAATCTTGGATTCTAGCATGATTGACATATAAAAAAATAAAAAAAGAAAGAATGAATGAAATGAGAATAAAAATAGAAAAGAAGATTGAATATCAAAAGTTTTGCGGTGGGTCGAGATGGAGCGTAAAACGCACTCGCCCATAAACGCATGACCGATGTTGAGATGGAGCATAAAATGCACTCGCTAAATAATTTTCGTTTTTGTTGTAAAGTCTCAATTGGCTTATGTTGATTACGTGGTACTGCTCAAGTTAATAGATTCATAGGGGTGTTCTACACCTAGTGCCCTAAAGTCATCTGGCTTGGGAGTCACTGATCAAAAGCTCATTCATGGGTAGTTCTGAATAGCCTAAGGTAATTAAGGAATGTCCGAGTCTGATTTTACTGTCGTCATGCTAGAGTCTTTTGATTTTTTCCTGCACTTGCGTCTTATTCTTAATGCTTGTTGAATGTTTAAGTTGTGGAGTGTGCATTATTGTTCTTAACAATCGACTGTGCGAACTTATTCGAGCTATGATTAGTTAGGACGGTTGGTCTCCACACACACACATAGAATGGATCGAATACAATCTTATGCTTGAAATTGAATGAACTCTTATTCATATCTGTGTTTGCCCTATTCTCTAGGAGTAGCTATGTTCGAGTTTAGAGGCCATGATGCTACTATACTGTTTTATTTTTCTTTCGCGTGTTTTTTTATTAGTGTTGTGTTAGATAGTTTGCTCGAGGACAAGCAAAGACTTAAGTTTGGGGGTATTTGATGAGTGGGATTTATACTCGTGAATCGAATACTTTATGACTTAAATAGTTTCCTGTTCTCGTAGATTTTATATGGTTTTATATGATTATAGTGTTATTATGTTTACTCGATGAAATGCAGGGCTTATCAGGTGTTTTCTAGCATTCAGGGGCAAAACGGTCATATTTCTTATACTCGCATCGCGGCACCAATGCCAAGCCTATTGGCCGCGCTGCAGCACCACCTCCTGGCCCAGCCTAACGTCACCATGGCGCTGCAGCGCCACTGACCCTATATGGACTCGCGCTGCAGCGCATGCTCCGGTCTCTTTGATTAATGACATGGCGCCGCAGCGCCAACCACCAGCTTAAAGCCTGCGCCGCAGCCCCACCTCCGGTGCCCAGGCAGAGAAGGCCTTGGTTTGTCTTTGCTTGAAGGAAAAATGCATAAATAACAGAAGCAAGCCTCTGCATCTCATATATCTCATAACCTATATCATATGAGACCTTAGAATAGTATAGCTTAGCTTAGATTAGTCTTATTCTGTAATTTCTCTTTCTTTCTCATGTCTGTAAATATAGATTAGGTAGATTAGGGAGTAGTCTGGCATTTTTTTGGAGCGACAAGAGCAGTGAGTGACAAGGATTAGAAAGCTTGAAAGAAGCGGATTGCTTAGTGACTGAAGGGCTTTGACATAGTTCCTTCTTATCCATTTATTTCCTCTAATTTTGTAATCCATAAATGTTGTCTTTATTGCTACTTGTATTTTGTTCAATAGCTATGAACTGAATATTGGCTTTAAGGTTATAATGGAACCCTTTGTTATTTAAATTGACTGTCTTATCTCTTTGGTTGGCACCATATGATTTGGTTTAATATATTTGTACTTAATGATTCTCGCTAAGACATTAGTGATGATTTTGGTAATCTACATGATATCGACAGAAGGAATGTAGATTTACACATAAATATATTGGCATGTGATTGTGGGTTTCGACTGCATAAGTTATGCGTAGAATAGACATATATCTATGCGCCACGTGTGACCTGATAGAGAACTTATGCTTAAATCCTTGTTATGATTATTTCGCATAGACATGTATAGGATTGTATCTAGCTTGGACGTTCTTTTCTGTTCTATTCCCTTTTGGGTGGATCTGGAGAGGATATGTTTGTGCATACCTCGACAGAGGTACATAAGCACCTGTGTGTTCTCAGTCGACAAATTGGCGTGACCATTAAGACCAAAGAGAGAAGGGTAGCTGTAACAACCCGATATTTTCTATACAAATAAATTAGAAATTTTCCGTATAAATTTTTATTTTATTTTATGGGGAATATGTGCCAAGATAATGTGTATATGTATTTATGTGATAAATAAAAATATGAATAGTTACAAATAATTTTATTTTAAAATTATTGATCATTATAAATTATATTCTTATCATAATTAATTTTATAGTAGAAATGTTTTATTAATTATTTTACATGAAGATATAATCATATATTATTTATATAATTTATGAAATGATATTTAGAATTATTATAATAATTATATTTTAATTTTTCAGTACTATAAATATGTACTGTATATGTGGACCAATAAGGGTTGGTCAATTATGGTGTTATGTGACAAACCCTTGTATTACTGTGTGAAACCCTAATTACAAATTTTATGAACTAATTTTATTTTATTTTAAACCCTAAATGAAGGCTTCGTAACCTAATTATACATTAGGTGAGACAATTAAATAACCTAAGGGTTATGGTAATAAGGAAGGGTTAATATTTAATATGTATACTAACTTAAGTGGATAATCTTATTATTTTAAGTGACCACTAATTTTAAACCTATTTCTAGTAAATCTAATTAGGTTATGAGCTAAAGTCACATGTATGAGTAATTAAATTTCATAAGATTGGAAATGAAAACCCTAAATAAATAATTTGGGTAACATATATTAAAATTGTTAGACTATGTTTATTATATGGCCCAAAACAATTAAAGAAAAAGCCCAAAAGAAATAAAATACAAGCCCAAACTTAGCCCACTTGATTAAGGGTATTTTAGACATTTGATTTATCTAATTTATGCATTAAAATAAAAGCTAAATAAAAGAGTTAGTGGGCATAAATATGGCTAGCCACATTAGCCTTTTTAAGGCAAGAATATTAAGTTAATCATGTTCCATAAGTACAAATCTTACACACAAGGACAAGTGTGTCATGCTCCCATTGGTAGAAAATCTACTTAGCAACCTTAATGGCATGATTAGGCATGATTAGGAAGGGATAAGGCTAACCCTTTTGTCCAAGGGGCAAAAGAAACATGGAGGATATTAGCATTCCACTCCAATTCACCAACATAATATCTATCTCATTTCATTTTACTCCTCCACCATTCTTCTTCTTCTTCTATTTTCTCCCAACCCATCAAAATACAAGGCTTAGCAAGAGAGAGAGGAAAAGTTCAGATTCTAGAGAGGGAGAGGAGTTTATTGTTCGTGCATCCTAAGTTTATATCATACTTTGGAAGAACAAGAAGTATAGCAAAGAAAACTAGGTGAGGATTCTCTTCCATTCTTTCGTATTCTTCTTCTATTTTGGTTTTTACCTCATCATATATGGGGGTTATGGTCTAATACTCAAAGTACCCTAGTTCTACATTCATCATGTATGGAACTAAGTATCTTGAGTGTTAGATCAAAGGCTTAGAGGAAGAATATGAGCATATGTTCTCCAAGGGTGAAACTTCTTATTTTTCTTCCACTAAATCTTGTATAACTCAAGTTTTCCAACTTAGATTTGTGATCCGTCGAAGGGGGGGTGCTAGATAGATGAGTTATCTAGTAAACCTAAGTGATAGAACACAAATCTAGCAAGTTTTGAAACCTTTGGGGCTATTTTCCCCAAAACGGTCCACTTTGAATGTTAAAGGTTCAAAACCCTAAAATAGCTTTTGTCCTATTTTTCTAGGGACTGTTTCAGATAGTTTCATGTCTTTTAAAATTATGGGAAAAATCACAGAGGTACCTTGAGAAGTTATCTACATGTAGGAAAAATAACGGACACGTTTCGAGTTATAGATTGTGCGTAATGACTGTTTCCGTGAAGGACTCCTAAATATTTACCTTCGAATATCTCACTGTGTATACACTGAAAAATTCCGAATTTTTTACAGTAGGTTTATATATGTTAGGAGAGCATATCCTGAAAAGTTCAGATTTGTCTGAGCAAAACTCAATTTATGAAAAATGAAACAAGATCCGAGTGTTTTGGAAAGTTTAAAAATAGTAGATGATTTTCTAAAATTCCAGAAAAATTTGGGGATCCTTGTAGGTTCATATTCTATCAAAATCCAGAAGATGAGAATTTTTAGAATCAGTTTGCTATTTTTTCTAAAAATAATTAAGTTATGAATAAAAGGAAATAAATAGTTAAATGATGTCTTTAATGAGAAAAATATGATTTTAATGCTTAAATACTCCTAATATATAATATTATGACTATTTTAGGGTATTTTGGTAATTTATAATAAAAAAATATTATTTATGACATTTTATGGATATTAAATAAATGATTTTATAAAGGGTAAACAATTAAAATAAATTGTTTATTGATCTAATAAATTATTAAAATGTTATTATGATATTAATAATATTAGAATATGATATTGTTAAGTAAATAAAAATATTAAGATTAAAACTTTATTAAAATATTATTAAATGGTTAATCATATTTGATTTAAAGTATTATTAAATGATTAATAATATTAGATTAAAATATTAATCTTAGATTAAAATATTATGAAAAGATTAATAATATTGAATTAAAGTATTATTGGATGATTAAAATATTATTAAGTAAATAATAATATTCGAGATTAAATAAAATATTATTAAAAAAGTAATAACATTAATAAAGGAATAAAATATTATTAAATGATTAATAATATTAGTAAATGAATAAAATATTAATACTATTGGTAAATGGATAAAAGTATTATTAATAGTTTAATAATAATTAAATGATAATAGAATTATTTTATATTTAAATCATTTAATAATGATTTCGGTGTTTGAAAATTTATGATAAATTAATAAATGTTTATTAAGTCATTTAAAATAATATGACTGATACTTACGAATATTGAACGTTGGAATAGAGTCTTAGACTCGATAATTACCCGATAAAGCTGTCGGTACACCGACATATTTCAGAAATTGATCTGGACTTAGATATTTTGACTGTATTAATGTTTGTTTGTGATGCAATGACTGTTGAACATGTGTGATAATGCGATTAGATTATGTGCTGACTGTGAAATGCAGTACTATATATTATAGTATATTGTTCTAATCGAACGAATGATCTGATTAATGATAGGTCGTGATATAAAAGATTAAACTAAGTTGCGTATTGTAAGCAGCGCATCAGGCAAGTATCCTACCTTTGTATTTTCTTTATGCAATGGACATGAGTAAGAATGTTTCAAAATTATATTATTACTATACAGATTATTAACCCTATATTATATACGCTCATTGATTATCAACATGTTAGTATATGGTAATTCAAATATATATTCGGTTCGATAATTTCTATAAATGATTATACAAGTGTCCCCACTTGGATAATCATTGCATTTAACCACATGTTGATACACCTTTGTTAAATACCTGTATATATATGTTGAATTATAGATTATTGTTGAACAAGATAAAACCTTAATATTATCCAACCGAATTATTTTGGTTTGGAACCCCGACAAGTATGAACATCCCTTACACGGGAAAACTTTTATGCGCCCAAGGCGGACAGAGTGAACGATCCTATCGTTCTTGTATGCAGTATTGATCAATATAGGATACAACGGGCTGATAACCCCCGTGCCCGTAAGTTATGACGGTTTACAGATAAAGTTCTAATTAACCTTTTCGAAAATGAAAACAATGTTCATAGTATGTCACTTTAACCCTATTTATAGTCAATACGTAGTTTCAAAAATTTGAAATGGGGTTGTTATGTTATTATTATCGGTTCAGATTACTTCACAACTATTGATTTGTTGTAGAAGGGTAGTATAAAGAAAACATTTAAATTCTTTCAGCTTATATATATATATATAATTGTTATTACTTGTTGAGCACTTAAATGATCATCATTACTTAATTTAAATGTTTTCAGCTAAGTGTGAACAATCTGAAGGCTCTGCTAGAAACAAGGGAAAGGGAAAAGTTGCTGAATGATTTCAATGATATCTTATGTAATAGTTTAATATTATTAAGACAATGTTATATATTTATTATCATGTATTGTAAGGAATGATTAAAGGTTACGTACTTGGGAGCTAGACTTTGATAGTTATGTAAATTAAGTTTAATATTTATATTATTGTTATTATTATTAGTGCTATTCCGCTTATAGAAATGGTATCGTGAAGCACTGAATTAGGGTTTCAAGTACCCGGATTTGGGGGTTTTACTGTAGCTAGTTTGATGAAATATAGCACGCCAAGTGTTCGACAGAATGCCTGTGTGGGGTGAAGTTGTGACCTTAGTTTGAAATTCCTTAGATTACCATTCATTATCCATTTACTTGCTTTGTTAATTAGTGTTAACTAGATTAATCACACTTCCATTTACTGCTGTTCGAATAAGACTTTAGCGATACAAGTCGGTACTTAGTAAATATTAGTTATAGTTCCTCGTGGGTACGACACATTCCTCTGGTTTGGGGTAAGGTCTGAACCAATCTAGATTAACTTAGGGCTTTCTAAGGTTCCGAGATTGAAGGAGGTGGTTTGATCAAGGTTGGGTTTAGGTTTGTCTTCAACCCATTCTTTGATCTCTTGAGGCACCTCAATGTCCTCTTATATTTCCATCAAGTCTGAGTCCAACTTTTCATTAAAGTTACAATCCTTGTGGAGAAGAGGCAACTTATTTGTAAGTACAGGCACATCTAAGTTCAGAGTCCTGAAACAAAATATGCGTTCACTTAATATATATGAATTTGTTTAATCATACAAAGTGTTAGCATGTACAGACAAAACAACTGCTAATACTGTACAGAAAAGTAAACAATTATGATATCTACAGGGCAGAAAGAAGTCATGCCTATTTTACCCTTGTCGACCAATGCAAGGAGTGCTGCTCCAATTGGCAAGGGCAAAGTCCTGGTGGACTGCAGTGATGGAGGGGCTGTCATTGTCCTCCTTCTCCCGAATAATGACCATTACGTCTGGGCAATCATCGTCTAGGGTGTATCTATTTGTATGTTCACCATGGACAATGATGCGTATGCCTGACATCATTCGGACGATGTCTTGTTTAATTCTTCGTTCCTCTTCTTCCACCTTGGGATCTGGAACAAAGACTTTCTTTTCCTTTACTGGTATCGGTTTGGGAAATAACATAGCCATTACGTTGGCTGGCACCTTTACCGGAGATTGTGCGAACTCTGGATTTATAGGTAGAGATAATCGTCGTGTGGCTAAAACTGAAGGAATCTGCTTATGCTTATGCGGATTCTTGTAACTGGAACTGGCAGAATAGCCTAGTCCGACTGTCCCAATTTGACTGGACACTTGAATCGGGTGCTTAATACCTTGATGACTTTTACCAAGCCCTTGTTCCGGCTGGTGTCCCAATGACATCATTTCTTAAGTAGCTGCCATCACTTTGGTAGAAATTTTGGGTACGGAAAATGGCGTCCCAATGGAATGGTATTGATGAAAACTGACCGTCTTAACATTTGAATTGACATTGATGAGTGGTATGTCACCATGTTAAGGACATTCAGGTTCAGCGTTGACTGTGACTAGGCTATTGTTGATAATGTATTTAAGTTGTTGATGAAGAGTGGAAGGGACTGCCTGGCCATGTGATGAAAGTAGTATGCACATAAGCCAATCATGTTTGATGATAAAACATATATTTTGTAACAATATTATGCATTTATTAATAAAAGTATTAATTTATTAAAGACTTTTAATTATCTACATGATCCTGTTTTATAATATGTGATAAACCCATAGTTTTAAGCAATGCTTTTAGAATAGTGATGATGATCATTCTATGAGATCTAAATTCTTAGAAAGCTTAAAACTAAAATAGTTCACAATCGTTGGATTACTAAATTGGAGATTAGTGAATCCGGATAGATTGGTACATACGTTGCTTGCACATTGGATGAGGATGATTGATCTCATGATCATTTGTGTGGAGACACTAAAGCAAGTATGTAGGTGCTTATTAGAGAATAAGTTCACTGAACGTGGCTCGCTAAGGAATACCTAGTGGTGTTTTACTTGCCTGTCAATAGGAATTCATGTAGTGATAGTTGTACAAATGATCCTTGGACTTGAGATCATCATAGTATCTTGTGTATGATGAGTTATACTTTGACTTATTCTTCAGACCCTTAGGGTATATCAAAGGTTATACTTGAGTATAATACGTTATACATAGAGATAATGTATGATCAATAAAGAATCTACTGCTTCTAGTAAAAGAAAAGTGATATCCAATGTGATTCGATAAATGACAACCCAGTAGTCCTTGGCCAAGGCAGAATAAAATTAAAAAGGAGTTTTTAATTTGTATTATTTTGAGTTGTGCATTTAAGAGTCGAAATACATATAATTTAATTAAATAAGACTTGACAGTAATTCCATGTCTTATATTTAATTAGGACATTGTATGGTGGAAGGATTGAATTGTACGATAACTATTTACTTAAAGGTTCTTTTATAATTAATGTTAAAATCTATATTATCTGAAAAGTCGTTAATCGCTAGGGAGACTTATACCTATTGTAGAATAAATATTATTTATTTAAATAAATTAATAGTTTAATTTATTTATTTAAATAAGATTAGAATTGTTCTAATTGATTTATTCACAACCGGTTTAATATGGAGAACCTAAAGGGTCAATCCATAAAAGGAAGAATAATTATTTAAGAAGTTAATGACATAATCATAATAATAAGTTAAGTATATTTAATTTAATCTATGGTGATATAATAAATTAAATAGCTTAATATTTATTATTTAATATTTTGAAAATATTAAATATAAATTAATAAGAGGAGTCTTATTATTATTATTACTATTATTATTATTTAATTCCTAAAGGAGTTTGGAAATTAATTAATAAAAGTACTCTCATATATTCCTAATAAGATTAGGAGGTTAAATTAATTAAAAGAGTTTAATTAATTATCCCTAATAAGATTAGGGAGCTTAATTAATTAAAAGAATTTAATTAATTAAATAATATCCTTTTTTTTCTATTTAGATTAGAAGGGTTAACTGATATCTTTATAAAAGTAGTCTTATATCAGATACCAATAGACGTGATTCCAATTGTTGGAGAGTACACTCTTTTTCTATGAGAGAAAGAAAAACTAGAGTTTTGTCAAATACACATCTTCTTGAATCTTTCTTCTTCCTTGGTGGATCACCTCTAAAGGCCAAACACTTGGGTGGCTAACATTGATCAAAGGAAGGAACCAAACCCGGTAGATTCAAGTTGAACACGAAAAGAATTTAGAGGTGAACTTGTAACTGAGGAAGCTCGAAACTTCAAGGGTATAATTCTTGTTCTTTATCTTTTCGTTTAATTAATAATTATGCATAAAAGATAATTCGGGTATATGGTTTGTAAAATTTTAAACTCTGATTTTTCTATGCTTCCGCTTATTTTGTGTAATTTGAATTCGTTCATGAATATTACAAACCTAACAGTGGTATCAGAACCAAACCTTTATGCAAATTATTAATTATTTTAATTTAATATATATATTGATATGTGTTTAAAATAATTTAATTGGGCATAATTTTATTGTATAAAATTTATTTATAAAAAAAAAACTATAACAGTTCGCGTTTTTTTTTTAAAAAAAGGGGTTTATGATTTAGGTAATCCTTTTTTTTGCTGTGCCTTCACGTGGATGTTAGCAGGTTATCATTTAAGTTTGGATTCACTTGTTAACTTAAGTTCGCTTATATATATATATATATATATATATATATATATATATATATATATATATATAATAATAATAATAATAATAATAATAATAATAATAATAATAATAATAATAACGGAATTATATATATATAGACATCCTGTTTCCCATGTATTATTCCTTACCATTCACGTGAATCAGTACGGTTAGTATTACTATATATATATATATATATATATATATATATATATATATATATATATATATATATATATATATATATATATATATAATTATTTTATAATTAAAATAAAAAAAGTTTATTTTAATCTTACAATAAAAAATTTATTTTAATTTTAAAATTGGAATTTCATGCTAACTAATTAGAGTTGGAATTAGATTCCATGATAACTAATTGGAGTTGAAATTGGATTCCATGTTTCCTTAAATAAAGGAGTTTATTTAGATATGAAATAAGATTTCATATAATTCAAAATAAAGGTGTTTATTTGTGAATATGAAAGAGAATCCGTATTTCTTTAAATAAAGGAGTTTATTTAGATATGAAATAAGATTTCATATTATTCAAAATAAAGGAGTTTATTTGTGAATAGGAAAGAAAATCCGTGTTTCCTTTAATAAAGGAGTTTTTTTTACTTGGAATTGGATTCCATAATTAATTAAAATAAATGAGTTTTTTTTATTAAAGATTTTGAATAAAATAAAATAGTTTATTTTATTCAAAATTGGATAAATTAAAATAAAAGAGGTTTATTTTGATTTAAATTTGGATTAAAATAAAAGAGTTTATTTTGATTCAAAATTAAATTTTATACTAACTAATTTTGCCCATTAAATGATATCAATATATATATTGAATGTTTATTATTCATGAGATGAATGTTATTTATTGATACATATGGTGATGTGTATGATAATAAATGGGATTGATTATGGACTATTGACCAATGTGATTGAATTTTATTTTAATTGGATGCATAAATGTATGTGTTTTATTAAATGGGGTCTGCGTACCTCGTCTTCTCTAAATTTTTCTTAATGTAAATTCTAACTCCCTTTTATGTACTTCCTCTTGACTGCTGATCAAAGTTTCTATTTATTTTAAATAGTTTTGTAATAGGAATAGTTAGAATTAATTTTCAAGAATTGGAGATCAAGGAGCAAGAATTGAAGACCCTTTTGTAATGGAGTTCGGGTTTAAATGTAATAGTTATATTTAAATATTAATTCTTGCACCCCTAGGATTTGACCTTTTGGTTCACTTGGTGACTCTAGTGAACCAAACTTGAATAAAAGTTCACAATCAATCCGGGTAGAATATAATATTCTATATGTACATGCTTATACTATATATATATATATATATATATATATATATATATATATATATATATATATATATATATATATATATATATTATATTATGCAAACATGCTTTGCATGTTAATTAATATGACACATATTTTATATATATATGTGCATGCACGTTAAACAAGATGAGACAAATTAATAACAAACCCCTCAAAGATTTTATATTAAGTCCTAAGCGTTCAAAGATATTTGGAATATCGAACGTCGTCTTCTAGCATGATAAAAAATAATAGAGTATCAATTAATTATTATAATTTTATTGTGTCACCACAAGGCTTATCTTAATTTTTTGAGATGTTAATTTTATCACATTTGATGCTTATAAAGAAAATTGAACAATATTATTTTGTTGTGTCACTACAAGGACAATATTTTTCTTTTTTAAATATATGGAAGGGCTAGGTTGAACTTAACTTAGATAATTTTGATTCGGATGTGCCACCACTTGATCAAAATAATCTAAGAGGCAAAATACAAGGAGTTACATAGTTGATGTAATTGACAAGAGTTATCTACCTATTTATTTATATAAAGTTTGTTGTGCACACACAAGGTTATATACATTTAAAATGGGATCCTTATTCTCACTAGCATATCTTTAATTAGATATCACCGAACTATATAGATGAGGGAAATATAGTTTGAAGAAAATAGTGAGAGATACCAATTTAAAATAAGACCTAAATTATTTTGTTAATTAATAAAAGAATGTATGCTAAAATGTTATTAATTATAAATTCATTTACAGAATTTAATAATGTCTAAATTACTATCACTGCGTAGCATATTAGACGCTAAATTAATCGGACCGAATTAAACGGATTGGTTAAGGAATTTGAGAATAGTTCTCACAGCTGAAAAAGCTATCTTATGTCCTTAATACACCTGTCCCTGCAATGGTTGCAGATAAAGCCTCTGAGGAAGAGATTGCTACTTTTAAAAAGTAGCAAGATGATGCATAATTAGCTCAATGTATCATACTCGCACCCATGAGTAACGAGCTTCAGCGTCAGCATGAAACTATGAATGCTCATACTATACTCCTACACATCAAGTAGTTGATGGTGAGAAAAGTAGGACCTATAGATATTAGATATCTAAGTAGCTCTTCCGATCTAGAATTACCGATAACACTATAATACAGATAAAAGTCCTTAACATAATCAATTTGATTAATCAATTAGGACAACGGGTTTTTATCATAGATGGAGAGTTAAGCCAAGATTTGAACTTGCACTCACTCCAGGACTCTTTTCACAATTGTTGTGAATTTTTCATATGAACAAGCTAGATATCAGCTTCCCTGATTTACTTAACATTTGAAAAATTTTGAGAGTCACTTTCAAACCAAGAAAGACCAAGTCTTACTGGTAGGGGTCAAAGGATCTTCTAAAAAAAAGAACGATTCTAAGAAGGTAAATAGAAAAGGCAAAAATAAAGGATAATAAGAACAAAACTGATATAGATAGCGAATGAGTTTACTTCCACTGCAATAAGCCTGGACACTAGAAAAGAAACTGCGAGAAGTATCTTGTAGAGGCTAACCAAAAGAAGCTTAGTGAAGCTTTGGTTACAAATATAATTTTTGTTTATGATTGGAATAAATTTTTCTTTAAGTCAAGGTTCTACTTGGGTATTGGATTCTGGCTTTGGTTATCATAAATATAGATTTATGAAGGGACCAAGCAGAAGTAGAAAGCTAAACAAAAATAATTAATCCTATGTGTGAGAAATGAAGCAAAGGTTGCTACATTAGTCATATAAACTTATTGTTTAGCATTGCCTACGAGCAAGTCTATTAAGTCAATAAGTTGTTATTGTATTTCAATTCTCGTTAGAAATATTATTTTCATTTTGTTGTTGGACAATGAAATCTTTGGTATTATATTTAAGAACAATTATTTTTCTATTTATAATAATAATATTTTTTATAGAACTGGAATATTACTTAATGTATTTTGTGTACTTGACTTACGTGAAAATATATTTTGCAAATTGAATAAACTAGTATAAGAAAAGAAGATCATTCAAAGAGTTAAATGTGTGTATTTGTTGAAATACATGTATGAATTATTTAAAAGGTTCAAAGAATTCAGAAGTGAAATAAATTGGCAAAATATTAAGATTATTTGATTAGATTAAGGAATAAATACTTGTGCAGTAAGTTTCTAGATCATCTCAAATGGTTTTCTCGTAATGGATGACTCCTGATACGCAATAATTGATTGATGTATCTGAAAGAAAAAATCGTACCTTGTTGTCCATAATGATTTTACCGACATTCCAGTATCCTTTTGGGGTCATGCCTAAGAAATGGCTGCATATCTACGAAAAAGGTAACCTCAAAATTTGGCCCCAAGACTCCATAAAAGTTATGGACAGGGAGAATTCCTAATCTTAAGTATGTTAAGATAAGGGGTTGTCCAACTTATGTGAAAAAGTTTCAAATGATAAGCTTGGGACAAGATTTGACAAGTATAGATTTGTGGGACAACCTAAAGTAAGTTTATGGTATATGTTCTATAATCCTACTTAGTAAAAGGTGTTTATTGCGAAACACGCTACCGTCTAAGATAAAGGTGTTTATCATTGAAGGAGCTAGTGGGAGGATAATAGATCTTAAAGAGTTCAAGAACCACAAATCACTATAAGTCAAAAAAGAGGAACCTATAGATAGACCTAGTCTACCACAACCGAATTGTAAATCTGAAATAGTACCAAAGATACCTGGGAGGTATGGATTCATCATGGATGATGATGATGAGGTACGCATCATAGAAGATGATGATCCAGTTACAAATAATGAGAGAAGAGTTGTAGACACTCAGAGAAATGGATTGAAGCAAGCTTCTCAAATATGGAACATTCGTTTTGATGAGACAATAAAAAGAGTTTGATTTTATCAAAAATAAGAATGAATCTAGTGTGTACAAAAGGGTCAGTGGGAGCATCGTGATATTTCTAGTATTATATGTTGATATACTACGGATAAGGAATGACATACCAATGCTACAATCAGTAAAGATAAAGTTATCTAAACATTCCTCCATGAATGATTTGGAAACAATATCGTAATTGGGGATAAAATCTATATAGATAGATTTAAGAGGATGCTTGACTTAACCCAAGAAACGTATATTCATTTGATGCTAAAGTCGTTTGTCATGGGAAACTCCATGGGATGTCTCATGTTGATGAGCCCTGGAGTGTATCTCCCTTAATAGTCCCTATAGACTCATAAAAGAGAGATCGCGTGAGTAACAATCATGTATACAATAAAATATACGAGACCTGATGATGATCGATCATATTCTGCAGAAGATCACTGTAAGATAGTGAAAAATATCTTAAAGTACTTAATCGGCACTAAGGATGTGATTAAAATTTATGGTGAGTCTAAATTAAAACTAAAGGGTTTAATAGCCTCAAGTTTTTTCAAACAGACTAAGACGACAAAAATCCACTTTAAGGTAAAGGGTTACCTTGAACAGTGGTGCAGTGAATTGGAAAGGTTCTAAACAGCAAAGAGTTGCTGGTTTTGTGATAAAGACAAAGTATATAGCTGTAAATGAAGCTGCAAGTTGATTGTTTAGATGAAAAGTTCATTACAGAACTAGGACTAGTTCCTAAGTCTCATCTTGGATCTAAACATGTGTTGCGGCACTTTTATTTGGTTAAAGGAATCATTGAAAGATGGAAAATCACTATAGAGATAGTGGACTCTCAAAAACAACATTCCATATCTATTAACTAAAGCTTATCCAATAGCAGGATAATCGTCACTTAGAGAAGAAGGGTATGAGATACCATGACGATTGGCTTTAGTGCAAGTGGGAGATTGAAAGTAATATGCATACAAGCCAATCATGTTTGATGATAAATCTTATACTTTGTAATAATCTTATGCATTTATTAATAAAAGTATTAATTTATTAAAGGCTTTTAATTATCTACATGATGTTGTTTTATAATATGTGATAAATCCATAGTTTTAGGCAATGCTTTTAGAATAATGATGATGATCATTCTAATGAGATCTAAATTAATGAGATCTAAATTATTAGAAAGCTTACAACTAAAATAGTTCCCAATCGTTGGATTACTAAATTGGGGATTAGTGAATCCGGATAGATTAGTATATACGTTGCTTGCTCATTGGATGAGGATGATTGATCTCATGATCATTTGTGTGGCGACACTAAAGCAAGTATATAGGTGCTTATTAGCGAATAAGTTCACTGAACGTGAAGTTTAACTTGCCTGTCAATAGGAATTCCTGTAGTGGTTGTAGTACAAATGATCCTTGGACTTGAGATCATCATAGTATCTTGTGTATGATGAGTTATACTTTGACTTATTCCTTAAGACCCTTGGGGTATATCAAAGGGTATGCTTGGGTATAATAAGTTATACATGGAGATAATGTATGATCAATAATGAATCTACCGCTTCTAGTAAAAGAAAATAAATGTCCTATGCGATTCGATAAATGACAACCCAATAGTCCTTGGCCAAGGCAGAATGAAATTAGAAAGAAGTTTCTAATTTGCATTATTTGGAGTTGTGCATTTAAGAGTCAAAATACATATAATTAAATAAAATAAGTCTTGACAGTAATTTCATGTATTATATTTAATTGAGACATTGTATAGTGGAAGGACTGAATTGTACGATAATTATTTTCTCAAAGGTTCTTTTATGATTAATGTTAAAATCTATATTATCTGAAAAGTCGTTAATCGCTAGGAAGGCTTATCCCTATTGTAGAATAAATATTATTTATTTAAATAAATTAATAGTTTAATTTATTTATTTAAATAAGATTAGAATTATTCTAATTGATTTATTCACAGCCGGTTTAATATGGAGAACCTAAAGGGTCACACCATAAAATGAAGAATAATTATTTAAGAAGTTAATGGCATAATCGTAATAATAAGTTAAGTATATTTTATTTAATCTATGGTGATAGAATAAATTAAATAGCTTAATATTTATTATTTAATATTTTAGAAATATTAAATATAAATTAATAAGAGGAGTCTTATTATTATTATTACTATTATTATTATTTAATTTGTAATGGAGTTTGGGAATTAATTAATAAAAGTACTCTCATAAATTCCTAATAAGATTAGGAGGTTAAATTAATTAAAAGAGTTTTATTAATTATCCTAAATAAGATTAGGGAGTTTAATTAATTAAAAAAATTTAATCAATTAAATAATATCCTTTTTTCTAATTAGATTAGAAGAGTTAACTGATATCTTTATAAGAGGAGTCTTATATCAGATATTAATAGACGTGATTCAAATTATTAGAGAGTACGCTCTTTTTCTATGAGAGATAGAAAAATTTGAGTTTTGCCAAATACACATCTTCTTGAATCTTTCTTCTTCCTTGGTGGATCACCTCTAGAGGCCAAACACTTGGGTGGCTAACATTGATCAAAGGAAGGAACCAAACCCGGTTGATTCTAGTTGAACGTGAAAATGATTTGGAGGTGAACTTTTACCTGAGGAAGCTCGAATCTTCAAGGGTATGATTCTTATTCTTTATCTTTTCGTTTAATTAATAATTATGCATAGAGGATGATCTGGGTATATGGTTTATAAAATTTTAAACTCTGATTTTTCCATGCTTCCACTTATTTGGTGCAATTTGAATTCGTTCATGAATATTACAAACCTAATATGTGAATCCACGATCTCCCTAGAAGCTGGTTGTATCATGTATCTATTTTGAGAACGTGAAAAGATACACAGAATGTATGGGGACCAATCTCAATTGGCAGCTCAACCTCTTCGACTGAATTCTGACAGGATCCATCAAAAGCTTTGATAATCGTATGGCTGCTTCGGATCCACTTAAGATTGACGTTCATCTTCACCAACGTAGCGTAAGGACAGATATTCAGAGATGATCCTCCATCTATCAAAACTTCAGCTAGTATGTATTCGGAGGAGAAAATCGTAATATGTAACAGCTTGCAATGGCCAGTCCCTTTGGGCAGTATGTCATCATCAGTGAAAGATATCACATTGTTGTTGAAAATGTGATCAACCAGATGTTGAAATTTTTCTACATCCACTGATTTCGGCAAGTATGCTTCTTCCAAAACCTTCAGTAGAATCTTCCTGTGATCCTCAGAAGTTAAAACCAAGTCCAGTATTGAAATTTGATGTGGAGCTTCTCTTAAGCTTAAAACCACATTGGCTTCATTCACTACAAGAAAAAGGTTTATCAGCGACCAATTATATCAGCGACCGCATATTCGGTCGCTGATATTCTTAATAGCGACCGATATCAGCGACCAACCTATATTCTAGTCGCTAATATATATCAGCGACCGACTGCAGTCGCAGCTCGGTCGCAAGAACAAATTTCCCCCCCAAAATTTGGCAGGAAAAGTTGGCGCGTAGTTTTATCGCGACCACTTCAAAACAGCGACCGCATACGGTCGCTGATAAGTCCATTTGGGTAATATGATTTTATTAGTATTTGAAGTCGATTTGGGTAATATGATTATGTTTGGTTTATAAGTTTTGATTAGAGTAAAATTTATTTGGGTAATACGCAGTACTTTGGGTAATTTGATTTTGTTAATTTATGTCAGTTTGGGTAACTTGATTAGTGATAGGATGGAGTTAGTACAAAATTTATATTTTGGGTAACTTGATTTAGGTAATAGGATGAATGTATTAGATTGTAGTTAGTATAAAATTTATATTTTGGGATTCTTTTTGTGCAATAGAGGTAGTAACAGTTTGGTTATTATAGGAAGTCATGCACATGATATAGACTCGTGAATCCCATGTTTATGTTTGTAGTTTAACCAATTATATTGGTCATTGTGAAAAAATCATTTGTAGACTGAGAACTTGACATTGACATCATAATGTGAATCAAAACATGAATAATTGCTCCCACGGAAAATGATTGGGTTTCAAACTTTGCAAGTTTGATCCTCACATGCTGCGGATACCTGCAAAACTCTTTTGTAGTAAATCTCTAGATTAAAACTATTTGCGAATATTAATTCTTTTTATGAGCATTGGGATTCCGATAAGTTCATAATTTCCATCCAATTCCTATGGTATCTCATATGGACTGTTGGTTTATGTCTTGGGTTCCTAGAAATGACCTTATATACATGCCGTCGTGCATGTGGCTAGTCCATATTACAGGGGAGACTCTGGCAAAATATTTTTATTGGTCGGGTTAGTTGCGAACGTTTATACTATTAACGAGCCTATTGGTGATCCACTAGAGCCTATTAAGGGGATGTTGGAGCTAATGGGCTGGGCTTGGGGCCGCGAGGCCACACGAGTCCATGCCAAGCTTAGCTAAGCCTCACGGGGCCAAGCCAAGCTTGGTTGTTAGGGGGCTGTTAAGCCAAAATAGACAGTGCTAGGGAACTGTTAGTGCAACAGAGAAGGTAACTAAATACACTTGGTCAATAAAGAGACTGTTTTGGCTTTAAAGTTGTATAAATGAGTTAGCAAGCTCTGATATAAAGCTAGCATGAATGAAATACCTTACGTATTCACTTACGATAAACAATAAAAACAAGTATGCTTAAATGTTAATCATATGCTTACAAGTATACTTAAATCATATGATTACAAGTATATATGCTCTCAAGTCATTTACTTACAAGTATGCTTAAATGATACTCATATGCTTACAAGTATGCTCAAGTCATATGGTTACAAGTATGCTCAAGTCATATGCTTACAAGTATTCTTAAATGTTAATCATATGCATGCTTATAAGTATGCTCAAGTTATATGGTTACAAGTATGCTCAAGTTATATGATTAATAAACTCATGTTGTCTGTAGTAGGTACTGAGGAATCATGGACCTCTATTCAGACCGGAGTTGGATGGCACGACGAAAGTTAAGTGCCCAGATAGGTGCTACAGCTGAATTTAGAGCTGGTTGCTAAGTGTTTTTGGAGTATGCGTATAGTCACTCGGAATGTATGAATGGTAAGTCGCAGATACGATGTCCATGTTTGAAGTGTAAGAATATAAATTATATGGACAAAGACATGGTAACTATCATTTACTTGTTTCTGGGTTCATGAGAAATTACGAAGAATGCTGGTGGGCACATGGGCAGAGAAGAGATGGAGGCATCACACAAGTACACAATTCGGGCAGTAGTACTCATCGTATGAATGAAATGGTTCATGATATTGCAGGGCCAGATTTTGATTGGGAGCAAGGCAGAGAGCAACCTATGAATTCTGATGCCAAAGACTTTTTTAAGTTGTTAGACGAGGGTAACGAGCCATTGTGGCATGGTTGCACCAAACACACTATATTGTCTGCAGTGGCGACATTACTTAACATCAAGGCTAATCATAACATGAGCCATAAGTGTTTTGAGTCGCTCTTGAAGGCCATTAAGAGTATGTTGCCTTACGGTGAGAAATTACCTGGTAACTATTACTTTTGTAAGAAAATGGTAAAGAAGTTGGGTCTTGGATACCAAAAGATCGATGCATGTCCCAACAATTGCATGTTGTTTTATATGGAAAATGAATAGATGACAAGGTGAATGTTTTGCAGTCATGATCGGTTTAGGCCTAATAAAGAGGGTGTGACTACAAAAAAATCAAGTATACCGTTTAAGATTCTAAGGTATTTTCCAATAATACATCGGCTAAAAAGATTGTACATGTCTTCAAGAACAGCAGAACATATGAGTTGGCATGCGAAATCTCCAGCTAAAGATGGAGAACTAAATCATCCCGCAGATGGGAAGGCTTGGAAAGATTTCAACTTAGCACATCCTGGATTTGCATTGGAACCTAGAAATGTGAGGCTTGGATTGTCCACCGATGGTTTCAATCCGTTTGGCCACTCAGCTGTACCGTACTCATGTTGGCATGTGATTGTTACTCCGTACAACTTGCCTCCTTGGATGTGTATGAAACAACCATACTTGTTTCTTTCACTCGTGGTTCCTGGTCCTAAGAGTCCTGGAAAGAACTTAGATGTTTACTTGAGACCTCTTATAGACGAGTTGAAGGTATTGTGGGAGGATGGAGTACAGACTTGGATGTTGCAACGAAAACAAATTTCAACCTTAGGGCAGCGGTTATGTGGACTATAAGTGACTTCCCAGCTTATGGTATGTTAGCTGGATGGAGTACACACGGGAAGTTGGCTTGTCCGTATTGTATGGAGCATACAAAGTCGTTTAATCTATCAAAAGGTCAAAAGCCTTGTTAGTTTGACTATCATCGTCGGTTCTTACCGGTAGATCACCCGTTTTGAAGAAATAGAGAACACTTCAAGAAAGGGAAAGTAGATAATGATATGCCTGCACCGCGATTGTCGGGAACGAAGATGCAAGATCGTGTGATGAGATTGTCGGTTATCCCATTTGGTAAGGTTGATGCCACAAACATAATCAATGGGTTTGGTGAATCTCATAACTGGGTTCGGAGAAGCATCTTTTGGGAACTGCCTTATTGGTCTGCAAATTTGATTCGTCATAATCTAGATGTGATGCATATTGAGAAGAATGTGTATGACAATGTGTTTAACACTGTGATGAATGTTACGGGGAAGACAAAAGATAACGATAAGGCACGTTTGGACATGAAAGATATTTGTAAGCGTCCTGGATTAGAACTTTATGAATCTCCTAATGGTAAGATTGTCAAACCGCATGCATGGTACACATTGTCCAAAAAGCAAGTTGAAGATGTGTGCACATGGGTTAAGTCTCTAAAACTACCAGATGGATATGCGTCAAACATTGCAAGGTGTGTTACGGGTGGGAAATTACAAGGGATGAAGAGTCATGACTGTCATGTGTTCATGGAGAGACTCATGCCTATATCATTTCGGGAACTGCTTGATAAACCAATATGGGATGCTTTGACGGATCTTAGTTGTTTCTTCAAAGACTTGTGTTCAAAATCATTGAATGAGAAGGACATGTTTGTACTTGAGAAGAACATCATAGAGATCACGTGTAAACTGGAAAAAATATTTCCACCTAGATTTTTTGACTCCATGGAGCATTTGAAAATCCATCTTCCCTATGAAGCTCGTGTTGGGGGTCCAGTTCAATATAGATGGATGTACCCTTTCGAGAGGGTGATGGGAAACCTTAAGAGAAAGGTGAAGAATAGAGCTTATGTCGAGGGGTCGATATGCGAGGCATACAGTTTCGATGAGATATCTACGTTTGTCTCAGACTATTTTCCGGACGAAGTCTTGACAAAGGCCAATCGAGTATCAAGATATGATGATGGGGGAAATGTTGAACTAAAATGGTCGTCTCTCTGTATTTGGTCTATCGGGTCGCGCTTATGGAAAAGGGAAGCGCATATTCCTCTCTGAGCAAGAATTACATGCTGCACATACTTACATTCTTCTTAATTACGAGGAGATTGACGAATTTGTGAGGTACACATGTAAACTTGATAATTTATCTTTTAAGTTGAAAATTTATTCCAATATGTTAATGTTTATAACATGGTATAGATTGTACGATGACGAGTTAAAACAGAAGCATCCCGGCATAACTGATAAAGATATTCAAATCAATCGGGATAAAAAATTTGCACTTTGGCTAAAGGACAAAGTAAGTTCAATTTTTAAGCACGTAGTATATATATATATATATATATATATATATATATATATATATATATATATATATATATATATATATATATATATATATATATACTCCATGTTAACTATGACTTCATTTAATAAGATGGAGTTTTTGTAGGCTTTAACTAAGGGATCAACAATTTCGGCTGATGTACAAGTCCTAGCTATGGGACCAGACAGGGACCAAGTCAGCCGCAATGGTTACAAAATAAATGGTTGTGAATTTCACACAAAGGCATATGGGCACGGTAAAAGAACAACGAACTCTGGAGTGTGTGTCCAAGGAGATTGTTACAATGAGCTTGGTCGTGCCTTTTATGGGGAGTTGGAGGAAATCGTAGAGTTGTCGTACAAGGGCACGTACGGGGTCATATTCACTTGTTCAAGTGCCGTTGGTTTGATTCAGAAAAATGGATACGTGTTGACAGACATGGAATCGTCGATATTGACCTCCATAGGTTTGCGTACTCCAACGAACTGTTTGTTTTACCAACTCAAACAGTACAAGTATACTACACTCCTAGTCCTGTTAAGAAAAGGGATAGACCGCCTACAGATTGGCAAGTTGTAATTCATACTCCCGCACGTAGTCGTGTAGAATTAATTGATGGGGAGATTTACTAAGAGCAGATGCTTCAATGTCAAACTATAATAAATGTGGAAGACGAAAATGAAGTAATCCAGTTAGATGGTGGAGATGAACCACATGAATTAGATCCTGAGCCAATACTTGTGTCAGATGACATTGATACTGAGGAGGAAGAGTTATTGACTGAATCTGACACTGAATCTGAAGCAGATGATGGTTATGAATCTGCAACACGTATACAAGATGATTCTAAATCAGATATTGACACTTGAAACAAATGAGGGAATCAATTAAAGCAGATATTGTTGTAATCAAAGCACATCATCAATTTATGATACATTACCATTGTTATTGTTCTTCTGATGTACTTTTGTTGAAGAGGTTCTACCTTGTTATTCTTATATTATTTTTGTTTAAAAAGTGAATGTATATTTGTTTGGAGTTGGGTGCAGTTCACTTCATATGAGATTTTTTAATGGACTGTCATTTTATATTCATATATATATATATATATATATATATATACATGTTTAAATCACTGTCATGTTTATGTACTAAACTATTTAAATGTAATTTTTATTTATTGTCATTTTATATTCATATATATACATGTTTACATCACTGTCATGTTTATTGTCATATATACATGTAATCAAATATGACTCTGCAAAACATCTTGAAATTTGTAATATACAGATGGCTTCTGAAGCAGCGCAGAAAAAACGCGGCTTGGGTAGGGGGCCTAATCATGTGCCCATGGCCCCTACTAATCCGAATGATCGGATTCTTATTTAGATTCGCCCTCCTCCGAATAGCACGTACGTCTCGCATATATCAATTTTATATAAGCATTTAAGATTCCATTTATTGTATATTGGTAATGTTTTGATTGATATTATATTGGTTTGTGTCTTGGGTGCCTAGAAATGTCCATATATGCATGTCGTCGTGCATGTGGCTAGTCCATATTATAGGGGAGACTCTGGCAAATTTTTTTTAAGTATTATATAAGTATAAGTTTGAAAAATGTTCATAAGTATTATAACTTAGATGTAAATTGCTTTAATATATGCAAATTGATGTTGTATATTATAGTGATTTTTCAGATAATAAAATCGTCAAGTGCATATCACAGCTGTGCTTACAGAATTGGCCTACAGCTGTGATTACATGGGCGAGCACACCTATCGCCCACAAGGATGCTGTTTGGGCAGAATTTCAGGTATATTTTTTTTAATTATGATAGATAATATTAATATAATATTCAAAGGATAATTATTTAGTAATGTTATTATTGTTGTTTTATTTGCAGAAAAGGTATAGATGGGAGGACGCGCATGCTTCGGTAATTCAGACATTATTCTGGCAGAAGTGCGCGGTCCGTACCAAGGACAACTTGAATAAAGAACGAAAAAAAGCCATTCACAATGCCGAGATCAACCATCCAGGCTAGGGAGAGGATTATATGCACGAGCATAGCCCCTGGTGGTGAACCCAGTCCATATTGGCTGAGATGTGTGCCCAATGGAGAGCTGAGAGCTGGGTGAAAAGACGAAAGACTGCCGCCACCAACAGAGCCTCGGGTGTATCCGATGGCACAAAGGCTAAAGGAAAATACAAGGGCGGCAGTATTTCACAGTTATAACATATCACTGCCAGGGTACGTATTTACAAGTTTTAATATGTTTTCAATCATGAATTGTAGAAAATATATCCCATTTTTACTTAGTAATATTGTGTTATTTTTGTATAGGAGTCTCAGTCTCAAGGTCAGCCTATCCATTGGCTGGATGTGTACGTGGCCACCCGTGATGGTCTGCCTGAGGTTATCCAGATAGTGGTAATAAATTTTATCAACTTGATCTTTAATTAATGCTTACAGAATTAATTTATTTTTAACTATTTAATTGTTAACATGATGACAGGACACTTATAAGCATTTATTGAATGAGCGCTATCCTGAAGGCACTCCACGTCCGTCTATCGATCAAGAGTTGTGGGAGAGGGCGTCTGTTGTGAAGAAGAACTACATTAAAGGTCAAGGACAACGACGACGTCCATCCTTCAGTGGCTCAGGCTGCTCTTCTACCCAGTCTACATAGTCATCGAGCCATCCAGCTGTTCATACTCCGGCTGACTGTGTGAGAGCTATATGTCAAGATCGGGATCTTCTGAAGATACTGGGCGGACATCTGGGGGCTTTGAGTGCTAAGGAGTTAGCTGAAGCAGTAGCGGCAGCAGCAGCATCACAACACGGGGATGGCGACGAGGTATAAAATCAATTTGTTGTATATTGTCGTAATATACCAATATTAACACAATTAGTATATATTTCTAACCTGTTTTATTATTTTGTTAATTACAGGGTGATCAAGGAGGCGGCGATGCTTGACGTACCTGCTTTAGATTAGTTTTATAGTTATAGTATAAGTTTGTACTTGTATATTCATTCTTAGGATGTTTGTATGTTACTTAAACAAGTTTTGAAATGTTCTTATATTTATTCAAAATCATATTGGTTTTGAATGGTTTATATACTAGTTTGGTGTATGTGTTGGTGGACGATGGATGTTTATATTGTTGTGTATGTTGTTGTTGGGTATGTGTGTTGGGATAAAACAGGTACAAAATATGTACAGATTTTTGGGATTTCTACAAAACAGCAAGATTCTATTTTTTTATTTTACCATATCAGCGACCGCATGCGGTTGCTGGTAGGGTAATAGCGACGAATACTATTTGTGGACGACAGCGACCGCATACGGTTGCTGATACCGGTCACTAACACGTGGAACACGTCAGCTTTGGCCCTGGACCATGCTGACTAAGCTTACCGACCAGATTTGTTATTCCGGTCGCGCATAGCGGTCACAGATATATCGGTCGCTAATAGTGGTCGCTGATGTGCATCTCAACAACCAGATTTTGTGTGACGCCTTTTAGCGACAACATGCGGTTGCTGATGGGTATCTGCGACTGTATGCGGTCGCTGATAGGCGGTCACTGATAAAGCTTTTTCTTGTAGTGATTATGACCCATAGTACGGAGGAATTTTTCAATCTTCTCCATGGAAATTTTTCCCTTTGATTTGATGGTAGGCTTCATCACCCGTTGGGGAAGACACAGTGGATTTTTCTTTGACACTGCAGCAGTTGTATGAGAAGTGGATCCTTTAGTTTCTCCATAATTCCAGGGGACTTTTTGTAAGCTGATAACAGGATATTGTGGTCTGAATGGTAAGTTGATTGGCTCTGGTGCTGCAACTTTCAAAGGATTGTCAATTCCTTTGAGTTGAATTGCTTATATTGTGAATGGTTTGACAGTCTCATCAACCTCAGCGGATATAACTGCTACCAGTCCCTTCCATTTAGTAGGACAAGTATTTTCACTCTTAAAAAGCACAGTATCGTTGTCTGCCAGTTGCAGGACACCACTATCAATTAGATTCTAAATAAGGTGGCGGAGTGCCCAGCATTCTTTTGTGCTATGACCGCGAGAATGGGAGTGATACTGACATACTCCATCAGAATTAAATTGTCCCGAATGGGGATTGATTGGAGGTAGAAGGGAACTGATCCTTCCTTCATTAATTAGCATCTGAAGTATCTCCTCCATAGGTTGGCCCAGGTATGTAAATTCCCTTCAATTGGCAAAATCTCGACGGGCTTTGGCAGTTGCTTTCTTCATCACTTTATCCTCCAATGTTTCATTTCTTGAAGGTGACGAGGGGGTATTCATAACCAAGGGAAGGAGACTAGCATGCTCTTGGCTGACTAATTGACGTGTGACTTGATGCTGATAGGTCACCAGTTTTCCCAATTGCTCAATCTGCTTACATAGAGCTTTCATCTTTCGTTCCATCATAAACTGGAGCTTTGCATAATCCCAATTGTCAACACCGACTTTGATGGTCTGGGATGATTTACAGTTAAAATTGGAACTTTGTCCATTGCTCCAATTAATCATGTTGACCTCTTTCTCTTTGTGTTGAGGAAGAGGGTTGTCTTGTACGTGAGGTTGATCTGGCTTGGTGACCACGATCTCACTGTTGTCTATCAAATCTTGAATCTTATGTTTCAAGGCCCAATAATCTTGAGTATCATGTCCAGGTGCCCTAGCATGATAAGCACATTTTTGAATAACATTGAAACCCCTCCCATTAGGGTTGGCTGGTGGAAGAAGATGCGTAATTTTCTTCAAAGTGGTCAGAAGATTATTGAGAATGTTCTCGAGTGAGTCCCCTAGGGGTGTGAACACTCGAGGGCGTTTGGCTTCTCCACCCTTAGGCAATGGAGGGTTTGAAGACTGTGCTTGAAAGGGATTATAATTCCTCCTCTGAATAGGCATATCCTGATTGCCCTTTTGACCTTGTAGTATCAAGGAAACATCCTCCTCTTTCTTTTTATGGACCCTCCGGGGGTTGTTTCCATAAGTTCTGGACTGGATGTGTTCAGTAACAACTTTAAGAGTGACTAGGTCTTGAATCTTTCCTAACTTCAACCCCATCTCAGCCATCTCTCCATGTTTGATCATTTCAGAAAATGGTTTACCAATGCCAGCTAAAACTCTCTCATAGAAAGGAGCTTCTTGTATGTCGATAAAGGTCATGACCATTTCTGACTCTGTCATAGAAGGAATAACTTGAACAGCAAGGCGCCTCCACCTTTGAGCATACTCTCTGAAAGACTCATTAGACTATTTTTTGAACTTGGTAATCTGGTACCGGTCAAGAGCCATCTGAGACTAGAAGCTGTATTGTGTGAGGAAGGCATGAGCTAGTTCTTCCCAACTATGGATCTTTGAATTATCTAATCTGGTATGCCACGAATGGGCTTCTCTAGTCAGACTCTTTTGGAACAGCTGCATTCTGAGCTTCTCGTCCTCTGCATAAGATCTAAGTTATCCAATGAACACCTTCAAATGTGTGTCAGGATCTCCTAACCGGTCATATTTTTTAAAGTCAGGAGTTTTGAACTTCTCTGGATAATGAACACCAGGGAATATACAAAGGTCAACATATGAGACACTCCCGTGTACTCCAATTCCTTTGATAGAACGAAGGGTTTCATCCATTTGAAGGACTTTTTCCTGTTGTCACCGGTGTCTAGATCTCCTTTGAGATGGGTGGTATCATGAATTTTGTTGGTTGTATCCAACTGGAGCTCAGGTACTGTAATGGCTTTATCAGAACCTTGGGTTCCTCCTTGTGTAGAGGATTCAGCATGTATGGGTATCTTCGTACCCTGAGTAGACTGATGTAGTTCTTTAAGCAGAATAGCCAAATCTATAATTTGTTTACTTAAACTGTTAAATTCTTCGCGAGAAACTAAATTAGACTGGTCAGATGAAGACATGATTGGCTGTAGGCTTGTGGCATTTTTGGATTTTGACCGGGCGATAGGTCCGATTGCTTCCTTGCGACAAAACTTGCATAGTTTAGTCTTAGGGATTGTGTAAATATTTACATGATATGTGATATGTCTGTTTTAGGATTATTATCCTGCAAAACAGATGTTAGCTGTTTGTAATATAGGATAACATGTTAATTTAAATATGCACATGCACATATTTCTTCATATTTCTCATTACATGGATATGAATATGGAATGAAATTACAAGTAATTGACTTTACGAGTAAATTGAAATGAGAAAGCATGAAGAGACTTTCCTCCACGTTTGGTTTATTAGAGGTTGACCTATCTTAGGTTACTTTCGCGGCTTTTTGGCATGAAGGTTCCCAAATCATCGCAATTTACTCAACGGGAAGTTAATCCGGTTTTTTAACTGGAGCAAATTTGGGTGGTGCCTTTCCTGAGCCTCGTTGGAATTAGTCTTCCTACTAGTCCAGTAATCAAACACCGACAGGATAGCCTCCTGGTGGAGGAACCACACATCATACATTTACATACAACGTGTCTCACAGTTTATAAAAATGATGACATGTGCGAAGCACTAATATCACAGAAAGATATATTACAGTGCAGTAAAAATACATTCGTACACATTCATCAAATGTAAATGCAACATCCACACACAAGCATATAATAGTTTTGAAAAGCTTGTCATAGCGGCTTAAGTCCTCTTACTGGTTGTCCCCGGCAGAGTCGCCACCTGTCGACGTCAGGATTTTTATTTGTCCCTTTTCTACTCTTTGTTCTTTTGTGTTCTCATTTTTGGGTGAGATTTGTTTGAAAAAACAAGCGAAAAAGATCCGACATGTATATGCCGACAATTGAACTATAAGATTCGCCAGTTGGTTTTTTAACTGGTTGTACCAACACAACCGAGAAAAAGTTTGCACATTGACCAACTGATGTGACACTGCTAAACGGGTCTGTGAAACCGAGATTCATTAGGGTCCGGGGACTTGCTTATGCAGTGGGAAGGTGTTAGGCACCCCCCGACATCCGTGTTACCACGGTGACCGCCACTTTCAAGAAAACTGTTATATGAATGTGTGTGTGTGTGGGTCAATATGCTATTATTTGGAAGTAGTGTGAGGCCTCGTTCGCACCTATATACAAAGGGTTTGAATTTGTGTAAAAATTTAGTTTTAAACAAGATATAGCAGTGATGTTTTAGAAAAGAGGTTTTTAAACCCTGATGCTCAATAGTAATTAAGGCCTTTGATACTTCCATTTTTATTAAATGTTCTGCTTGATTGCTTTTATTTTTGAGATGCGAATCATCTTTGAGAAAATAATATACAAAGTAGTGTCGAACTCCTCGTGGGTATGAAAACCATCTGAGGAAATCCAAACACCGTGATTAAAATTACAAGCTGTTTACAGCTGAAATGTCCATCACGAGAATCGAATCTAGATTCAGTAGACTGAATCTATGATCACATAATTCCTAGGCTCACATGATACCACAATTTATATGGAAGCAGTAAGCAGTTATATATATACAAGCTGTAAATATATATATATATATATATATATATATATATATATATATATATATATATATATATATATATATATATATATATACAGACATGATCAACCACCACGAAGCACCTCCATGGGGGATTGGAAATGTAAATATATAAAATCGGTAAAAATATATATATATATATATATAAATATATATATATATATATATATATATATATGTGTGTGTGTGTGTGTGTGTGTGTGTGTGTGTGTGTGTGTGCAGACAATCAACCACCACGTAGCACCTCCATGAGGGATTGTGAATATAAATAAAGCAACAAAACGATCAACCGCCTTGAAGTAAACACCAGGCAGGACGAAATGTAAATAAAGTTGTAAAAGCTATCAACCGCCACGAAGTAAACTCCAGGCGGGACGAAACGTAAATAAAGCAGTAAAAACGGTCAACTGCCACGAAGTAAACTCCGGGCGGGACGAAATATATATATATATATATATATATATATATATATATATATATATATATATATATATATATTAAAGTAGTAAACGCACCGGATGTAAAATCCAGGCTCATCGAACATAGTTCGACACACAGTTCATATTTATTAATATATATATATATATATATATATATATATATATATATACACACACACACACACACACACACACACAAAAGCAATTAAACGCTCCAGACGTAAGTCTAGGCTCAATCGAGGCATAACTCGATAATGTTAGTCCATATATATATATATATATATATATATATATATATATATATATATATATACATATATATATATATACGGTCCGGATCAAGTGCATATCCCTTATCTTACACACCCGTGCTTACCCCCCTTTAGGCGTCTGTTTTGGTCATACAACCGTCGTCTATACTTTTAGCGACGGACAACATATAGCGTCGCTAAAAGTATAGATGACGGTTGTATGATCGAAACCGTCGCCTAAATGAGGGTGAGCAAGGGTGAGTAAGATAAGAGGTATGCACTTGATCCTTGCTATATATATATATATATAAATATAAACTGAAATGAAATCACGAACCGAAGTCCGGGCATACACACGCAACACGCCTCTCATCGTGAAGAATAATGTGTGCAAAGATGAAGAGAAAGGCTTTAAAATGTGTAAGAAGGCTTACAGTGGGCTGCCAAAGAAGATTTCTATAACTTGAAGTGGATGAACACTCAGCTCTCGCCGATAAAAAGTTGCTATATATGAGCTTACAAGTGTTTAAAATGAGAAAGTACTTAGTTTAGGGTGTATATAGAGCAAATTAGACAGGGCTTGCTCGCCTTTTTCTCTTACAAAATGGCCACCCCAAGCCCTCTATTTATAGATGGGGGACCTGCGGCTAGCCGCAGATGTACCTGCGGCTACCCGGGGTGCCCCAGGCTCCGTGGGTCCTGTTGTCTCAAAGTACGTGCACACATGCAATGTGATATCCGCTCGAACTTTCAAAACTTCAATCCGGGCATCCGACTGAGGTGTATAAGACCTATTTTGAACCGCCGTTGTCGAGAGTTACACAATGACATGGGATTAGAGGTTGAACAAAGTCAGAAAGATGGGACCATACCCTCCAGTCTTTAAGCTTCAAATTCTATCTGTTGCCCTGCGCAATAGTCACTCGGGAATGGACTTCCTTGGTTCTTATGGTACATTGCTGTGTAGAAATGTAGGTCTGAAATGTTGAGACGGCGTGATGTGGTAAAATGATAACTTTGCCCCTCACCGGGTTATCTCCGGCTTGGGCTGATAAAGTAGACGTTGCTAAGGGTTATCTTTAAGATTGGACTGCTGCAAGTGTTGAAGGTCCTCAGTGTCATCTTTGAGGTGTGCTTGTCTTCCCGGGGTTATCTCCGGGTCTTGTACTGAGTGCCTCGGTGCGAGTACCGAGGTTAAAGCTGATCGCATGCATTTGAAATAAGCATTTCTAGGGTTATCTCTGGAACTGCAACTGCATTCCTTGGGGTTATCTCCAAGGTTAGTGCTACTATTCCCGATGTCGGGACTGAGACTGAATATCTCGGGGTTATCTCCAGGATAAATCGACCTTCTCTAGTGGAATTTTCGGTATTGGAACTGCTTGCCTCAGGGTTATCTCCGAGGTTGGAACTGATACTCCCGATGTGTGTTCTGGGGTTGAAATTAAACTTTCGGTAGTATTTGGACTGGATATGAGCTATCTTCCAGGGTTATCTATGAAAGATGAATCTGCCCTCCTGTAATGTCAGTGACAGTTGTGCAGAAAATTTTGAGTGTCTACACCTATAGAGGAGATGACATCGGGGGAGTTAATAAAGGCGTTGTTCATGACTGTATTGGATAGAAATATCCAGTTAGGAAAGGAGGTGAAGGAATTGAACGAGGAGGTCCATGACATCTTGAAGGATAAGAGGGACATGAAGACTTTTTGGGAGGTTGAACACTACGAGAAAGTTTTGGCTAAGGATAAGGTTCAAGAGCTAAAACATAAGGCCTTCGAGCTTAGGGATGAGCTAAAGGCCAAGAGACAGAAGATTAGAAAAATGTCCTATATTCATAGGAGTTCACATGAGGATTATCAGCGACAAGTTGCTAAGTACCCTGTGGAGGCAAGGCTGACTCGACATACGATCAGTCGGGATGTGGTGGCCAGTCCTGCCAATGCAGATTATGTAAATGCCATTAGGCAGATGTAATCTAGTTAGTAACTAGAATAGGTATAGATATATAAATATTATGTATCTATGTAGTGACGTAAATCCCTCTTTTGTATAATCAAATGGTAGTCTTTTATAAATCCCAATTTTTGAAAAGTAATTACGGGAAAGTAATGTAATTAGGTAATGCTATGTAATGGTGAATGATGTAGTATTATACTACAAAGAAGAAAGCTTATCAATATAAGTACTTTATCGAACATTTTTTCCAATGAGTTTGAGTTATTGTTAAATATGAATAATGGTTAATTAATAAGAAGAAAGCAATAACGAACTGTTATCCATGTTAACATAAATATACATCCAAAAAGAAGACAACGAAATTCGAAAGCTAATGTGAATCAACCAGAATGGGGACCGATTAACTCGATGGAGGAGTTTGTTAAGTTATTAACAACTGCCTTTAATAGAAATGGTGCAAACATACCTATTAATTTCATGGTAGTACATGCTACAACATTTAAGGATTTTAAGAGTGTAGATCCACCAGAGTTCAAAGGAACTACGGACCCTATAGAAGCCCAAACTTGGGTAAAAGAGATTGAGAAGTCATTTGTTATTGCAAATGTCGAAGAGGGGCAAAAGACTTCTTTTGCTACCTTTATGGTGAAGGGAGAGGCCAACTTTTGGTGGGAGGCGAACCAGGCTTGGGCTGGAGTGGAGGATGGAACGTGGACAAAGTTCAAGGAGATATTCTTTGAGAACTATTTTCCCACGAGTATGTAGGGTAGGATGAAGATGAAGTTCTTGGAACTGAAACAAGGGGATATAACTGCTCCCCAATATGCTGCCAAGTTCAATGAACTGGCAAGATTTGCTCTACATCAGGTGGATACAGAGGTGAGAAAGGCATGGAGATTTGAGCAGGGCTTGAAACCCTAGATTTATATCCAAATATCAGTATTTCAAAGTAATTCCTTTGGAACCATTTTGGAAAAGGCAATAATCGCAGAGGGTGGTAGTGAGGCTTTAAGCCAGTACCACAGAGAGAAGAAGAACAAGGGTAAAGTTGATGGGGGAGTGAAAACTAAAGGAGCCAGCAAGAGTGGCAACGGACAGAAGAGGAAGGTTTTTAACTCTAGGAATATCAGAGTGAAACAAGGAGATTCAAAGAAGAGGATAGAGGAATGTATGAACTGTGGGAAGACTCATTTAGGAGTCTGTCTGAAGGGCACTGCCATGTGCTATAACTTTGGACAAGAAGGCCACATTTTTGCCTAACTGTCCAAATCCGAAGAAGAACCATGGATGATTCGTATGTGGATCAACTGATCATATGGCGAAGAACTGCCCGAAGAAGGGGATGGATGGTAATAAGGGTGCTAATAGTGGTAAGTTAGCTATTAGTGGTCGAGCTCAGTCGAGTAGGCCGATGGCCCATACTTTTAATATGACGGTCCAAGACGCAATTGCATCGGGTGATATAATTATAGGTATTATCCCAATCAACCATATAAATGCTTATATGTTGTTTGATTCGGGTGCTACTTATTCTTTTATAGCCTGTGAATTTCCTAGACCGTTAGGGTTACTCCCTAAAAAATTGGCAATACCTTTAAATATTAAGGTAGCAAATAAAGAAATAATTCCTATTGAACATATTCATAGGCATTGTTGTGTAGAAATAAGAGGTTATAAATTGTTGGTAGATTTAATACCGATAAAGTTTGGAGAATTCGATGTAATTCTCGGGATGGATTGGTTGTTTAACCATGGTGCAATTATAGATTGTCAAAAGAAATGTGTTCAGACTTTGAAGCAGCCTAAGATAGTGTTTTACGATAGTAAATCATCGGGACGTTCGTGTTGTCTTACCATGACATAAACTAGGAAATTGTTGAAGAAGAGATGTATAGGTTATTTATGTCAGGTTGTTGATACCTAGAGAGTGGGAGCAACAATGGAAAAAATACCTAAAGTAAAAGAATTTGTGGATGTGTTTCCAAGCGAATTACCAGGTCTTCCACCAGATAGGGAGATCGAATTCGTAATAGATATTATGCCAGTAACGGCAGCAATTTCAAGGGCACTGTATAATATGGCGCCAGTGGAAATGAAGGAGTTGATGGTTCAACTACAAGAACTGTTGGATAGGAAATACATTCAACCGAGTGTTTCACCATAGGGAGCACCAATATTATTTGTAAAGAAGAAGGATGAATCGTTTGAGACTTTGTATCGACTATCGAGAGTTGAACAAGCTAACGATAAAGAATAAATACCCATTGCCCAGGATCAATGATCTTTTATATCAGTTGAAAGGGGAAAAGTATTTTTCTAAGATAGATTTGTGAAAGGGGTATTATCAGTTAAAAGTCAGGAAGGAGGATGTATGTAAGATGACGTTCAGAACTCGTTACGACCATTATAAGTTTCTGGTAATGCCATTTGGGTTGACAAATGCACCAGTTGCATTCATGGATATGATGAACAGAGTGTTCAAACAATATTTGGACAAGTTCGTTGTAGTGTTTATCAATGATATTCTAGTCTATTCTAAGACACTAGAAGATCACGCTGAACATTTAAGATTAGCGATGGAGACACTAAGGAAGGAGAAGTTATATGCGAAATTTACTAAGTTCGAAATTTGGCTTGAAAGAGTATAGTTTTTGGGGGATGTTGTTGACAGAGATAGAATTTTAGTGGATCCAACAAAGGTGGAAGCAGTGATTAATTGGGAACAATCGAAAACACCAACAGAGGTACGGAGTTTCCTAGGATTAGCGGGATACTATAAAAGATTTATCCAGGATTTTTCTAAGATAGCTATTCCGTTAACTAATTTGACAAGGAAGACAGTGAAGTACGTGTGGACTGAGAAGTGTGAAAATAATTTTCAGGAACTAAAGAAAAGGTTGAGTAAAGCACCTATATTATCTTTACCCGATGATACAGGGAATTTTATAGTGTATAGCAATGCTTTGCATAGAGGACTAGGTTGCATGCTCATATAGCATGTCAAGGTCATTACGTATGCATCACGACATTTGAAAGATTATAAGAAAGTTTATCCTACTCATGATCTGGAACTGGCAGCGGTAGTATTCACTTTGAAGATTTGGGGGCGTTGCCTATATGGGGAGAAATGTGAGATATACACGGACCATAAAATTCTAAAATATATCCTCAAACAAAAAGACCTAAATACGAGAAAAAGAAGATTACTGGAGTTGATAAAGGATTATGATTGTGATATCCTGTATCATCTAGGAAAGGCGAATATGGTGGCCGACGACTTAAGTAGAAATGGTCGGGAAAGATTGTCTATGTTAACTGCTCAAACTGACTTAATAACAGAGATGACTAGAATGGAGCTAGTGGTGAGGTTACCCGGTGAACCAGATCAAAAACTATTTACAATGCAGACTCAACCTACCATTGTAGAGAGAGTCAAAAAAGTACAACTCAGAGATGATGAGTGTAATCAGATGAAGAGAAAACTAGCAAATGGAGAAGAGATAAAGTACGATATTGATAATAAGGGGTTATTAAGATTTGAAGGAAGAATTTGAATTCCGTGTAAAACGAAATTGAAGGAGGAGATATTATATGAGGCTCACAGTTTAAGGTACTTGATTCATCCTAGTAATACTAAGATGTATCAAGACCACCGACATAATTTTTGGTGGCCAAACATGAAGAGGGAGATAAAAGATATGTAAGTAGGTGCTTAACTTGTCAAAAAGTTAAGGCCGAACATCAACGAGCAAGTGGCTTATTACAGTCATTTGAGATTCCGGAATGGAAGTGGGAGCATATCACAATGGACTTTGTGGTAGGACTTCCGACTACACAGAAAGGATACGACGCTATCTGCGTAATGCATAATAGTGGATCGTTTAACGAAGCCGACCCACTTTTTGCCAATAAGAGTCAAGTTTAACTTAGATCAGTTAGCTAAACTCTATGTTAAGGAAATTATTTCAAGACATAGGGTACCAGTTTCAATAGTGTCAGATCGTAACCCACGATTCACATCAAATTTCTGGAGAAGTCAGCAAGAGCAGATGGGAACGTAGTTGAAGTTAATTACAACTTATCATCCACAGACAGATGAGCAAAGTGAAAGAACAATTCAGACGTTAGAAGATATGCTAAGATCTTGCTTCATGGATTTCAAAGGTAGTTGGGATGATAATCTACCGTTAGTAGAGTTTTCTTATTACAACAGTTATCATGTAAGCATATGCATGCCGCCTTTCAAAGCGTTATATGGGAGGAAGTGCAGAACACCACTATGTTGGGATGAGGTGGGAGAACGCCAAATGCTAGGACCTAAAATGGTACAACAAACAACAAATATAGTAAAGTTGATACGAATACGACTTGTAGTAGCTCAGGACAAACATAAAAAGTATGCAGATCTGCATTGAATGAAAAGGGAGTTCGAAGTCGGCTCATATGTGTTTCTAATGGTATCTCCTTGGAAAGGAAAGATACACTTTGGGAAGAAGGAAAAATTAAGTCCAAGATTTATAGGACCTTTTGAGATACTAAAAAGGGTAAGAGAGGTAGCTTATGTGATAACATTACTGTCGACGTCGGAATTTTTTATTTGTCCCTTTTCTGTTCTTATTCTTTGGTGTTCTCATGTTAGATGAGATTTGATTGAAAAAATTAAAAGGTCCGACATTTATATGTCGACGATTTGACTGTAAGAGTCGCTAGTTAGTTTTTTAACTGGTTGTACCAACACAACTGAGAAAAGGTTTGCACATTGATCCAGTGATGTGACATTGCTAAACGGGTCTGTGAAACCGAGATTTATTAGGGTTTGGGGACTTGCTTATGCGGAGGGAAGGTGTTAGGCACCCCTCGACATCCGTGTTACCACTGTGACCGTCACTTTTCAATAAACTGTTATATGAATGTGTATGTGTGTATGAGTCAATGTGCAGTTATTTCGAAGTAGTGCTATGCCTCGTTCGCATCTATATACACAGGGTTTAAATTTTATATATAAAATTCAGTTTTAACAAGATATAGCAGTGACGTTTTGTAAAAAGTGGTTTTTCAAACCCTGTGCTCAATAGTAATTGAGGCATTTGATACTTCTATTTTATTAAATGCTCGGCTTGATTGCTTTTATTTTCGAGATGCGAAGCATCTTCGAGAAAATAATGTACAAAGAATTGCCGAACTCCTCATGGGTATGAAAACCATCTGAGAAAATCCAGACACCGTGGATAAATTTACAAGCTGCTTACAGCTAAAAATGTCCATCACGGGAACCGAATCTAGATTCAGTAGACTGAATATGTGATCACATGATTCCTAGGCTCACATGATAACGCAGTTTATATGAAAGCAGTAAGCAGTTATATATATAAAAGCTGTAAATATATATGTACAGACATGATCAACTACCACGAAGCGCCTCCATGGGGGATCGAAAATATAAATATATAAAAGCGATATATATATATATATATATATATATATATATATATATATATATATGTGTGTGTGTGTGTGTGTGTGTGTGTGTGTGTGTGTATGTGTGTGTGTACAAATAATCAACCACCACGAAGCACCTCCATGGGGGATTGCAAATATAAATATAGCAATAAAACGATCAATTGCCTTGAAGTTAACTCCAGGAGGGACAAAATGTAAATAAAACTGTAAAAACGATCAACCACCACGAAGTAAACTCCAGGCGGGATGAAATGTAAAGAAAGCTGTAAAAGCGGTCAACCGCTACGAAGTAAACTCCAGGCGGGACGAAATGTAAAGAAAGTAGTAAAAATGGTCAACCGCCACGAAGCAAACCCCAGGCGAGATGAAATGTATATATATATATATATAAGCGATAAACGCACCAGATGTAAAATCCAAGCTCATCGAATAGAGTTCGACAACAGTTCATATATATATATATATATATATATATATATATATATATATATATATATATATATATATATATATATATATATATATGAAAGCAAATAAACGCTCCGGACGAGAGTCCAGGCTCAATCGCGGCATAACTTAATAATGTTAGTCCATATATAAATATATATATATATATATGTATATAAATATAATATATACAAAAGAAATAAAAGCCACGGACTGAAGTCTGGGCAAACACACGCAACACGACTCTCAACGTGAAGAACGGTGTGTGCAAAGATGAAGAGAAAGGCTTTAAAGTGTGTAAGAAGGCTTACAGTGGATTGCCAAAGAAGAATTCTATAGCTTTAAGTGGATGAACACTCGACTCCCGCCGATAGAAAAGTAGCTATATATGAGCTTACAAGTGTTTAAAATGAGAAAGCACTCAGCTTATGGTGTTTACAAAGTAAATGGGACAGGGCTTCCTCGCATTTTCTGTTGCAAATATGGCCACCCCAAGCCCTCTATTTATAGAGGGGGGTGCCGCAGGTGTACCTACGGCAACAGCAAGTATACCTGCGACTGTCGGGGTGCCCCGGGCTGTGTGGGTCCCGCTGTCTCGACGTACGTGCACTCAAACAACGTGTTGTTTGCTCGAACCTTCATAACTTTCAATTCGGGAGTCCAATGGAAGCGTGCCATACCATTCCAGAAAGCTCTTTTTGAGAGCTATGCAATGACATATGATTTTCCCTTTTTTAATTCAGGGAAGATGGGTCCATGACCAAAATGGCATTTTTGGGTTTCCGTCAGGCAATCCGTTGATCCGTTTTGCGTAGTTTGCACTCAAAAGTTAAAATATGGTTCTTGTGAGACTTCTTTTAAAGTAATTTGAGTTGAAATGGGTGTATTTGATTTGAAATGAAGTTGAGTTGGCAAAATGACCATTTTGCCCCTCTTGGAGTTATCTTCGATTTTTACGCAGTTGTAGTAGTCTTTTCTCAGGGTTATCTCTGAGGTTGAATTGATGTTAACTTTTTCTATCCTTAGGGTTATCTCTGAGGTTGGCTCGACCTCCTGGGGTTATCTCCAGGCTATAAACTTAATCCCCCAAGGTTATCTTCGAGGTTGAAACTGACTTTCTCGGGGTTATCTCTGGGGTTGCAAACTGAATTCTCGGGGTTATCTCTTGGGTTGAAAACTGGATTTCCCGAGGCTATCTCTGGGGTTGGAATTGATGTTGTGATCCTCCAAGGTAATCTCTGGAGTGTGAAACAGATGTTTTTGCCCTTCTGTATAGTTAGTAACAACAAAAGAAAATTTTGAGTGTCTACAGATGCCCCTCTTTATCATGTTCATGCAATGCAATGGAATGGACATGATAAAGATTAGTAGACACTTAAAATATGATAATATATTTTTAATGATGCAAGTCACAATGTAATGAATATTATGATGAATGTTAAATTATTTTTGCAAAGCACAGTTTGCTAATCGCACATCGCATTTCGCACTTCGCTTTTCACATTTGGCCAATCGCATATCGTAACTCGCACATCGCATTTCGCATATCGCATATCGCAAATCGCAAATCGCAAATCGCAAATAGCAAATCGCAAATCGCAAATCATAAATCACAAATCGTAAATCGTAATGTAATGAATGTTATGATGAATGTTAAAATGCTTTCGCAAATCGCTTTACCTTTATCGGGGATTACTGATGACTATGTTGGTGTTGACTCCAACGATTTGGCTTTTTATCGGTGTCACTGACGCTTGTTTGATGAAGATAAGTTAAGATGTTTTCCATATCTCTGACGGGGAAAACGTTCTGAGATCGCCAGACCTTGCCGATGTATACGCCGGTAGTTTGCAATGGTGCCTACCCTGCTGATCGCTAAACTATTTTGGTTGCCGCTCGAATGGTGGTATACGAAGCTTTCATCGCTGAACTGTCTTGATGTTACGCTGAATTGATGCCAATGGTTTAGAATATTGGATCATCTAATACTTTCGTTGAAGTAATATTCAACAGTTTGCTTCGCTAGACTCTGCCTAATATTACGCTCACCCTTTTTGAGGTGATTTGGAGTTTCCTTTCCCTGTTGGGTGTCTGTTTCCCATTTCCTTGAGCGTTTGATTTGCAACCCGGCTGAACTTATGACCCGAATTCCGCTGACATCCCTGGAAGGTGTAACTCGTTCTTTTGCTGCGTAACTTTAAACTTTGGTGTAGAGGCCTTAACTGATGAGGACTTGATGCAGCTTAACATGTTTGATGGTGTAGATTTCCCTCGCTAGACCTTTCGCCGTTGGCCTTCTGCTCCTGAGTTAAGAACTTTTTTGAGAATTTTCCCCTTCTTTCGTAGGGGCAAGCTAAAGTCGCCATGATTTCTTCCACGAGTTCTCCCCTTTCTTTTGAGGAGAGGATTGATTCCGCCTTAAAGCTCCTTCCATTTTTTGGAACTGGACAATGCCCCAGTCCTTTCGTATGTTAATGCCGAGGGTTCATATGAGAAACTCTCTTTGTCGATGAAGTCGCAAGTAAGTAATATCCAAATCGCCAGTAAGATGATGTGAGGGAAGCTTTGATGATGATGTACCATGCTGATGGTGCTGACTGGCGTATTTTCCTCCTTAGGATGATTGATAAATGCCCTAGTGTTGAGTTGTCGCTATTTTTGAGATTGCCCCAGTCTTGCTGTAAGGGCTCTAATATCGGGTTGTCGCTAATTTTGAAATTACCCCAGCCTTGCTTGTTGTATGGGATAGTTGCTTTGACAAATGAGCTGATAAGACGCCGAGATCACAAGAGGCTTTTACCAGATGGTGAACTGGTAGTGGATTTGAGCTTTGATGCCCTCAATTATTGTTCCTGACTTGTTCTCGTAATCAACGTTGATGGTTTTCTTCTGATTTGACGAAGACTTGTGATTGAGGGTGTCGACTTTTTGAAGGTCCTCGCTGCTGGTTGTCTTAGTGTATCGCTGTTTCTTCCTTTTTGGGATTTATGCCAGATTCGATGACATTGAAGTGTTGTTGGGTCTTCTCGACATGGGTCACTGACTTGGAAGGTTGTCATTGGGATTAATGTTTGGGTTTGGATGTTTCTTTTAAGGGTTAGACCGCATCACTGATGGTTGCCTACGTACTCCCACTGATGAGGGGAGATCAGGTCTGCGTAGTTCCAACTGGTGAGCTGAACAATTTGGGAAGTGTTTGTTTGAGATGTGTTTGTTTGGGTTTTTTGGGTTTTTGTTTGGTTTGATCGCACCATAAATGGCTGCCGACGTACTCCCATTGATGAGGGGAGATCAGGTCTTTCGTAGTTCAGGCTTTGGTTTAAAAGGGTGAAAATATTTATTGGAGGTTGAGCTTGGTTGAAGGGGTTTGTCGATTTTTGTAGTCATTAGACCACATCGCACATGGCTGCCTACGTACTCCCATTAATGAGGGGAGATCAGGTCTGCGTAATTCCAACTTTGGCTTGAAAAGGTTCAAAGTGGTAAGTGGTGAGAAGGGTGTATAGATGTTTTTATTTTTATTTTTTTGTTATTTTTTGTTTTTTGTTTTTTGTTTTATTTTGTTTTTTTTTTGTTTTGTTTTGTGTTTTTTTTCTCTTTACATGCATGGAAAATAAATGGCACACTGCGAAGAAAGTGATATCGTCCCAACATCTCCTGGAACTCACAACTGTATCCTCTGGATTTGCATCTTCTTGGCTAGTTGAGGCATAATGGTCCAGTTGTCAGTGGTTATGTTTCCTTCAGGGCTCGCGATAGAGGTTACCTCTTGGTTATGAATATCTTCACTTATGGCCACAACTTGATCATTTCCTGATTTAATACATTCCTTAGGGACGCTTGAATTGGACCCATTGCAAAAAGGGATGAACTCTGGATTCTTTAATGGGTTGGCTTCCTCGACAATCTCACCACCTTTTTCTTCATCTGTTCCTTCGCCTTTTTCCTGGGTTTGAGATGACTCGACCATGAAATCTCCCTCGAATTGTTGTTGCATTTCTCGCAAGGAACTTTCCTTTTTGGCCTTTTCTTCTTTAGAAAGGATTAGTATTTCCTCCTCATCATCCAAGGTGATGAAATCAGGACCGTGGTTGATATCTTTGGACCACAGGACGTTTGATGTTGGCGGAGGAATTTTCTTTAGGGATGCCTTTATCACCTCTGTTATTACTTGCATTAGGATCAGTCAACCTTGTGTTCTGGCAGAATTGTCGCTCATAGCCTTCACCTCATTTGAACTGCCTGTCTCGAATGGACATCTTAAGCTTTTTATTTCCTTTTCGCCATTTTTGGTCATGGAAAATTCAATTTCCAGCTCTCCATTTTCAATGAGATCCTAGATTTTATGTCGCAAAGACCATCATTCTTCAGTCATATGTCCAAGTGAGTTAGAATGGTAGAGACATATTTTGGTGGAATTATAACTCTTTATCTTGGGATTTATAGGAGGCAGCAACTCAGTAATCTTTTCTTCGCTTATCAGAAAGTGTAGCATTTCTTCATTTGATTTGCTTAGAGGGGTGAATTTTCGGACTCTTTTGGAGGTTGTTTGATCTTTCATCTTTGAGAATTCGCATTCCCTCGAGCAATTTTTCCGTTGGCTAGATCTTCTAGCAATTTTATCATCCCCCTTTTCATATACTTTTAGCCTGCTTTGATATTCTTCATTTAGCTAGCTCATCATAGAGAGTTATGGGCTTACATTATGGTTAACCTCCTTTTTCTCTTGGCTTTCTGATAGTTGAGTGAAAAATTGCCTCATTTCCTGATGTTGGCGCACTATCAGCTTAGCCAGCAGATTTACTTGATTCTGGATCATCTCTAATTTTTGCATTACTAGCATACCCTCTTCCGAGTTTTCCCACTCTAGGACATTTGTTCTGTGCCTTCGGGGGTATTCTTCCACCCTTCGTATGTACTTACGATTTGGATACATTTCAGCGCTTCTTGACCCAATCATGTTTACTTCCCCTGTATCATGCTGCAACAGAAGGTTGGTGTTGACATTTTGTTGATCAGGTTGTTGGACCACAATACTGCCACTTTCGATCAGATTTTGAATTTTATGCTTTAAAGACCATCAATCTTATGTATCGTGTCATGGAGACCCTGAGTGGTAAGCACATCTTTGGCTTGAATTGTATCTTTTGCCCCCTGGTTCCAGAGGTGGGGCCAATTCAGTAATTTTTTTGTGATCCATTAATATCGCCAATACATTTCCAAGGGAATCGCCAAGGGTTAATTACAAAACAAAACAAGGGTTAATTAAAGAAATTGACATGCAACATAATAACCCTACACTTTGACCAACCAACAAATAAGCTTAAGTAGGATATGCTAGCGAAGGATTTACTCATCTCTCCCCTCCTAGTTCTATTCCTCGATCTTCGCCAGAGACCATATCCCTAAGCTCTGATACCAACTGTGACGCCCCCAAAATAGGTATACAACACCCATTCTGAGTCGCCAAATACATAGTACAGATACAACTACAACTTTATTAATACAATTGTCGTGCAAAATACGACAACACTTAAACTATGAGTTTAAAATACAAATATTGTTTTCTAGATAATATCCACACTCAAATAAGTCCTCATTACAATTATTGATACTTTATTTTACAAAAATGGTGAGGACTACTAAAACATCTTTCTAGAACCATCATTCCATACCCTAACTAGTACTCGCTACATTCTCACCTCCTGAGAAGAAAATGGAACAAAAAGGTAAGGGTGAGCTCAACTAGCCCAGTAAAGGATATTATGACTAAGATAATATAAAATAAATTATCGTTAGTCCTCAACAGGAAAAAATCTGATAGAATATAATAGATAACAAATTTTAGATCAACTGCAGCGGAAACAGCAATCCATTAGAAGAGTTAAATAGAGAATGAATTCTACAATCTTCTAAGATTTAAAAGTCCATCATCAATATTTTATCCCTGTAACATCAATCGATATACATCTTAAATCAAATATTCATCTTTGCACTACAGGCCAAAGATATTCATTTGTATCACTAGTTGGTCATGTTCATCTAAACATCTGTTCATCTTTGCACTACGGGCCAAAGATATTCATCAGTTAATCATTCATCTTTGTACTATAGACCAAAGATATTCAATAATATCATCATTTAGGACTGAGGATGATGAAAAATATTTTAAAGAAAACGAATCCAGTGAGACAAAAGAACAAATATTAGGGATTCGTACTTCGGTTTATCCATGTTCAAAAATACCCCATAATATATCATAGTGGAGTAAAATTCTAGAATAAAGATCAAAACATGGATACAATTAAAGCTAGTAACAAAAATAGACATCCGGGAGAAAGAAGAGAAAATTTCATTTTTTTGTGAATAGTGCCGTATTTGTGAATAGTACCGTATACGTGAATAGTAACCCCGACACAAAAAGACAAGAATTTCACAAGAAAAATCTTACCAATATTCCGACATAATGATATTGAAAGAAATAATATCATTAAAAAAGTAGCATCCCTTACCTCCAAAAAGACAGTACTTCTGATTGGAATACTGGATATAGTGCTAAAGGAATTTACACCGTATATCAACACTCAAAGTATCAAAATACTCACAAGAATACGCTCGATAATATAGAGAGAGAAAATTTTAGTTTCTGGTGTAATTTTCAATTCTAACCTAAGCACCCTATTTATAGGAAAATGCTTAGAACACCAAAGCAGAAAAATTAATAAAATATTAATATATATTAAAAATTTTCCTTCGCACACCAAAGAAACTGAATTCAGCATGCTTTCAATACTAGTGGGGCCCACCAACATAATAAAAATGTTTTTCTTAAAAAAAAATTAAAACTTCAAAAATTAATTATTCTGGAACTTCAATAATCCATAATAAATAGCCTTTTTATCAAAAAAATTCGAATCTTATATCCGTTCCATAGAAAATTCAATTTTTTACAACTTTATAAGTTTAAGTTTTTCTAAATTCCAAACAGAAATTGACCGAAATTCACTTACGGACGATTTTACAGGCTATAATCAAATTTCAGTCAAGAAATAGAGTCCATAAACATGTTTAACATGTTTTAAATATTTTTTGTAACAAAAATACTATTCCTCCTCATTTATTCATATATTTATATTATTATAATATAATAATATATTTAAATGAATTATTTTATCAAAAGAGATAAAATATCAATTTTTAACAATTGTCACATTAAAAATGTTCTCCATCTATATCCACATAAAATGAATATTTTCTTTATCATATAAATCAATAATTAATTATTCACAAATAATATTACAGAATCACAATACTGACAACCAGGCCGTTCCCAGGAAAGAGGGGGCTTTCCAATAAGGATTTTTTCTTACTGGCGCGCAATTAGGTGACCAAACCTCTCCTTAGACAGAACTTTCTAGACATTATCAATAATGATATCTAATAATAATGATATCAATAATAATTCATATTATTAAAATAATATGAACTATTGATCTGATAATGAAAAATACTGTGTAGTGATAATTATTGAAACAACAATAATATAAAATATCAACGTAGCAATTATTGAATCAATAAAATAAAATATTGAACAGTAATTACTGTACCAATTATTGAATAGTGTCTTCTTATGTAAAAATTAATAATTGGTGCAATACCGTGTGCTACTGTGTTTTAACCACCGGGTATTCCAACAGTATTAACGGTAACAACTACGCCGTTATTTATAAACAACTTATATTTGTCATTTTCTTCATCCAATCGCTTTTCGTTATGGGGCCCACACAAGGCTGCGCCGTCGTACGAATATTCTCCGACAGTAAGAATATTTCACGACCAAACGAATACTCCCCGACAATAATGAACCACTTGCTTATTAAAGATATTTGCGCAGTTTACCCATAACTAACCACATTAATCAAATCAACTCTTACTATTTCAAAATAATAAATAGAGGAAATTCAATTTCATTTATAAAAAGTCGGGGTCTTACAAGGTTGGTCTCCTAGCTTGCCTTTGTACAACAAGGGATACATCTTCAATGCCTTTATCGGGTACACCCTTGGGATCGCTCCCATACTTGCCAGTCTGTATATGCTTGGCGACTGCTTCCATGGCAGTGAAGTCTTTAATCTTGCCTGCCTTCAGGCCCATCTCTGCCATTTCGCCATGTTTGATCATTTCTGAGAATGGCTTTCCTATGCCTACTAGGATCCTCTCATAGTACGGAGCTTCTTGGATATCAATAAACGTCATTACCATCTCAATTTCTGTCATTGATGGAATGACTTGCGCTGCTAGATGTCTCCACCTTTGAGCATATTCTCGAAAAGATTCAGTACTTTGCTTTTTGACTTTAGTCACTTGGTATCGATCCGGTGCCATTTGTGACTGAAAACTGTACTGATTTAGAAAGGCGTGGGCCAATTCTTCCCAATTATGGATTTTAGCATTGTCAAGTCGGGCATACCAGGCTTTAGCCTCTCCAGTTAGACTCCTTTGAAAAAGTTGCATTCTGAGGCTTTCATCTTCAGTATAAGACCCTAGTTCGCCAATGTACACTTTTAGGTGCGTATAGGGATCGCCAGCCCCATTGTACTTTTTAAACTTTGGGATTTTGAATTTGTCAAGATATCGAGCCCCTGGGAATATGCAGAGATCTGAATAGGTGACACTTCCATAGTTTCCAGTCCCTTTGATTGATCGGATGGTTTCCTCCATTTGTTGGACTTTCTTTCTTATATTCCCAGTTTCTCGATCATCCCTGAGTTTTGTGATTTCAGGGGTTTTGTTGGTTCCTTTATTATAATGAGGTTCAGGTATCTGGGTTTCCTTCTTTTTGCCAATACCCTGACTGTCCCCTGGTGTGAATGACTCTGGTTGAGTAGGCATTGTCTGGCCCTGAGTATTTTTACTTTGTTCTTTTAAAAAGACAACCAATTCTGCTATCTGATTCCTTAGTCCTTCAAACTCTTCTCGAGAAATAGGAGTAGGATCAGGCTGGGCACTTGTAGCCATGTCTGACGGTGGGCTTAGTGCCTTTTTCGACTATAAACGGGTAACGAGACCGATTGCTTCCCTACAAAAATACTTATGTAGTTTAGTCTTTAGGGAATGTAAAAAATAATTTACATATTATAATGTGTCCGTTATTGGAGTGTTGTCTAGTAAAATGGGTGTTAGCGTAATATGTCAGGTTTTATGTATGTACACTGTACACATATTCCTTCATATTTTCCTTTTCAATGATTTGATATGGAATGAAATTACAAGTAATTGTTCTTACAAGTAATTGAAAATGGAAAGTATGAAGAGACTTCCCTCCGCGTTTGGTTTATCAGAGGCTGACCTATCTTAGGTTACTCTCGCGGTTTTTTGGCATGAAGGTTCCCAAATCATCGCAATTTACTACACGGGAAGTTAATCGGTCTTTTAACTAGAGCGAATTTAGGTGGTGCCTTTTTTGAGCCTCGTTGGAATTAGTCTTCCTACGAGTCCAGTAATCAAACACCGACAGGATAGCCTCCTGGTGGAGGGACCACACAACATACATTCACATACATCGCATCTCACCGTATGAAAAAGATGACATGTGCGAAGCACTAATATCACAGGTAGATATGGTGCGAAGCACTAAGTGCAATAAGTAAATGCATTCGTACACATTTATTCAAATTTAAATGCAACATCCACACATAAGCAGACAACAGTTTTGAAAACTTGGTAATAGCGGCTTAAGTCCTCTTACTGGAGTCCTCAGTAGAGTCGCCACCTGTTGACGTTGGGATTTTTTATTTGTCCTTTTTCTCTTCTTGTTCTTTGGTGTTCTCATGTTAGGTGAGATTTGTTTGAAAAAACAAGTGAAAAAGGTCTGACATTTATATGTCGACGATTTGACTGTAAGAGTCGCCAGTTGATTTTTTAACTGGTTGTACCAACACAACCGAGAAAAGATTTGCACATTGGCCCAGTGATGTGACACTGCTAAACGGGTCTGTGAAACCGAGATTTATTAGGGTCCGGGGACTTGCTTAAGCGGAGGGAAGGTGTTAGGCACCCCCCGACATCCGTGTTACCACGGTGACCGCCACTTTTCAAGAAACTGTTATATGAATGTGTGTGTGTGTGTATGGGTCAATGTGCAGTTATTTGGAAGTGGTGCTATGCCTCGTTCGTACCTATATAAACAGGGTTTATATATAAAATTCAATTTTAACAAGATATAGTAGTAACGTTTTGTAAAAAGAGGTTTTCCAAACCCTGTGCTCAATAGTAATTGAGGCCTTTGATACTTCCATTTTATTAATGTTCGGCTTGATTGCTTTTATTTTTGAGATGCGAAGCATCTTCAAGAAAATAATGTATAAAGCAATGCCGAACTCCTCATGGGTATGAAAACCATCTGAGGAAATCCAAACACCATGAATAAATTCACAAGTTGCTTACAGCTGAAAATGTCCATCACGGGAACCAAATCTAGATTCAGTAGACTGAATCTGTGATCACATGATTCCTAGGCTCACATGATAACACAGTTTGTATGAAAGCAGTAAGCAGTTATATATATAAAAGCTGTAAATATATATGTACAGACATGATCAACCACCACGAAGCGCCTCCATGGGGGATCAAAAATGTAAATATATAAAAGAGTTAAATATATATATATATATATATATATATATGTGTGTGTGTGTGTGTGTGTGTGTGTGTGTGTGTGCAAACAATCAACCACCACGAAGCACCTCCATGGGGGATATCAAATATAAATAAAGTAAAGAAATGATCAATCGCCTTGAATTAAACTCTAGGCGGGACAAAATGTAAATAAAGATGTAAAAATGGTCAACCACCACGAAGTAAACTTCAGGCGGGATGAAATGTAAAGAAAGCTATAAAAGCGGTCAACCGCCATGAAGTAAACTCCAGGCGGGACGAAATGTAAAGAAACCAGTAAAAACGGTCAACTGCCACGAAGTAAACTCCCGGCGGGACGAAATGTAAATATATATATATATATATATATATATATATATATATATATATATATATATATATATATATATATATATATAAGCGGTAAACGCACCGAATGTAAAATCCAGACTTATCGAACAGAGTTCGACAACAGTTCATATATATAAGTATATGTGTGTGTGTATATATATATATATATATATATATATATATATATATATATATATATATAAAGCAAGTAAACACTCCGAATGTAAATCCAGGCTCATCGAACAAAGTTCGACTACAGTTTATATATTTAAGCATATATATATATACGGTCCGGATATTAAGCTCACCCCTTATTCAATTCAACCGAGTTTACCCCCATTTAGCGACTGACCCGGCGACGGTTCGATCATACAACCGTCGTCTATACTTTTAGCGACGCTATATGTTGTCCGTCGCTAAAAGTATAGACGACGATTGTTTGACCGAACCATCGTTGGGTACATCGCTAAATGGGGGTGAGCTCGGGTGAGTTGGATAAATGGTGAGCTTAAGATCCGGACTATATATATATATATATATATATATACACACACATACACACACACACACACACACACACACACACACACACAACGGATCAGGTCCGGACTCCCGAACCTGATCAAAAACGGACCCAAATTTTTTTTTTTTGCTTTTTTTTTAAATAACTAAAAAAAATATTTAATATTTTTTGGAACTAAAATGTTTTCATAATACAATGTTTTGGGAGTGATTTGAATACCTATACCAAAAAATGGTGGTACAGTCTGCACAGACTGTACATACATATTTTATTATACGTACCCAAATCACACCCAAAATACTGTATTATGAAAAAATTTCAAATCCATAAAATATTAAATATTTTTTTAGTTGTTTTTTAAAAAAAAAAGCAAAAAAAAAAAAGTCCGGACGAGATAAAATTCGGTCGTCCGGACTGGATCCGGACTCTATATATATATATATATATATATATATATATATATATATATATATGAAAGCAAATAAACGCTCCGGACGTGAGTCCAGGCTCAATCGAGGCATAACTCGATAATATTAGTCCATATATATATATATATATATATATATATATATATATATATATATATATATATATATACAAAAGAAATAAAATTCACGGACCGAAGTCTGGGTAAACACACGCAACACGACTCTCAACGTGAAGAACGGTGTGTGCAAAGATAAAGAGAAAGACTTTAAAGTGTATATGACGGCTTATAGTGGACTGCCAAAGAATACTTCTATAACTTTAAGTGGATGAACACTCAGCTCCTGCCGGTAGAAAAGTAGCTATATATGAGCTTACAAGTATTTAAAATGAGAAATCACTCAGCTTATGGTGCGTACAAAGCAAATTGAATAGGGTTTCCTCGCATTTTCTCATGCAAATATGGCCACCCCAAGCCCTCTATTTATAGAGGGGGGTGCTGCAAGTGTACCTGCGGCAGCAGCAGGTATACCTGCGGCTGCCCGAGGTGCCCCAAGAAGTGTGGGTCCCGCTATTTCGATATACGTACACTCGGACAACGCGTTATTTGCTCGAACCTTCACAACTTTCAATTCGGGAGTCTGATGGAATCATGCCATACCATTCCGGAAAGCTCTTTCCGAGAGCTATGCAATGACATAAGATTTACCCTTTTTTTGATTTTGGGAAGATGGGTCCATGACCAAAATGGCATTTCCAGGTTTTCGTCAAGCAGTTCGTTGAGCCGTTTTGCGTAGTTTGCACTCGAAAGTTAAAATATGGTTCTTGTGGGACTTCTTTTAAAGTAATTTGAGTTGAAATGAGTGTATTTGATTTGAATTGAAGCTGATTCGGCAAAATGACCATTTTGCCCCTCCCGGGGTTATCTTCGATTTTCGCGCAGTTGTAGTAGTCTTTTCTTAGGGTTATCTCTGATGTTGACTTGATGTTGACTTTGACTATCCTCAAGGTTATCTCTGAGGTTGGCTCGACCTCCTAGGGTTATCTCCAGGCTTTGAACTTGATCCCCCAAGGTTATCTCCGAGGTTGAAACTGACTTTCCCGAGGTTATCTTCGGGGTTAGAAACTGATTTCTCTGGGTTATCTCCGGGGTTGGAAACTGGATCTCCCGGCGCTATCTCTGGGGTTGGAATTGATGTTGTGATCCTCCATGGTTATCTCTGGAGCGTGAAATAGACATTTTTGCCCTCCTTCATAGTTAGTAACAAGAAAAGAAAATTTTGAGTCTCTACAATTACCTCTAGAGTTAGAACGCATACACAATGTATTCCATGTATCTGTGTTACATCCTTATAAGCCAGATTATAAGCATGTAATAGAATATAATCCTATTCATGTTGAGAAAGACTTAACGTACGAAGAAATGCATATTCAAATTATTGATAGAAAAGAGCAAGTTCTAAGGAATAAAGTAATACCTTCGGTGAAGGTAGTATGGAGAAAGCACGATGCCGAGGAAGCAACGTGGGAACTCGAAAAAAAGATTAAGAAGAATTACCCTCAGTTGTTTGACTAACTTATATCAATATTCTGGGGACAAAATTTTTATAAGGGGGGAAGAATGTAACAACCAAGAAAATTGAATTATAATATAAATTATTTTTATTTGAATATATATTGAATATAATTATATTATATGTTTATTATAACGAGTAAGTAAGATGAAGGTCGTTCTATAACTTAAAAGAGATGTATGATCATAGTATTTTGGCTAAGTGCTAGAAATAAAGTGTGTGAATTTTCAAGAAGAAAATAAAAGCTTTTCAAAAAATTCTCTGAAAAACATTATTCATCCATTTCTGCTCGGGAATTATTTTTGAACTTCCAGGAAATATATAATGATAGAATTTTAAGGAAAGATGGATTATCTAATAATAATTCAGTTATGGTAAATGCAGTTTTTCGCCTGCGTACTCAATTCGAGAATATTAGGGAAAATGAAGATTTAAATAATTGATGGTTTGTATAATAGGAAAGTTATTATACGAGGAAAGAATACAAGTATAATACAAGATATAGTACAAGTATATTTCAAAGATAATACAACATATAAGATGAATGTTATACGAACTAGTATACGAGAAGAATACGTTAAAAGCACAAGCCATTATTAATGGACTAGTATAGCTTGAATGTGAACTTTGGCAAGCCCAAATAAAAGATGATTTAGGTCTAATGACAAAATTAATCAAGGCCCAAAGATAATTTAATTTAAGTCCAAGGTTAGGACCGGATTGAATTAAACCTAAGCCCAAACTAAGAACCGAACCTGTGGATCAAACCGTTGGGTCTTCGAATGGGTAAAACCCATGGGGTAACCCATGTGGGCCCCCCATAGTTAGTCACAGCCTGCCAAAAGGAGGTGTGAAAGCTTCCTTTGGAAACTTGGTTTGTGGAGGTGGGAATAGTAAGGAGGTGGGACAAATTGACCATTTTGCCCCCACTTTGCAATTCATTTGTTGGTTGTTTGATTTCACCAACACTCAGAGCAATATATTAAGAGATAAAAGAGAGCATTTACAAGTGATCAAAGAGGAGAAAGAGTTAGCTAAAACTCAAGAATGCTAAGAACGCCAAGAACGCAAGAGGTAAAAACGTTAAACCACTCATCTTCCTTTTCTTTTCTAGTTTGATTTAGTAGAGAAGTGGAATTGGTGGTGTATGTATCATAAAGAGTAACAAGGATGGCTATTAGTGGACTTAAACATTAATAACCATGTTACAAGTGGAATCATAACCAAATAAGTAAGAAATAATGAAGAAAACATGAAAACTTAGCACATATTATTGATGGAAAAGTTTAAAACCATCGTGTATAGGATTAGATGTTATATTCTTGGTTAGGATGTTAGATGTTTGAATAATGGAATGAATCTATTTTGAACGGAGTTAAAATCTCATATAACGAAGTTATGGTGAAATTTCTAAGAAAAAATTTTAAACGTTGAAATCATAGTTAACTAGGGTTTTAGAATGGAAATGAAATGTTAATAATAAACCTAGAAAGCTAGGGTTTCATGAACATATGGAAGACTATGAAATTTATGAGTCATAGACTCAAGAACTGCCGAATTCGAACATCGTATGAACGAATTACTGATGAACGAGCAATAAACGCTCAAGAACGTTAAACGAACGAATAATGAAAATTTAATCAAATGGAAACCTCATTAACGGGTTCAGAAAATTATTCTGTCTGGAAGAAATCGTAGTATAAAGAGTAAGTAAGAAATGGGCTTTTGAACGAACCAATTCCGAAATATAACGAGTAAGTTACAAGCTCGAGAAATGAATGGCTTAAGGAATTTAAAATTTTTCCAAAGGTATAATGGAGGCACCGCAGTGCTGCCCAGAGAAGGATTTGAGGCACTGCAGCACCATCACCGGATCCCAACCATTGGAAATATGTACTATAGTGCAGCAATTAACAAAGGACACGTCGCCACAACGCCAATCCTAGACCGAAGGCAGAGAAGAATTGATATGAACATAAAAGAAAGGTAAGCTGATTGAAGGTGAATTATGACCTTAATTAAACTTAAAGTAACATCTTAAATGATGATTAAAACCTTAAGTTTAACAGTTAAATGTTAACAAAAGGATACGAAAATGTAAACACAAAGTAAACTTAATAATATGGTAAACCGTATTCATGTCGAATGAATGTTTGAGATTGCTTGAAAGATAATTACTTAAACATTAAACGAATAAGAATACTTATAACAATAAAATGTTATAAGTCGTACTTAGTGTTAACTAGCTTAACGAATATTAAATAGTTAAACATATGGATAGTTAGACCAAGAAGAAGGAGAAGATAGGTTAATAACAATACTTATTGATTGTATGTGACCTAACATGGTATGCTATATGATTATGTCATGTAGAATCCTTAAAGACTCAAAAAGGAAAGTGAATTAACACTAGACGATGTTGGAGGAAAGTTTTTTAAACCCTTGTCTATACTTTATTTTGGACAAGCATTATGGTTCATGTATTATACACTTGAATTGATGTAACAAAGAAGTCGAAGCCATTTACTTCGGCTAGACCAGAATTAGAGTATTTTGTGGATTTCCTTATAATCTATCAAAATATTATTGATACTGCTATCTTGTACCAACAATTTTGGTATGGATTCAAAGAAAGACTGAGTATGAATAAACAAATGTTTTGTCGACTGGCACATGAGGTTGCCAAAACTTAAACGTAGATACCTTTAATGTAGTAGTGTTGTACAATATAGAGTACTATAGGCTGATCACCTAGACGTGCTCGTAAGAAATGTCAGACCTACAAACGTAATGCCGAGTTGTCTTTTTCAAAGAAAGAAAGAATGAAATGTTCATGGTCTTTGACCAAATACAAGGTGTAACTGATGAAGTTTGTCGTTAAACGTTTTAAAGAAAATAGAAGTGATATTTTGATTTATTCATAGTACTTCATAACTATTGATTCAGTTATAAAAGATATACTCATACAATTCATGCATACTGTTCTACTATAATTGTTATACTTGCTGAGCTAGTTATGCTCACTCTTGCTTGAACCATATGATTGGAGCTAAAAATGAACGGATCGAAGGATCCGGTAAGGACAAAGGGAACACCCAGGTAGACAAGTAGTTATCCTTGTAATAGAATAGAATTACTTTTGTATTAATTTGATACTATGACAAAGAACATATGTAATGGTTACAAAGAACATGGAAAGGGACTTATTATTATGTAATAAAAAGTAGACATATTCACTCTATTGATGTATTTCAACTAAATGTAACTGTAAATAGCATCACTGTGTAGCACCATCTATCGGGTTGGAAGATACCCGGATTTGGGGGCGTCACAGGTTGGTATCAAAACAAGAGGTTATAAAACTTAAGGGGGGAAAGAACCTTAGGCCATAACCTTAAGAAGTGTTGAAGTAGTTCGTAGTAATTAAACTCACGTTGAGTTTTTAAGTGGTGAATTGAGGAAATTCATTACAAGAAGAATTAAAATATGAAGTTAACCCTAAAATGTATTAAATGTGATATGTGTTTAAAATATTCTGATGTTGTGTACTAATCAAGATGTTATGTTTTATTATAGATGTCAGGAGATAATGTTATGTATAGAGATATACATGTTGTTAGCGAGGAGTCAGTGAACCAGATAGAGTTTTACCGACACCCGTACCAATAATGGTGGTGGATGAGTCAGAGGATTCTGTGAATATAGGGTTTACATCCTTATTCGATGGAATGTCTATTGGGTAAAATCTGTATACGCTCACACGCAAGTGTACATGGTCAACAAGTAATATAATGATAAGTTAAGTATCGTTTCCACAAAGACTTAATAAGAAATTAATCTTAACAATTACCAGCTTTATATTAATCCAAATTTTACTAAACTATCCAATTCAATGATTATACTATTGAAAACTAAAAATATTAAAATACTAAGCAACCAACAAACTCAAAAATTGTAATTTCAAGTAAATGATGGAGAATTAGGCTTACGACTTTACTTAAAGTATCATTCCGATTATTACACGCTATTCCAGTTCAATTTACTATCCCAGTTTATTAATCAAGAACACTCAAGTAGAACTAGCCACCTCTCGATGCACTAATACCATATTAACTTAAATCCACAAATTAGATAGAATTAAGCTAAACACCTTAATCAACTAATTCACTATATCTCTATGTGAATTACAATCAAAGAAGGTTTAAATTCAAGTTCTCTATCTGATTACATGTGATGTTAAGCATATCTCTACCCTAACATACATCAAGATTCCATTCATTCGCAGAATTCAAGAACACATGCTATAATGACTAAGTCTAGATTCATATTTCATCTCTCGAGTCCATACAATTCCACACAAAATTGGTGATCAAGCAATTCATAAATTCAAGCTCAAGTCACTATAGATAAATTGAAAGATAGATTATTAAACTGAAATTAAAAGCTACATAATCATCGTTCAACCATAAGATCCGTCATAAGCCTGATAAAGAATTTAGTTCATCACAAATGAATTAAAAATTGAAATTATCAAAGAATTCATCATCCCAATTATAATTATCGAACTAAGGAAAAAGAATGAATCCAGAACCACCCTTCTCCTTAGCTCCAATCTCGCAATTCTCGTGACACAGACCTTCAATCTTTCCTCCAATGCATTTCCTCAAATTAGGGCTTCGAATCATTAATTGATTGTCTCATTAATTGTATGTTATTCTTTCTTCTTTATTTCTAGCTTAGGACACGTCTTCAGACCATAATTCGACACCAATTACAATTCCTAACCGTGCAGAACTCATTCCTTCACGTCTCTGCAACATTACAGTCCAGACAGGAGTCTTTGCTTTTTCCGTACCCCCACCCCGGCGGGGGTTTTCCTTCTTTAAATACCCACCCCGCCGGGGGGTCAATCTCCTGCAGTCCAGTTGTTGCTCATTTCCTTGTCAAATTCCACCATGAAACCATCTTTTAAGCCACAAATGATATGCCACCACACCTAAGCACAAAACAACAACAAACAAGTAAAAACAAACTTAATTATACAAACTTAACATAATTTAAGCTCGAATTAGAAGCTGAATCGTGGGTATAAAACCCACTCATCAAACTCCCCCAAACTTAAATGCGTGCTAGTCCTCGAGCACAAAACAACACAAAAATGCTATGCAATGCAATGGAATGGAATGTAATGCAACTAGTCTATATGCCAACGAATCCAGTAGTCGTGATAGAAACCAGTCTTGTTCAACTGGCCTCAGAGAAATCAAGGAAACATGACAATAGTTCATATCAAAACCAATCAATAATTCTTATCAATCCTCAAAACTTAAACTGTTATTACTGGTATAGTGCGTTTGTGCTCAACATCCATGCTCATAGATATAATACTAAATACAACACATAATAGATCTCTTTAAAGGCATCATACATTGTAAACTCACAAAATTTACGATCAAGCTAGATCCAACTAATGTCAAACATCCACCAAGTTCAAAAATCCAATCTGGGATACTTATGCTTTACTTTTCATTACGGGGACTTTTTTCTCTTTTCCCATTTTTTTTATAACCATGACTGTGCAATATCTCATTCCATTAGGCTAGCAGTGCTACCCCTTAGAGAGCTTTTGACCAACGACTCCCAGACCATAAAGAACTTAGGGCGCTAGGTGTAAAGACAATCCCCTCGGGCGCACTTGCTCAAGTAACAAAGGCCCCGAAACAAGATTAGCCACGGTATTTATTCGTTATTAATTATTTTTTTTAGATAAGCTTATATATCCCAGATTTTCCTCCCAAACTTAAGTTTTTGTCTAAATTTAGCCATCTCCGCCTATTCATGTCTCTCATTCATTCAAACTAGTATTATCTTTAAAAAGTCCATTATGTGTCAATTTAAACTTAATCAGTCAACATAATTATCTCTAACGTGCTACCCTAGATTATACCAGTTTTAAACAGGCAAAGATCCAATTCATAATAGAAAATCACGTCAAAGTTCTAATTATTGGTACTATACTTGTCTACTTAATCCCAGTCTCATCATTGGCCCAAAATAGAATGTACTATCTAATAGCTGGATGTATGCAAAACAACACAATACTTAACTAATTTTTTTATAAATATGGAATAAAAATAATATAATTAAAATTAATAACAACTATTTACAAATCTACATTACTATGCAACTATTAAACTACATGAATGCAAACATATAATAAACCTAACACTAAACATAAAACTAACATATGCAAAACTAACTACTAAATTAAACATGTAAACATAAAAAAAATTAAACTAACTCCCCCAAACTAAATAATTAAAATGTCCTCATTGTAAATATAAAACAATAAGTGTAAGAGGACGTCCCTGTAATCGTTTAAGCTGGAGGTGGTGGTGGCTGTTGTTCTTCATTGTCGGAATCGAATGGTGGAAACCTTGGGATTAGGGCAGGCTGCTGGTAAGGAAACTGAGCAGTAGGGTTGAAAGTTTGAAGCGTTGCGTTCAAGGAGGCAAATGACATGTTCATGGCTTCGAACATGTGGTCCTATCTGGCTGCGAGCTTCCTCATTTGTCTGCTGGTATCTTTGTTATACCCATCCACTTGTCGTTGAAGGCTCTGAAAGTGAGGGCTAAACAAATCTCCGTCGGACTGCGACATCTCTTTAGTCGCTTGCTCTCCCGTTATCTCATCCACCTGGAACTCTTCGTCGTCAGAGGTGTCCTTAGAATCAGCCTCATCCTTCGAGGCTGGTGGAAATATGAACCCAACTCCCCTTGGGTGCGACTTGCCCCCAGGCCACACTGAATATCGTGCGATCATCCGTGTGTCCAAAGTCTGTAGTGGCATCTAGGTAGTCTCATCGCCAGACCATCTAACTCCGGCCTACCTGCACAACCCACATACGAGAGATGGGTGTGGGAGGCTACCAAAAAATGGCCCTCATAGGCATCTTCGGATGGAGAAACTGGTGATGGCACCTACGTCGATGAGAAAATCTTTCACAATGGCATACATAAGAAGGATTTTCTCCTTTTGTCACCTTTGTTGTATGTGTGGACGGAAATAGCTTGGCGTACATGAACGCGTACCATATCTTTCCATAATGACTTAGGTCCTTGCTCTGGAAGATGGTGCCCCCTTTTTGGCCCTTGGCCCATGTGGTTCCTGGCTTTGTTATTTCAGTTAAAATGGGCTCATAGTCAGGATCATGGTCACGCAAATAGACATACTGGCACTCCCTAGGCACTCGTAATTGGTAGTACTCGTTAATGGCGTTAGCACTGAAAGGTACTTGCTTGCCCCTCATGAATGCTATGAAAGGGGCCTTATCCCCTGCATTGGCATAGAATTCCTTTACCACATTAACAATTGTTGGTTCTGGCTCGTCAGTGAACCTATCCCATCCTTTTTCATAAATTTTCCATTTCATTTTGCCATCGACGTTGTTGGGTGCCAAGCCGTATTCTAGAGTCATAGCGGTCGGAGGCATTGGCATTGACAAACTTTCGTCTGTCATAGGCTCTAGTCGGTGGTGTAAACCCGAAACTCCCACATTGCTGTCGTTTCGCTGCTGGTTTTGGTGCCATGGTACTAGAATGGATGAACTTCAAACCAATTTGTCCCAAACTTCACTCGAATAAATTGTCGAACACTTGGTGTGCACTACTCATAATTCCCCAAACTTTAGTAATTGGACTTCTAATGTGGTGATGTATGAGAAGAAATTGTAAGAAATAACTTTTTACCCTCAGTGTATTGACAATTGGTTACTTATCCCCTTAGTAATCGTTGCCCAAGCTCTTACTTGAAGAACCCTAATTCGAGTGTGACTGAAATTGTGTAATTAGGGGTTGAATTTATAGGGGGAGAGAAAGTGAAGAGATGTATGAAATTAGTAGGTGAAATTAGCAGGGGGTAATACACAATAGATGCCCGCCCCGGCAGGGGGGGTAGTCTACTTTCGGCTCGAGACCCCCACCCCGGCTGGGGTGTTCTTTGTTAATTGTCCACCCCGGCGGGTGGGTCTACTGTTATTGGGTTAAGGCCCCCCGCCCCGGTGGGGGTTTCCTTCTTGTAATGTCCGCCCCGACGGAGGGGTACACTGCAGTTACACTTGATTTTTTCAATTCTTTGCTTTCACACTTATCTATGAGCTCGTTAAGTACCTGAAACACCATAAAATGATCAATTTAAGATAACAACATAAACATTGAACATTGTAGGTTGACTTTACTTAAATTCATGACTCACTAACTACCTAATACATCAAAATAAGCTAACTCATTTCTAAACTAATACTCTGAACTACAGATTAATTAGCATGCTTAAGTAAAAATTGGGTTGCCACCCAATTAATGCTTGATTTTAAGTCTTTCAGTCTGACTAGTCCCTGTTCATGGTGCGTCGGCAAGTGTGATTACGATGACATCATTGTCAATGTTGCCACCCCAATAATGCTTTAGTCTTTGCCCGTTGACTTTAAACATCTCCAATGGATTCCTACTGTATAACTCAACGGCACCATGTGGGAAAACCCTCTTGATTTTGAATGGTCCCGACCACCTCGATTTAAGCTTTTTAGGAAATAATCTCAGTTTTGAATTGAACAATAATACGGACTGTCCCGATTCAAACTTTTTCTGCATGATCTTCTGGTCATGCCATTTCTTGACCTTTTCTTTATACAACTTCGAGTTCTCATATGCTTGTAGTCAGAATTCATCAAGTTCATTCAATTGAAGTAGCCTCTTTTCTCCCGCCGTTGTTTGATCGAAGTTGAGTTTTTGAATTGCCCAATAGGCTTTATGTTGTAGCTCCACAGGTAGGTGACACGCTTTTTCGTAGACCAACTGATATTGAGACATCCCAATTGGCGTCTTGTATGATATCTTGTATGCCCATAGTGCGTCATTTTATTTTAGAGACCAGACTTTTCTGTTCTGGTTGACTACCTTCTCTAAGATTTTCTTCACCTCCCTGTTGGAGACCTCAACTTGCCCACTCGTCTGGGGTTGATATGTTGTTGCCACTCTATGATTAACCTCATATTTTGCCAAAAGAGCTGTAAAGGCTTTATTACAGAAATGACTTCCCTCATCACTTATGTTTGCCCTTGGTGTGCCAAACCGTGTGAAGATATTCTTTTGTAGAAATTTGAGAACCACTTTGACATCATATATAGTGAGTGCAACAACTTCCACCCATTTTGTTACATAATCCACAGAAAGAAAAATGTATAAGTTATTGAATGAGGGAGGAAAAGGTCCCGTGAAGTCCATTCCCTAAACATCAAAAACTTCTACTTCCATGATATTCTATAGTGGCATCTCATTTTGCTTTGATATGTTACCCACCCTTTGACATACGTCACAAGTTTTCACAAACTGGTGGGCATCCTTGAACACCGTAGGCCAATAGAATCCTAATTAAAGCACCTTGGCCGCTGTCCTCTCACTACAATAATGTCCCCTATATGCAGATGCATGACACTCATGTAGAATATTCTTCACTTCACTGTATGGCACACACCTTAGAATCATCTTGTCGGCGCACTGTTTGAAAAAAATCGCTCATCCCACATGTACCACTTGACGTCATGTAGGAATTTCTTTTTTTGTTGGCGCGTCAAATCAGGGGGAAGGATGTTGCTTACCAACTAGTTAGCAAAATCCGCATACCACAGAAATTCTGAATTAACTCCAAATAGTTGTTCATCCAGGAACGATTCATTGATCACACATTTATCTGCTTTATCTTTATTCGAATTTTCCAGCCTCGATAGATGGTCTGCTACTTGATTTTTCATCCCCTTCCTATCCTTTATTTCTAAATTAAATTCCTGAAGAAGAAGGATCCATCTAATAAGTCTAGGCTTAGCATACTTCTTCGAAATCAAGCAGCGAATTGCTGAGTGATCCGTGTAAACCACCACCTTTGGCCCAATCAAATATGCCTGGGATTTGTTAAAGGCATATACTACTACAAGTAACTCCTTCTCTATAGTTGTGTAGTTCAATTGTGCATCTGTAAGAGTTTTACTTGCATAGTATATAGCATGGAATATTTTATCTCGGCGTTAACCCAAAATAACCCCTACTGCATAGTCGCTCGCATCGCACATCAGTTCAAAGGGCATACTCCAATCCAGTGTGATGATCACTGGCGTTGTAGTCAACTTCTTCTTTAACTACTCAAATGCTATTTTACACTCCTCATCAAATCTGAATATCGCATCCTTCTCTAAAAGACTGCACAAGGGTTTTACAATCTTAGAGAAATCTTTATAAACCTTCTGTAGAACCCGGCATGTCCAAGAAAGCTGCGAATTCCCTTTACTGAATTCGACGGTGGAAGATTCTCAATCGCATCTTGCTTTGCCTTATCTACCTCTAAACTTTTAGCAGAAACCTTGTGCCCCATAATTATCCCTTCTTCAACCATAAAGTGGCACTTCTCCTAGTTGAGTACCAAATTTGTTTCCACACACCACTTCAAAACCATGAAAAATTCTCCAAACACTTATCAAAAGTGTTTCCATAGACTGAAAAATAGTCCATGAAAACTTCTACTTCTTTTTCCACCATGTCCGAGAAGATAGCCATCATGCATCGTTGGAATATAGCTAGTGCATTACATAGCCCAAAGGACATCCTTCTAAATGCAAAGGTGCCATATGGGCATGTAAAAGTGGTCTTCTCTTTATCCTCGGGAGTTATGACAATTTGGTTGTAACTCAAGTATCCATCCAGTAGGCAATAATATTCATGTCCAGCTAGTCGGTCCAACATTTGATTAATGAAGGGTAGAGGAAAGTGATCCTTTCGGGTTGCCTTATTCAACTTTCTATAATCCATGCACACCCTCTATCCGGTCACTGTCCTCGTTGGAATCTGCTCGTTGTCTTCATTCTTAACCACTGTCATTCCACCATTTTTCGGCACACACTGTACTGGACTGACCCATGCACTGTCTGAAATTGGGTAGATAATTCCCTCATCCAACCATTTGAGTATTTCTTTCTTCACCACTTCTTTCATGATTGGATTTAGCCTTCTCTGCTGCTCCACTGTTGGATTCACATCCTCTTCCATGAGAATCTTGTGCATGCAAAATGAGGGACTGATCCCCTTTATATCGGTAATAGTCTAGCCTATTGCAGACTGGTATTCTCTCAAAATTTTGAGCAATTTACTTTCCTGTAATTCATTAAGTGCAGATGCAATAATAATAGGTAAAGTATTTGAATCACCTAAATACGCATACCTGAGGTGTTTAGGAAGTGGTTTAAGCTCAAGAGTGGGTGGCTTCTCAAGTGAAGGTTTCATCCGAGCTAAAACTTTGTCCTCCATATGTAATTGCTCGAATGGAACTTTAAATCTACTAACTCTCGGCAAAGCATCCATCATGTGCAAATAATCCACAAACTCTGGATCATCCAAATCTTCATCCCCCAATAATGTAGTTTCCATTGGATCACTGACCAAACATTTTACCATATCATCATTCACCATCCGGTCGATGACATCCACTTGGAAACACTCCTTTTTATCCGTAGGGAACTTCATGTCTTTTAACACATTAAATGTAACTTCCTAATCTTGGACTCTCATGGTTAGTTCACCTTTTTGCACATCGATGAGAGTCCTACCCATAGCCAAAAATGGTCTCCCTAAGATAATTGGAATGTTCTTATCTTCCTCAAAATCTAGAATTATGAAGTCAGCTAGAAATATGAATTTGTCCACCTTGACCAAAATATCCTCCACAATGCCTCTCGGATATGTTATCAATCTATTCGCTAACTGCAATTATATATTCGTAGGCTTTGGAGCTAGTAGACCCAATTCGGTATAAACGGATAATGGCATGAGGTTTACACTTGTCCCCAAGTCACACAAACACTTCTTGAAGGCTATGTTACCGATCGTGCATGATATAGTAAAACTCCCCAGATCCTTCAACTTTGGGGGTTAACTTTTGTTGTAAAACTGTGCTGCATTCCTCAGTCAAAGCCACAGTTTGATAATCTTCTAACTTTATCTTCCTAGACAAAATATCCTTCATGAATTTGGCATAACTAGCCACAGTACACAACTAGCTTGGCATTTGACTTATTCTGTTCCTCTTACTTCTTCTCATCCTATTTCTCTGCAACCACTCTATTTTCATTTTCCGTGACATCCTGCTGTGCTGAATTTTCTAAAATTTTCCCATCAAGATATTTACCACTCCTCAACGTGATTGCTTGACACTGCTCATGATTCCCTGTGAGGACCCCAAACTCGGGTACTTGAAACCTGAACTCGGTTCTTCACGATACCATTTCTATGAGCGAAATAATACTAATAATAATAACAATAATATAAAGATCAACTTAATTTACATATCATCAGAGTCTAATCCCAAGTACGTAACCTTTAAACATTCATTACAACCCATGATAGATAATATATGTCATACTTATCTTAATAATATCCAACTATTACATAACATAGTAATTCGTTCATTCAGCAACCTTCCCTTTCCCTTTGTTCTTAGCAGAGCTCTCTGGTCGTTCTCACTTACCTGAAAACATTTAAATTTAAGCAAGGATGAGCATTTGAGTGCCCAGCAAGTAATAGCAATTATATATATATAAGCTGAAAGGATTTAAATATTTTCTTTGTACTTATCTTCTACAACCAGTCAATAGTTGTGAAGTATTCTGAATTGATAATAATAACATAACAACTCTCTTTCAAATTTTTGAAACTACATAATGACTATAACTGGGGTTATGGTGACATGCCATGAATATTATTTTCATTTTCGAAAAGGTTAAATAGAAATTCATCTGTAAACTGACATAACTTACTGGCACGGGGGGTGATTAGCCCGTTATGCCCTGCATTGATCAATACTACATTAAAAGAACGATAGGATCGTTCACTCTGTTCTGCCTTGGGCGCATAAAAGTTTTCCCATGTAGGGATGTTCATACTTGTCTGGGTTCTAAAGCAAATGTTTTATCTTGTCAACAATAATCTATAATTCAACATATATGTATACGGGTAAATGACAAAGGTATATCAACATGTGATTAAATACAATCATTATCCAAGTGGGGACACTTGTTTAACCATTTCTAGAAATTAACGAACAGAATATGTATATCCGAATTATCATATACTAACATGTTGATATTCAATGAGCTTATATAATATAAGGTTCATAATCTGTACAGTAATAATATAGTTTAGAAACATTCTTACTCACATCCATTGCATAAAGAAAATGCAAAAGTTAGAAACTTGCCTGAAGCGCTGCTTAAAATTTGTAATTTAGATTTATCGCTTATCTCACGACCTATCATTAATCAGATCATTCGTTCGAGTAGAACAATATACTATAACACATAACACTACTTATTACAGTCAGCACATACCCTAATCACATTGGCACATAGATTTAACAACTATTGAATCACAAATAATCACTTATCTAATCATATTATCTAAGTCCAGATCAATTTCTGAAATATGTCGGTGTACCGACAACTTTATCGGATAATTATCGAGTCTAAGACTCTATTCGGTAACTTAATATTAGTCATATTATTTTTAAATGACTTATAATAATTTTAAAACATTTATTATGATTTATCATAAATTTTCAAACCTAGGAATCATTATTAAAATGATTTAAATACTAATCAATTCTATTATCGTTAATATTTAATTAGTATTAAACTATTAATGAAATCATTTCTAAAATATTAAAGTTATTTATAATAACTTGAAATACTTTTAAAGTATTAAAATTACCCTTAAATGATTTTTAAAACATTTAAAATCATATCTAAATAATTACCATTATTATCAAAGTATTAATGTTCTATTTATCAAAATATTAAAATTTATTATTCATAACTTAAAATATTTTTAATTCATTTCTATCCCTCTTAAATGATTTTTAACTTAATAAAACTATTTATTTAATATAATTATTAAATAAATTTAATATTATTAATAATAACTTAATAATCATTAATATTAATTCATTAATGAAATTATTCTTTAAATTTTAAAAGTTATATTTTATAACTTAAAATATCTTTAAACACTTTATTTTCATTTAAAATGATTATTATAACATTAAAATTATTTTTTAACTAAATTATTTAATATAATTATTAAATAACTTTAATATCATTAATAATAATTAATTAACGAAATTTATCCTTAAATATTAAAAGTTATATTTTATAACTTAAAATATTTTTAAATACCTTATTATTATTTAAAATGATTTTTAATATAATAAAATCATTTTTAATCAATTATTTAATTCATTTATTAAATCAATTAATTACCATTAATATTTAAATATTAATGAAATTTATCACAAAATATTAAAAGTCATTAAAAATAACTTAAAATATTTTCTTATATCATAATATAATTTTTAATGATTTTTCTAATATTAAAATCATTTTTAAATAATTTATTTAATATTATAAATATATAAATTAAATACTTTTAATATTTCAAAAATATTAAATTTTTATGAAATATATTTAAAATAATTAAAAACTAAATTTTTGAAATTTAAAATAATTTTTTATAATTTATTTTGTATTTTTAATAATTTAAAACTAATTTTTTCTATTTTTTTATTAATTTCTGGAAAATAATAAGCTATCTGTCGCTAAAGGCCACCTATAGCGACAAAACCGTCACTATAGGTGTTCTTGGTGTTCTTCAAGCAAACCCAGAACACCATGCCACTTAACGAGTTGCTAGGTTTGACCAAGTGCTGTGATCTGTGTAATGTGTTTCTGGGTATTTTTTTTGTCAGATCGTGTAGTACTAATGTTATACTACAAGATCCAACAGCAAACATGACCAAAACATGTATCAATCAAAGAGATCTAATCCCTCAAACAAGCTGTCAGACATGTTCTTCATTTATGGGTTACCCAGAAATGAAGAACAGGTTGTCTGTCCAATTTTGGCCTTCTATAACAGGTGATTCTTCTGCGTTTTGTGTGAACTAATGCATGCAGTGTGTAAATAACATGTAAGTCTAGAGATCCATTACATAAAATCGAATTAACAACAACAAATCAAAAGATATAAGCTGGTCAAACCTTGTTAGAGATCATGCACTTAAGTTTTCTGGGTTACCCAGAAAACTGAGTTCGTGATCTTCTGGCCTGGTTTGACCATCCACTGACTTCGATCCATTAGATATTTAGGCGATATACAAGCTTAATCTTGAAGTCCATATACCATAGTACAAACATATTACAACATCAACAACAAATAAACTAACACCTGCAATATCCAAGGCCATGAATCTACTGCCAGACATGTTCTAGAAACTTTCTGGGTAACCCAGAAATGGCCCGGTCAATGCCGGTCAACGTGGTTTGACCACTAATAACTTTCTACTGGCTTACGATCTGACTTTGATTCCAGTTTCAGATCAAAGATCTTATAGCATACTACCAGATCAAAGCTTAAAAACACAAAAACACATAACAGGACGAGATCTATAGGACCTGACATTCACTGTCAGAAACAACAAAAATAAATTTCCAGATTTGGGAAATCTTCAAATCCGAGCCTCTAGATGTTATGGATCTAACATCTAGCAACCCAGATCATCATTAGACACCTTATATAACATATTTTAACACTTAATCATAACATCAAAAATCAGATTTTGGACAGAAATTCGAGGGTTTGTTTATACCTTTAAATGAGCAATTCTTGATTCTATGTTTCTGATTTGGTTCAGATAAATGTGGGGCTTGATATGCTATAGTTTTTCATTGGTTCTAGTGGAAGAGAGGATTGGTTAAGTGTTGGACAAAATTTAGTGAACAAATGTATTTTCTCTCTCCTTTAATCCTTAAATAGACAAATATGATGCATGAATGGCTGAGCTAAGTGGCTTGTTGCTGTGATTAAAGGGCACATGGGGTGGTTGAAGTGGTTCAACCACTCAACCTATTGTCAAAACCTATTTGTTAGCCAAAATAATGTATTAGGGGCAAAATGGTAAATTGATAAATTATTTTAATGGCAACCAAGTAATTTGCCAAACCCTTAGGGTTTAGGGTTTGGGTTAGGGTTTGGACCATTTTAGCAAAAATCTAGGATTTCCTATTTTAGGGTTTACACCAAAAATAAAATTAAATAAAGATTAAATAAATTTTAGTTTCTAAAATTTTGAAATTAGGATTTTCTAATTATGATTAATCTTCTAATTACTTTATACAGGAACATTAGGGTTTAATATCATATAATTATCATTAACATTGCTAAAATAGTAATTAGGGTTTACGATTTTGATAATTAGGGTTACCAATTTATAATTAGGTTTTCTAATTATCAAATTAGGGTTTAAAATTTTAGGGTTTCCAAAATTAGCAATTGAGATTATAATACTTGCTAATTAATCACATTAACACAATTACAACCAATCTCGAACTCTAATTTAAATTTTAAATTAGCGTTTCTCATTTCCAAAATTAGGGTTTTTAAATATATTAATTAGGGTTTTTCAAAAATTAATAATTAGGGTTTTTATATTATAATTAGGGTTTACCTAATTAATCCAATCTTTATATAATACTTCTCAAAAACATATAACACGGTCATATAACAATCTTAAGCTCACAACTGATTTTCAAACTAGGGTTTCCCACAGTAATTTAGGGTTTTCCACAGAAACTTAGGATTTTGAAAATAAACACCATAATTGACCAATCATCATCAACACGTACATACAGTACATATTCATAGCACTGAAAAATCAAAATATAATTAATATTATATTATTATTCTCATACCTTGACAATAATCCAAAATTAGGGTTTAGATTCCATATCTGATTTATTCTTCACATTTAACCTTAATAATTAAGGTAAAATATTTACTTTAATAATCCATACTAAAATTCATATAATAAAATAATAATTATTATTATTTTAAAAAAATCACTTCATATATTATTTAAATAATATATGATTATATTTTCATGGAAAATAATTAATAAAAATATTTCTACCTTAAAATTAATTATTATAAGAATATACTTTATAAAAATGAATAATTCAAAAATAAATTCATTTGTAAATAATTATGTAATAAATATATTTTTACTTACCACAAAAATACTTATACGCATAATCTTGTACAAATCCTCATCCTTAATATACATATAAAAAAAAAATTATTCGCAAAATTTCTTATTTATTTATATAGAAAATATCGGGTTGTTACATTCACCCTCCCTTATAAAGATTCCGTCCCCGGAATCACTGTTTTAAAACCTATACATACACGGCACATAACATACACAATCATTGCAAGTAGATCTCGATCAACTTTGATCGAACTGATCTTTAACTATTCACATGAAGCTTGTCTTTCTGATTAAACGGAAAAATTTGTTTCTAAAAGAACTCAAATTCCTCCTCAAAATTTCTTTATAAAATAATTTACTATATATATGAAAATCATGTATAAGAAAATAAAAGGCATACGAATAATACCTGGAGTTCCAGTGCCAGCTGTTGCCGTATCCTGAACCGTCATGTTGTAGACCCTCGCAGTAGATTTTGTTGGCTTGCTTGACGAAGTCGGTCCGGTGATTGCTAAAGTTCCACTGCCAGTGCCCATGTTCACACTTCCTGTTTCCACCCTCCTCTTCGGATAATCTTTCACCCTGTGCTCTGTCGATCCGCATATAAAACATCCACTATTCATCCTAGGATTGGGGCAGTTGGGAGATATGGCCCTCCTGTCCACACGTAAAGCAAACAAACTTTTCTTTCAAACACTCCCCCGAGTGATTCTTCCCACATGTCTTACATGGCACTATCTGTTTCTTAACACCTTCCTATTTCACCTGCACACTCCCAAAACTGCTCACCTTCCTCTTACTATCTCCACTCCTGCTCCCACTATTAATTTCCACCTTCCTAGCCCCTTCTATCTTACCCTTATTCCTTCTTTCTTTCTTGTATAGGCTCATGGCCTCACTCCCCTCCTCAGCAATAATAGCTTTCTCCATGAGTGCTGCAAATGTAGGGATTTGCAACACTGCCACCTTGTTGTAGAGCCAGGATTTTAATCCCAGCTCAAACCTTCGTGCTTTTCTAGTCTCCGTATCAATTTGATACGGAACAAACCTAGCCAACTCATTGAATTTGGCGACGTATTCAGACACCGTCATATTCTCCTACTTCAACTCTAAAAACTTAACTTCCATCCTAGCCTGCATACTAGATGAAAAATAGTTTTTGAAAAATAAAGTTTTGAATCTTTCCCAAGCCACTACACCTACACTTGCTCCAGCCCTCGCCTGATTCGCTTCCCACCAAAAAATTGACTCGCCCTTCATCATGTAGGTGGCAAAAGCGGTCTTTTGCCCCTCAACTACCCTAGCTAATACAAATGCCTTTTCAATTTCTTTAACCCAAGTTTGGGCTTCGACAGGGTCAGTTGTACCTCTAAATTCGGGCGGTCCTACAACTTTGAAGTCCTTAAAGTTTGCCAAGCGATTGTCCTACTAGTTCCCTGTGGCTGGCATTCCTTGTTGCATAGCCTGAGCTACCATGTTTGCGAATTGCTGCATTGGATCTGGTTGTGGTTGTCCCTCGACGTTGTTGACAGATTCTTCTGCCCTTTGGTTTCTAGTTTGACGTCTTGGCGGCATTATCTGATTAAATAAAATTATAAATTTAACTTATATTCTAAACCTTATCATATAAGTTTAATACTTTAAACTTGTTTCACCACTCAAACATAAATTCATTTTCATTAAGTCGTAGTAATTTACATAACATAGCACATACTGTTATCCCTTTATGACTACAAAAGTCGGGATTTACAAACTTGATCATTACAAAAGTTGAGAACATAACCTTACACAGACATACTAAGAACATATTACATTAAACATACCTACACAACAGAACCTATACTACTTATTTATTATTCTTTTTCATTAGACAACTTTTCGCCTGATGACCTTCTATCCCACAGATAAAACATGCTCCTTTTTTGTAGTCAGGACAATACGGAGTGGTATGTCCTTCATAGCTGCAAAGATAACATATTCTTTTCCATTTCTTCTTATTGGATTTTCCTAAGTCATGGTCTTCTATCTTTCTTTTCCCCTTCATGTCCGGAGCTGCACACGATGTGTTTCTTGTGGCTCCCATCTGACCAATTTGGATCTTAAGCTTATCTTGCCCTTCCATTGTTTCTATTAACGCTTGACGCAACTGACTATTCAACAGCTTTTCTATCTCCCACAACCTTTTCAGAGAAGAAACCTTGTTCTTCAGATTCTGCACCTCTGTTGATGCTTGATCAGCTTCAACTTTAGTGTCTGAATCGCTATCTGTCAGCTCCACCATCTCCGGATCTGGTACTATGTTTTCCACAATAACCACATCTTCTGAGTTATTTTCATTGTGAGCCTCTATGTCAGCTATCGGCTTTGATATTGGCTCCTTCTTTACGATCCGAGGGTAATCGAATCCTTTTTCACCTGACATCTACACACATAAATTATCCTAATTAGCATATAGTATATACACACAACAAATAAAAGTTTTATAAAAGTTATCTTTTATTTAGTTTGACGATGAATTTAGTCAATTCATTTCTTTTAAACTCTATATGAGTTATTTATATTTTCAACGTTTCCCTTTGTTCTAAGGTTATAGCCTAAGGTCTAGCCCACCTAAGGTTTTTAATCCCTAAGCTCTGATACTAACTTGTGAGGACCCCAAACTCGGGTACTTGAAACCCGAACTCGATTCTTCACGATACCATTTCTATGAGCGGAATAATACTAATAATAATAACAATAATATAAAGATCAACTTAATTTACATATCATCAGAGTCTAATCCCAAGTACGTAACCTTTAAACATTCATTACAACCCATGATAGATAATATATGTCATACTTGTCTTAATAATATCCAACTATTACATAACATAGTAATTCGTTCATTCAACAACCTTCCCTTTCCCTTTGTTCTTAGCAGAGCTCTCTGGTCATTCGCACTTAGCTGAAAATATTTAAATTTAAGCAAGGATGAGCATTTGAGTGCCCAACAAGTAATAGAAATTATATATATATAAGCTGAAAGGATTTAAATATTTTCTTTGTACTATTCTTCTACAACCAGTCAATAGTTGTGAAGTATTCTGAATTGATAATAATAACATAACGACTCTTTTTCAAATTTTTGAAACTACATAATGACTATAACTGGGGTTATGGTGACATGCCATGAACATTGTTTTCATTTTCGAAAAGGTTAAACAGAAATTCATCTGTAAACCGACATAACTTACGGGCACGGGGAGTGATCAGCCCGTTATGCCCTGCATTGATCAATACTGCATTACAAGAATGATAGGATCGTTCACTCTGTTCCGCCTTGGGCGCATAAAAGTTTTCCCGTGTAGGGATGTTCATACTTGTCTGGGTTCTAAAGCAAAGGTTTTATCTTGTCAACAATAATCTATAATTCAACATATATGAATACGGGTAAATGACAAAGGTATATCAACATGTGATTAAATACAATGATAATCCAAGTGGGAACACTTGTTTAACCATTTCTAATCTGTACAGTAATAATATAGTTTAGAAACATTCTTACTCACATCCATTGCATAAAGAAAATGCAAAGGTTAGAAACTTTCCTGAAGCGCTACTTACAGTTTGTAATTTAAATTTATCGCTTATCTCACGACCTATCATTAATCAGATCATTCGTTCGATTAGAACAATATACTATAACACATAACACTGCTTATTACAGTCAGCACATACCCTAATCACATTGGCACATAGATTTAACAACTATTGAATCACAAATAATCAATTATCTAATCGCATTATCTAAGTCCAGATCAATTTTTAAAACATATCGGTGTACTGACAACTTTATCGGGTAATTATCGAGTCTAAGACTCTATTCGGTAACTTAATATTAGTCATATTATTTTTAAATGACTTATAATAATTTTAAAATATTTATTATGATTTATCATAAATTTTCAAACCTCGGAATCATTATTAAAATGATTTAAATACTAATCAATTATATTATCGTTAATATTTAATTAGTATTAAACTATTAATGAAATCATTTCTAAAATATTAAAGTTATTTATAATAACTTGAAATACTTTTAAAGTATTAAAATTACCCTTAAATGTTTTTTAAAACATTTAAAATCATTTCTAAATAATTACCATTATTATCAAAGCATTAATGTTCTATTTATCAAAATGTTAAAAGTTATTATTCATAACTTAAAGTATTTTTAATTCATTTCTATCCCTCTTAAATGATTTTTTACTTAATAAAACCATTTTTAAACTATTTATTTAATATAATTATTAAATAAATTTAATATTATTAATAATAACTTTATAATCATCAATATTAATTCATTAATGAAATTATTCTTTAAATATTAAAAGTTATATTTTATAACTTAAAATATCTTTAAACACTTTATTTTCATTTAAAATGATTATTATAACATTAAAACCATTTTTAAACTAAATTATTTAATATACACCATAATTGACCAATCATCATCAACACGTACATACAGTACATATTCATAGCACTGAAAAATCAAAATATAATTAATATTATATTATTATTCTCATACCTTGACAATAATCTAAAATTAGGGTTTGGATTCCATATCTGATTTATTCTTCATATTTAACCTTAATAATTAAGGTAAAATATTTACTTTAATAATCCATACTAAAATTCATATAATAAAATAATAATTATTATTATTTTAAAAAAATCACTTCATATATTATTTAAATAATATATGATTATATTTTCATGGAAAATAATTAATAAAAACATTTCTACCTTAAAATTAATTATTATAAGAATATACTTTATAAAAATGAATAATTCTAAAATAAATTCATTTGTAAATAATTATGTAATAAATATATTTTTACTTACCACAAAAATACTTATACGCATAATCTTGTACAAATCCTCATCCTTAATATACATATAAAAAAAAAATTTATTCGCAAAATTTCTTATTTATTTATATAGAAAATATCGGGTTGTTACATTCCCCTTCGTATTCTTTTCTGTGTCACTTGGTAGAGTCCCATGCGGCCTATTATTCAATGCTAAGGCAAGTTGTCCCATCTGATTTTCTAAATTTTTTATGGCCACTGCTTGTGTTTTCATTGCCACCTCGTTTCCCGATATATATTTCATCAAAAGCTCTTCTAAATCTGTTTTCTTTTCTTGATGTAGAGCTACTTGTTAATTTTGATTTTGGAACCCCGGGGGATAAGAAGGTTGTGGAGCCTGCTGATTTTGATTGTTATTCTATAAAAAGTTAGAATGGCTCCTATTCCCTGAGTTGTAGGCATTTTCATACATGTTCTGCAGAATTCTATTATAGCTGGCCACAAACTGAACTGACGCTGGGTTGATGGTACACTGCTCCGTAGGATGTTCCCCTGCACATATTTTGCAAACATATGCTACCTGTTGTGGTTGTGCACTAGTCAAAGCATCCATTTTCTTCGATAACGCTGAAATCTGTGCTACTAACGCCATCACCCCATCTACCTCTAACACTCCAACTACCTTAGGTTGTGTCATTCTTATCATGGGCCACAGGTAGTTATTAGCTACCATTGTTTCTACCAACTCATACGCCTCCTCAAAGCTCTTGGCCATGAATGCTCCACCCGAAGCTGCATCTATACTCGTCCTGAGATTCTCATTCAACCCGTTATAAAACGTATTCATCTGCAACCATTTAGGTAATCCATGATGTGGACATTTTCTGAGCAATTCCTTGTACCTCTCCCATGCCTCATAAAAAGACTCCCCATTCTTCTGTTCAAACATGGTAATATCGTTTCTCATTTTTGCAGTCTTTACTGGTGGGAAAAATTTGGCTAGAATTTTTTTAGCGATGTCTTCCCATGTAGTTATTGATCCCGGCGGTAGAGAGTGTAACCAACTCTAAGCCTTGTCCCGTAGTGTGAACGGGAACAAGCGAAGTCTAATTGCGTCGTCTGACACCCCATTATACCTAAAAGTATCATATATCTCCAAAAAGCTGACCAGGTGTTCATTCGGATCATCATTTGCTAGTCCCCCAAACTGTACCGAGTTCTGAATCATCTGTATGGCCCCAGGCTTAATCTCAAAAGTGTTTGCAGCAATTGTTGGCCTGGTGATACTTGACTGAAGCTCAGTCACCTTAGGTGTAGCAAAATCCCTCAAAGCTTTCTGGTCTTCTGCAGCCATTATTTCTTCTGTTTCAGAATTCTCAAAGTTTTCCCTTGTGTCCTTTATCCACTTACTTAGCCTTTGAAACTGTTTCTCGATATCGTCCTCGAAAGGAAGTAAGTCTGGGTTTTTATACCGAGTTTGCATAAACTGACTTCAAGAACCTGATACAAGAAATAGTAAAACAAAAGAAAAAATGTTTAAGTAAAACTGGACTAATTAAACTGATATTGAAAAATATTAAAATCTATACTAAGTCCCCGGCAACGACGCCAAAAACTTGTTGGGTAAAATCTGTATACGCACACAAATGTACGTGGTCAACAAGTAATATAATGATAAGTTAAGTATCATTCCCACAGAGACTTAATAAGAAATTAATCCTAACAATTATCATCTTTATATTAATCCAAATTTTATTAAACTATCCAATTCAATGATTATACTATTGAAAACTAAAAATATAAAAATACTAAGCAACTAACAAACTCAAAAACTGTAATTTCAAGCAAATGATGGAGAATTAGGCTTACGACTTCACTTAAAGTATCACTTCGATTATTACACCCTATTCCAGTTCAATTCACTATCCCAGTTTATTAATCAAGAACACTCAAGTAGAACTAGCCACCTCTCGATGCACTAATACCATATTAATTGAAATCCACAAACTAGATAAAATTAACCTAAACACCTTAATCAACTAATTCACTATATCTCTAAGTGAATTACAATCAAAGAAGGTTTAAATTCAAGTTCTCTATTCGATTACATGCGATGTTAAGCATATCTCTACCCTAACATACAACAAGATTCCATTCATTCACAGAATTCAAGAACACATGCTATAATGACTAAGTCTAGATTCATATTTCATCTCTCGAGTCCATACAATTCCACACAAAATTGGTGATCAAGCAATTCATAAATTCCAGCTCAAGTCACTATAGATAAACTAAAAGATAGATTATTAAACTGAAATTAAAAGCTACATAATCATCGTTCAACCATAAGATCCGTCATAAGCCTAATAAAGAATTTAGTTCATCACAAATGAATTAAAAACTGAAATTATCAAAGAATTCATCATCCCAATTACAATTATTGAATTAAGGTAAAAGAATGAATCCAGGTCTACCCTTCTCCTAAGCTCCATTCTCACAATTCTCGTGACTCAGACCTTCAATCTTTCGTCCAATGCTCTTACTCAAATTAGGGCTTCAAATAGTTAATTGATTGTCTCATTAATTGTATGTTATTATTTATTCTTTATCTCTAGCTTAGGACACGTCTTCAGACTATAATTCGACACCAATTACAATTCCTAATCATGACAAACTCATTCCTTCCCGTCTCTGCAACATTACAGTCCAGACATGAGTCTTTGCTTTTCCCGCACCCCCGCCCCGGTGGGGATTTTCCTTCTCTAAATAACTGCCCCGGCGGGGGGTCAATTTGCTGCAATCCAGTTGTTGCTCATTTCCTTGCCAAATTCCACCACGAAACCATCTTTTAAGCCACAAATGATATGCCACCACACCTAAGCACAAAACAACAATAAACAAGTAAAAATTAACATAATTATACAAACTTAACACAATTTAAGCTCGAATTAGAAGCCGAATTGTGGGTATAAAACCCACTCATCAATGTCCGAGGAGGAGTTGGAGGTAGTATATTTTAATATGGTAATACCTATAGAGGAGATGACACCGGGGGAGTTAATGAAGGCGTTGTTCATGACTGTATTGGATAGAAATATCCAGTTAGGAAAGGAGGTGAAGGAACTGAAAGAGGTGGTCCATGACATCTTGGATGACAAGAGGGGCACGGAGACTTTTTGGGAGGTTGAACACTACGAGAAAGTTTTGGCTAAGGACAAGGTCCGAGAGCTAAAACATGAGGCCTTCGAGCTTAGGGATGAGCTAAAGGCCAAGGGACAAAAGATTAGAAAAATGTCCTATATTCATAGGAGTTCATATGAGGATTATCATTGAGAAGTTGCTGAGTATCCCGTGGAGGCAGGATAGACTCGACATACGATATGTCATGATGTCGTGGTCAGTCTTGCCGATGCAAATTATGTAAATGCCAATAGGCAGATGTAATCTAGTTAATAACTAGAATATGTATAGATATGTAAATATTGTCTATCTATGTAGTGACGTAAAACTCTCTTTTGTATAATCAAAGGGTAGTCTTTTATAAATCCCAATTTTTGGAACGTAATGTAATTAGCTAAGGCTATGTAATGGTGAACGATGTAGTATTTTACTACAAAGAAGAAATCATATCAATATAAGTACTTTATCGAACATGTTTTCCTATGCATTTGAGTTATTGTTAAATATAAATAATGATTAATTAATAAGAAGAAAGCAATAACGAATTGTTATCCATGTTAACATAAATATGCCGCCAAGAAGAAGACAACGAAATTCGGAAGCTAATGTGAATCTACCAGAAGGGGGATTGATTAACTTGATGCAGGAGTTTATTAATTTATTAACAATTGCCTTTAATAGAAATGGTGCAAACATACCTGTTAATCCTGCGGTAATACGTGCTACTATGTTTAAGGATTTCAAGAGTATAGGTCCGCCATAGTTTAAAAGAACTACGGACCCTATAGAATCCCAAACTTGGATGAAAGAGATTGAGAAGGCCTTTGTTATTGCAAATGTCGAAGAGGGACAGAAGACTTCTTTTGCCACCTATATAGTGAAGGGAGAGGCAAACTTCTGGTGGGAGGCAAACCAGGCTAGGGCTAGAGTGGAGGATGTAACGTGGACACGGTTCAAGGAGATATTCTTCGAGAATTATTTTCCTATGAGTATGCAGGGTAGGATAGAGATGAAGTTCTTGGAACTGAAATAACGGGATATGACTGTTCCCGAATATGCTACCAAGATCAATGAACTGGCTAGATTTGCATAACATTAGGTGGATACGGAGGTGAGAAAGGCGTGGAGATTCGAGCAGGGCTTGAAACTCTGGCTCTATAGCCGAATATCAGTTTTTCAAAGTAATTCCTTTGGAACCATTCTGGAATAGGCAATAATCGTAGAGGGTGGTAGTGAGGCTTTAAGCCTGTACCACAAAGAGAAGAAGAAGAAGAAGAAGGTTAAAGTAGATGGGGGGTGAAAACTGAAGGAGCCAACGAGAGTGGCAACGGACAGAAGTGGTATGTTTTTAACTCTGGGAATATCGGAGTGAAATAAAGAGATCCTAAGAAGAGGATGGAGGCATATAAGAACTGTGGGAAGACTTATTTAGGAGTCTGTCCCAAGGGTAAAGCTATGTGCTAAAACTGTGGACAAGAAGGGCACATTTCGCCTAACTGTCAAAATTTGAAGAAGAACCATGGATGCTTTGTATGTGGATCAACTGATCACATGGCGAAGAACTGCCCGAAGAAGGGGATGGATGGTAATAAGGGCGCTAATAGTGGTCGAGCTCAGTCGAGTAGGCCGATGACCCACACTTTTAATATGACGGTCTAGGACGTAGTTGTATCAGGAGATGTAGTTATAGGTATTAACCCAATTAACAATATAAATGCTTATGTGTTGTTTGATTTGGGTGCTACTTGTTCTTTTATAGCATGTGAATTTGCTAGACGGTTAGGGTTACTCCCTGAAAAATTGCCTATATCATTAAATATTAAGGTAGCAAATGAAGAAATAATTCCTGTTGAACATATTCATAGGCGTTGTTGCGTAGAAATAAGAGGTTAAAAATTGTCGGTAGATTTAATACTGATAAAGTTGGGAGAATTCAATGTAATTCTCGGGATGGATTGGTTGTTTAACCATTGTGTAATTATAGATTGTCAAAAGAAATGTGTATACCTTCGAACTTTGAAGTAACCTAAGGTAGTATTTTACGGTAGTAAATCGTCGGGACGTTCGTGTTGTCTTACCATGACAAAAACTAGGAAATTGCTAAAGAAAGGATGTGTAGGTTATTTGTGTCATGTTGTTAATACCCAGAGAGTGGGAGCAACAATGGAACAAATACCTATAGTAAAAGAGTTCACGGATGTGTTTCTGTGACAACCCGAGAAATTAGATAATTATTAAAATCCTAAAATGATGGATTAAAGGTTATAAGATTAACCTAGACAGAAAATAAGTGTATGGAATTGACATTTCTGTGAAGGAATTTCAAGGATTTCAAAATTTTTAAGAAGAACCTATATGGTTTCTTAATTGAATGAGAATAAAGAAATATGGGTTACAAAATTTCAAAACCCTAGAAATGAATTAATATGTACTTGAAGGAATATCGAGAATAAGGAATTACGAAACCTGTAAATTCCATATGAACTGAATAGTCTAAGAAATGTTATATAAGTACATATGGAAATTTTATTAAGGAGATAAGATTTCACATGAAGAGATGTTGTAAGGTTAAACGAAGATGAGTATATGTATAGAAATATATATACTTAGTAAGGTGCTATAAATATTTTAGCAAGAGGAATGTTGAATTAAGTTAATGATATAAGGACCAAGATAAAACTATGTTAGTAATTAACATAGCTTGAACGTTGGCCTTGACTGGCAAATAAGAATTTGAATAAGTATAAAGTCGTTAGTTATTACGATTAGCAATAAGAAAAGAGTAATTTAAAACTCAAAATTTGAGTTAGAGATAGAATTTTGAAGCATGGACTGCTCGGTTGCATCCGGAACGTCAAAATTAGTCGAAATGGGCAGTAAACACAAAGTGTGTAAAGGTTGACTTTTGTTCAAAGTCAACAGTTGACTTTTTATGGAGAAAAGTCAAAATTAGTGTGAGAGGTGAAAGATGTTATATGAATAATGATATAATATTTAATATTATACCAAATGATGTAAAGCTAAAATATGAGATGAGATCCAATATGTAGATATGAATATTGGTATCAAAGTAGTTAGTGAATTAAATTCATATTTGAATAAATGATTGAATATATTAAATTATATATTTAATATATAAATAGATTGTTTGAAAACAATTTATGGAGAGGAGGAGGAGATTAAATTTAAGTATACAATATGAATTGTATAACTTGAATAAGTTATTAAGTATGAGAATTAAATAACCTAAATGGTTATTGTTATTTAGTGGTTCTAGTATTAAATATATACTAGTGACCTAATCTAAGAGAATTGTAGAGCATGTCATAATTTATTTAATGATTATGTGAGTAAGTGAATACGAATATTATGTGATGACAAATAAAAGAAACTAGTGTAATCCTAATTATATATTAGGAATGAAGAATTAAATAACTTAAGGGTTATGGGATGAGTATATAAAATATATACTAATTTTAAGAGATTTATTTTATACATCTCGGTTAATTAATTTTATAACCTAATTAATGTAAATCTAATTGGGTTAAGAAAATTAAATGTATTTGTATTTAAATTGAGTGCATGAAAACCCTAACTAAATGATTAGGGTAAGATATAATTAAATGTAATGGAGCATATTAATTTTTATAGCCCAAACATTTTAGCTAGGAAGTCCAAATATTTTATTTGGAAAAGCCAAAGGAATTAAGTTTTAAGCTCAAGCGAGCCAATTGTTAAGGATCATGTGGGATAATAATAATATTAATATTATATTAAGTCAAGAGATATATTTTAATTATCTCAAGTTATTAATTTTATAACTTAATTAAAACAAGTTTAGTTGGGTTATAGAAAATAATATACAAGAGTGGTGATTTAAATTCTATATTTGGAATGGACACCCTAATTAAATATTTAGGGTGAGTAAAATGGAAAGACATTGGAATATGATAATGTTTCAATGGCCCAAAGAGTTTAATTTAAAGTCCAAAGAGATTTTATATGGTGACCCAAGAGTTGACCCAATCAATAACTTAAAAAGCCCAAAACTTGATCCAAGTATGGAAGGACATAATGGTCATTTGGTAAGTAAAATAAAAACTATAAAAATCTAACCAATTTGGACTAAGATAAGGCCACTTGGCCGGATGGGGAGTGGATGGATAAGGATGGAGTATGTTAGCACATGGTTAATTGAATTTGGCAAGATTGGTTTCATATCTCTTAGCCATGTGTCAATTTATTTATGGAGCCACATTACTTAATAATCTTCCACATATCTATGAAATGATTAAGAGAGAGAGAGGAGAAGAAAGAGAGAGTGTGGGGAGTAAATATAGATATACAAAATATATCTATACAATAATCTCCAACAAACAAATATCTAATATATCTTATTTTTATTTCTCTTTCATCCCTTCCATTTAACCAACATAAGAACCAACTAGAGAGAGAGAGAAAGAAGTGGTTCGGCAGCCATGGGGGAGGGGAAGGGAAGTTTTTGATAAGTCATCAAAACTCCATAGCCATCCATGGAAGAAGAAGAAGGAGGGCATGGTAATCAAAGGTATAAATACATTTTGTTATATAATTTTTGATTATTCCAAATCAAACTTTGAATCTATGTTTCTAAACTCAAAAATCTTAGATCTATATGTTTATGAGTGTTTAATGTTTAAATCTACCCATATTGGGTGTTGTTTTAGTTGGAAATCGAAAATAAAGAAAAGTCATTTTTCTAGTTTATGAGCCTAAAAATTTCTAAGTACTTTAGATTTCCACCGTTTTTGATCTATACCTTCTTTTTGCGATCCGTCAAAGAGAGGTGCTATATATGTAAGTTAGCTACTAAACCCAAGTGGTAGCACTCAAAAATGTTAAGTACACAAGTTGTAGTGACTGTTTTACCAAAAACAGTTTTGTGTCTAAAAAGGAAAAATAGACTGTTTTGGACAGTCAAAGAGTAGGGACAGTTTAGTCATTTTTCGGGCATGTAAAAATTCTGGAAAAATTTGGGAGTATACTATGATAAGTTATCTAACATCTCCAAGTGGAATCACTGAAAAAGGAGTTGTATATTTCCGTATGGAAAATGTTTAACAAGGCACGAAAAACTGCAAAAAGGCCATTTTGCTTCTGCCCAAAATTTTAAAATGGTAGTTTCGGCCACTTAATTTATGAGAAAAATTCTGGCCTTTTGGGACATGAAAATATATGATATCAAGTACCTTGTGTCCAAAAATGAGCTCATTCCGAGTTAAAATGAGCAAGTTATGACCATTTCAATTTCTGTGATTTTCTGACGAAAATGGCTATAACCGGAGTTCTATAACTCCGATGGCCACGAAATTTAAACTGGAGTGTCATGTTAACACGTATAAGATTGTGCCAAGAGATGGGAATTTCTGGAGTTAAGCACGAGGTAGCTAATTTCTTAAGGAATTAACTAAGAATGATTTTTAAAAAATACCAAAGGAAGTTGGAAAATTTTGGAAAAATACTTTTTGTGTATGAAATATGTGTATACATGTTTGTACAAAGGATTAAAAAAATAATAAGTTGATTTGGTATTTTCGTGTTCGGATATGGAATCCAGCTTGCTGGATTAGAAAATCTGATGAATCCAGCTTGCTGGATTGAAAAGAAGTTTATTGAATTGAAAATATGATGAATTCAGCTTGCTGGATTGCAATCTAGTTGCTGGATTTGTAATCCAGTTTGCTGGATTGCAGTTTGACTTGCTGGATTGGAAATTTGTTAAATCCAGGTTGCTGGATTCTTTATCCAGTCTGCTGGATTGGCAATTTGGTTGTTAAATTTAGAATCCAGGTTGTTGGATTAGTATTTGACTTATTAAAGTATAAAGAGGAACTTATAATTAAGTGTTTAGTCATAATGAATATGATACAGTGATTGAAGAATTATCCAAGAATGATAATAATACCGATGTGTTAGGATGTTATCTAATATTTGATTTAAGTGTTAGATAATCTATTGACAAAGTAATTGTATTATGATACAAAGTAGAATATGCTGATTGAAAGACCAATCTTATTATTAATGATAGGTCTTATCAAAAGAAGCTAACTTAAATTGCGTAGCAGTAGTCAACGAATCAGGCAAGTTTTTCCTTAGCTCAAACTTGAGTTGTATGTTCAAAGCATGTTAATGAATAATTATTGTTGATTATTCACGTCTATATTGATTATTGATTCGCACGTTGTGCATATTGTAAATGTTCATCAGGTATGAAAGGCTGATCACCTTCATTACCATTTGGTTCAGTTAATCTGTTCATGTTTATGCTTGACCATTCATTTTTATTGATTTGGTCGTTCAGCTAAGAAAATTTGTTCATGCTCTTTCACAATGTTTATATTGTTGAAAGTTAGCTAGCTTATTGTTAAATTCTTTCAATCATGATATATCCTCAAATAAATTTAAACTTGCTGGGCAAATTTGATGCTCACCCTTGCTATATCATGATAAAATTTTCAGATTAAGATGAAAGCTTGAGTAAAGACAGAAGCGAAGACAAAGTGCAAGATTAAATTACATTGCAGTTAGATCTATTAAATTTTCTGACGAAAATAGTATTGTAAATCTTCTAAGATATTAAAGGTATGTATTAAGTTAAGGTTGTAGACCTTGGGAATGATGTGTAAAAGTTTAATGTATAAACAATTTATGTTTATATCTTCCGCAATAGTTATAGAAATAGTATACTAAATCCTTGGTGATTAGTACCGGGATTTGGGGATGCTACAGTTTCCAAGCGAATTACCAGGTCTTCCACCGGATAAAGAGATCAAATTCGTAATAGATGTTGTGCTAGGAGCGGCATCAGTTTTAAGGGCACCGTATCGTATGGCACCAGTGGAAATGAAGGAGTTGATGGTTCAACTACAAGAACTGTTGGATAGGAAATAAATTCAACCGAGTGTTTCGACATGGGGAGCACCGATATTATTTGTAAAGAAGGATGAATCGTTGAGACTTTGTATCGACTATCGAGAGTTAAACAAGCTAACAATAAAAAATAAACACCCATTGCCCAGGATCGATGAACTTTTTGATCAGTTGAAAGGGGCAAAGTATTTTCTAAGATAGATTTGTGAATGGGGTATCATCAGTTAAAAGTTAGGAAGGAGGATATACGTAAGACGACGTTCATAACTCATTACGGCCATTATGACTTTCTGGTAATGTCATTGGGGTTACCAAAAGCACCAGATGCATTCATGGATATGATGAACAGAGTGTTTAAATAATATTTGGACAAGTTCATTACAGTGTTTATCGATGATATTCTGGTCTATTCTAAGATGCTAGAAGATCACGCTGAACATTTAAGATTAGTGTTGGAGACACTAAGGAAGGAGAAGTTATATGAGAAATTCACTAAGTGCAAATTTTAGCTTGAAAGGGTACAATTTTTGGGGCACGTTATCGACAGAGATAGAATTTTAGTGGATCTAGCAAAGGTGAAAGCAGTAATTAATTGGGAATAACTGAAAACACCAACAGAGGTACGAAATTTCCTATGATTAGCGGGATACTATCGAAGATTTATCTAGGATTTTTCTAAGATAGCTACTCCGTTAACTAATTTGACAAGGAAGACAGTGAAGTACGTATGGGCTGAGAAGTATGAAAACAATTTTCAAGAACTAAAGTAAAGGTTGAGTGAAGCACCTGTATTATCTTTACCCGATGATATAGGAAATTTTGTAGTGTATAGTGATGCTTCACATAGAGGACTAGGTTGTGTGCTCATGCAGCATGGCAAGGTCATTGCGTATGCATCACGTCAGTTGAAAGATTATAAGAAAGTTTATTCTACTCGTGATATAGAACTGGCAGTGGTAGTATTCGCCTTGAAGATTTAGAGGCATTACCTATATGGGGAGAAATATGAGATATACATGGACCATAAAAGTCTAAAATATATCTTAACATAAAAAGACCTAAATATGAGACATAGAAGATGGCTGGAGTTGATAAAGGATTATGATTGCGATATCCTGTATCATCCAGGAAAGGCGAATGTGGTGGCCGACGCCTTAAGTAGAAAGGGTCGGGAAAGGTTGTCTATGTTAACGTCTCAAATTGAGTTAATAAAAGAGATGGCTAGAATGGAGTTAGAGGTGAGATTACCGGGTGAACCAAATCAGAAACTATTTACAATGGAGACTTGACCTACCATTGTAGAGAGAATTAAGGAAGTACAACTCAGAGATGATGAGTGTAATTCGTTGAAGAGAAAACTAGCAGATGGAGAACAGATAAAGTACGATCTTGATAACGAGGGGTTATTAAGATTTGAAGGAAGAATTTGGGTTCCGTGTGAAATAGAATTAAAGGAGGAGTTATTACATGAGGCTCACAGTTCAAGGTACTCGATTCATTCCGGTAATACTAAGATGTATCAAGACCTTCGACATAATTTTTGGTGGCCGAACATGAAGAGGGAGATAGCAGAATATATAAGTAGGTGCTTAACTTGTCAAAAAGTTAAGGCCGAACATCAAAAACCAAGTGTCTTATTACAGTCATTGGAGATTCTGGAATGGAAGTGAGAGCATATAACAATAGACTTTATGGTAGAACTTCCGACTACACAGAAAGGATACGACGCTATCTGGGTAATAGTGGATCGTTTGACGAAGTCGACCCATGACATGACAAAAACAACTGCTAATACTATGCAACAAAAGTAAGCAGTTATTGTTATCTACAGGGCAGAGGGATTTTCTACCCTTTTTACCCTTTTCGATAAATGCAAGGAGTGCTACTCCAATTGAAGAGGGTAAAGTCCTGGTGGACAGCAGTGATGAAGGGGCGGTTATAATCCTCCTCTTGAATGATGACCATGACGTCTGGACAGTCAGTTGGGATGTCCTCGTTCATACCCTCTATATGTATTAGGACACATATTTTGACAAATGTCTCTTTATGTCTTATTTGTGCATTTGATTGCTTTCCTCAATGTCTAGGTCTGGAATCAGGACTTCTTTCCCATTAGCCGGTCTGGGCTTAGGAAATAGCATACCCGCCACAGAGACATGAATTTTCCTTAGAGGCCATATAAAATTTGTATTTGTAAGTTTAGGTCATAGTATTGAAGATGAAGAATCGGTGTATGCTTGTGCGGGTTCTTGTGACTGAACCCAAAGGAGTAGCCTAGTATGGCTTTCCCTGTCTGGCTGGGAACTTGAATTGGACATTTGATTCCTTGTTGATTCTTTCCTAACCCTTACCCTGGTTGGAAACCTAATGATATAATCTCTTGACTGACCGACATTACCTCGGTGGAAACTCTAGGCTTCAGAGCTGGAGCCTCAATGGGTTAATAGTGAGTGTTGCTCACCTTAAGGGCTTGGAAGCTGACATGCTCAACTTTTTCATTAAAATTGATTAGAGGTATATCACTTTGGACATGATACTCTGGTTCCGCATTGACAGTGACTAGATTACTGTTGATGATATACTTGAGATGTTGATGAAGAGTGAATGGGACGGCTCCCGCCATATGGATCCAAGGTCTTCCCAACAATAAATTTTATCCTATAGAGATTTTGAGCACTTGAAAGGATATGTAGAATGTATGTGAATGAATTTCCATTGGTAATTCAATCTCTCCAACAACATTTCACTGAGATCCATCAAAGGCTTTGATGATTGTATGGCTGCTTCTAATCAGGTTGAGATTGGTCTTCATTCTTTCCAATGTGGCATAGGGGAAGATGTTTAGGGATGATCCTTCATCTATTAGCACACCTCCGACCACATATCTAGAAGATATCACTGCTATGTGCAGTGGCTTGCAATGACCAGTCCCTTCGGGAGGTATGTCCTTATCAGTAAAAGATATTACATTGCTGTTGAAGATGTGATCTACCAGATGATGAAATTTTTCTACATCCACTGTCTTTGGCAGATGGGCTTCTTCAAATGTCTTTAGTAAGACCTTCTAATGATCTTCTAAAGAGAATATAAAGTTCAGAATAGATATCTATTGAGGTACTTCTTTCAAGCTTTGCCCCACCTTGGCTTCATTGTGTCCCATCTTGCGGAGGAATTCTTCGATTTTCTCCTTGGGCACTTTCCCCTTAGATTTGATGACTGGCTTCATCACTCGTTGAGGGAGATACATCAAAATTTCTTTAGATACCATAGCAGTTATGTTTAATGTTGATCCTTCAACCTCTCAATAGTTCCATTGGACTTTTTTAAGGCTGATGATTGGATATTGTGGTCTGAATGACAATATGAATGGTGTTTTCAACTCCTTTGAGCTTTATGAGTTGAATTATAAGGGGTGTTGTAGCTAGGTCTCCCTCGTAGGATATGACTGCTATGATTTCCCTCCATCTTTGTGATCCTGGAGGAAATGTATTTCCACTCTCAAGTGATCCGGTGTCATCGTCTGCCATTTATAGGTCACCGCTGTCAATCATATTTTGGATAAGATGACTAAGTGCCCATCATCCTTCAGTGCTGTGACCACGAGAATGGGAGTGGTATTGACAGATTTAAGTAGCATCAAATCTCTTTCAGCGTGGATTGACTTGAGGTAGCAGTGCTATGATTTTTCCTTCATTGATCAGCATCTGCAATATTTCTTCCATCGGTTTGCCTAAATAGGTGAACTCCCTTTTGTTGGCAAAGTCTCGACGGGCTTGGGCTATTGCTTTTCTTACAAGCTTTTCCTCTAAGGTTTCATTATCTTCGGTGAGTGGTGGAGTCTTTGTGATAAGGGTGAGGAGACTAGAATGCTCCTAACTGAACAACTGTCGTGTGACTTGGTGTTGATGTATTACCAGTTCTGCCAGTTGATTGACCTGTTCGCCAATAGATTTTAACTTTCGTTCCATCATGAACTGGAACTCTAAATAATCCCACTTGTCAAAATTATCCTTGCTGGTTTGGGGAGAACCACCCATGTATTTGAGGTACTTGGAGCTCTCTCCACTGTCTCTATTGATCATGTTAACATCGTCTTCCTTATGTTAAAAGAGAGGGTTATCTTGAACATGTGGTTGTTCGGGCTTGGTTACCACGATCTCACCACTGGCTATTAAGTCTTGGATCTTATGCTTGAGGGCCCAACAATCCTGAGTGTCGTGACATGGAGTTCTATAATGGTAAGCACACTTCTTACTTGTATTGAATCCCTTTCCACTTGGATTGGCTGGTGGAAAGAGATGAGTAATCTTCTTCTGAGCTGTCAGAAGTTTGAAGATGTTTTCGAGTGAGTCCCCTAAGGGTGTGAATACTCTTGAGCGTCTGACTTCTCCACTCTTTGGCAAGGGAGGATTTGAGGATTGCAATTGAAAAGGGGAATAGTTTCTTCTTTGAATAGACAACTTTTGATTACCTTTTTGTGTTTGTCCTTACAGTATCAAGGAGATATCCTTTTCTTTCTTCTTATGGACCTTCCGGGGGTTGTTCCCATAACTTTCAGATTGGATATGCTCAGCTACGGCTTTTAAAGCAGCGAGGTCTTCAATCTTCCCATAATTCAATCCCATTTTTGCCATTTCTCTATGCTTAATCATTTCTGAGAATGATTTTCCTATTCCAGCTAGGACCCTCTCATAAAATGGAGCTTCTTGAATATCTATGAAGGTCATCACCATATCAGCCTCCATCTTTGGGCATACTCTCTGAATAACTCATTGACTTGCTTCTTGACTTTGGTAATTTGATACCTGTCTGAAGCCATCTGAGTTTGAAAACTGTATTAACTGAGGAAAGCATGGGCTAACTCCTCCCAGCTGTGTATTTTGGAGTTATCTAATCTGGTGTACCATGTTCTGGCTTCTTCAGTCATACTTTTCTGAAATAGCTGCATTCTCAGCTTTTCATTCTCAGCGTAGGATCTGAGCTCTTCAATAAACTCTTTTAAGTGCGTGTAAGGATCCCCCAATCCATCATATTTCAAGAGTCTTGAATTTCTCCAAATAATGAACCCCGGGGAAGATGTAAAGGTCTAAATAGGAAATACTTCCGTGTGCTCCAATCCCTTTGATGGATTGAATGGTCTCTTCCATTTGTAGAACCTTCTTCTGAATATCACCGGTGTCTTAATCTTCTTTAAGATGGGTGATTTCAGGGGTTTTGTTAGACTTCTCAGTCTGAGACTCAGGTATTGGGACTTCTCTATCCGGACCCTTGATTCCTCTATGTGCAGAGGATTCTGTTTGGATGGGTATTTGTGAACCCTGAGTTGATTTGTTTAGCTCTTTTAGGAGAACAACCAACATTGTTATTTGATTCCTTAATCCTTCGAACTCCTCGCGAGAGACAGTAATAGGATCAGGTTAGGCACTTGTAGCCATGTCTGATTGTTGGCTTAATGCCTTTTTGGACTTTGAACGGGTAACGGGATCAATCATTTCCCTACAAAAAGACTATGTAGTTTAGTCTGGGAAAAGGGAGAAATGATATGCTATGTAATGTGTCCATTTTTTAGGAGTGTTTTAATGTTCTCCAGCAAAATGGATGTCAGTCGTTTTGATGACAGGATAGCATGACAGTTCTTGATATGAAAAAGTAATGCATATTTACATACTCCTTTATATTTTTCATTACATTGAGATTGACATGGAAATGAAATTACAAGTAATTAAAATTATAGGTAATTGAAAAGGGAAGGTATAAAGAGACTTTTCTCCACGTTTGGTTTATCAGAGTCTGACCTATCTTAGGCTACTCTAGCAACTTTTTAGCATGAAGGTCCCCAGATCATCCTAATTTACTAGATGGGAAGTTAATCCGATCTTTCAACTGGAGTGAATCTGGGTGGTGCCTTTTCTGAGCCTCGCGGAATTAGTCTCCCTTCAGTCCAGTAATCAATCACCGATGGTTTAGCCTCCTAGTGGAGGAATCATACAACATACATTCACAAACATCGCGTCTCACCGTATAGAAATGAGGACTTGTGCAAAGCACTAATATCACAGGCAGATAAGGTGCGAAGCACTAAAGTGCAGTAAATAAAGCATTAGTATACATTCATTCAATGTAAATACAGTATTCACACATAAGCAGATAAAAGTTTTTGAAAAGCTTGAATAGCGGCTTAAGCCCTCTTACTGGAATCCCCAGCAGAGTCGCCACCTGTCGACGTCAGGATTTTTCATTTGTCCCTTTCTATTCTTATCTTTTGGTGTTCTCATTTTAGGTGAGATTTGTTTGAAAATACAAGTTTGAAAAGGTCCGACATGTATATGTCGACGATTTGACTATTAGAGGCACTAGTTGGTATTTTTAAATGGTTGCACCAACTCAACCGAGAAAAAGTTTACACAAAGACCCAATGATTTGACACTGTTTAACTGATCTGAGAAATCGAAATTCGTTAGGGACCCGGGGCTTGATTAAACGGAGGAAAAGTTTTAGGCATTCCCCGACTTCCATGATAACACGATTACCACCACTTTTCATTAAACTTTTATCTATGTATGTGTGTGAGTAGGGCCTATGTGCAGTTGTTTGAAAGTAGTACTATGCCTCGTTTGGACCTATAAACAAAGGGTTTGACTTTTGTATAAAAGTTCAATTTTAACAAGATATAGCAGTGAAGTTTTGGAAAGCATGTTTTCAAACCCTTATGCTCAATAGTAATTGAGGCATTTAATACTTCCATTTTATTATGTGTTCGGCTTGATTACTTTTATTTTCGAGATGCAAGGCATCTTCGAGAAAATTAGATACATAGCAGTGCCGAATTCCTTGTGGGCATGAGAGCCATATAAGCATATCCGAACACCGTAGATAATTTACAAGCTGACTGCAGCTGCAAAATGTTCATCACGGGAACCGAATCAAGATTCGGAGGCTGAATCTGTGATCACATGATTCTTAGGCTCACATGAAAAAGTAATATGTACAAATGCTAGAAAAAGAACTTGATTTGAGTAAATTTAAACCAGTCTAGCTTCAACGATTCCAATTTGGTCACTTTGAACTGGTTAAAGTTAGAAGTAGCTAGATTGAGGCAAATCTAGCCTACAAGCTGAAAGATTAAATATCTACATTATGAAAGCAGTTAAAACATATATTTGTATAAAAGTGGTATATATATATATATATATATATATATATATATATATATATATATATATAGACGATCAACTGTCACGAAGTAAACTCCAGGCAGGACTTTGAAATGTATATATACTGTAAACGCACCGTATAATATATCCAGGCTTAATCGAAACCGAGTTCGATAATATATATATAAACAAGGATCAAGTGCATTCCTTTTAAATAGCATTCCTCCTTAAATAGCACTCCTTTATTAAAACTACGTCGTTTTACAGTGACTTAAAAGAGAGTGGTCCTACTTGTTTTTCTTTTATTTACAAAAATGCCACCCGCGGGCACTCCAAAATGACGTAGTTTTAATAAAGGAGTGCTATTTAAGGAGGAATGCTATTTAAAAGGAATGCTCTTGATCCTTGCTCTCTCTCTCTCTCTATATATATATATATATATATATATATATATATATATAAGCAATAAAAAGTCACGGATCGATGATCCGCATACCCACACAACGCGACTCTCAACGTTAGTAGATATAAATATATAGAAGTAGTAAAAAGCTTAAAAATATGAAAAATCTTACAGTGGGCTGCGAAGAAGACTTTAGATCACTTTTGACGCCTGAAAACTTGGTTTCCACCAGTTAAACTTCAGTTTGTTATAAAACACGAGCTTACAAGTGTTTATAAAGAAGAATCACTCAGTTTAGAGCACTTTAGCAGGGGTTATAGGCTAAAATGGACAAAGTTTTCTCTCCTTTTTCCTTTTTTTTAAAATGAGCTACTAAGAGCTCATATTTAAAGACCAGATGGCCGCGGGTCTACCCCCGACAGCCGCAGGCTGGCCCAAGCCATGCGGGTCCCGTCATCTCGAAGTACGCGCACTTTGGTTATACGATATCCGCTCGAACATTCATAACTTTCAATTTGAGCATCCGATAAACGAGTGTTGTGCATTTTCAAAATGTTGTTATCGAGAGCTACATAATGACATGGGATTAGAGGTTGTACAAAGTCGGGAAGTTGGTCCATGATCAGATCTCCAAGTCTTCAAAGTCTATCTATTGTACTGTCTTGTGTAGTAGTCACTTGGGATTTGAGCAATGGTTCTTGTGGGACACCTTGATACGCAGTGTGGATTGAAATGTGTTGAGATGACGTGAATGTGATTTTGAGGTTGTAAAATGATGATTTTTCCCCCACTGGGGTTATCTCTGGCTTTTGCGCAGATGTAGTAGTCGTTTCTCAGGGTTATCTCTGAGATTTGGATGTTGTGGATGCTGAATGTCCTTGAGGTTATCTTCGAGGCGTGCTTGACCTCTCGGGGTTGAACTGAGTATCCCGGGATTATCTCTGGGGTTAAAACTGACTCTTCTGGGGTTATCTCCGAAACTTGGACTGGATCCCTCATGGTTATCTCCAAGGTTGGAACTGAATTTACCAGGGTTGTCTCTAGGATTGAAACTGAGTCTCTCAGGGATGTCTCTGAGATTGAAAACTAGATCTCCCGAGGTTGTCTTCGGAGTTGAAACTGATTTTACTTCTAGGGTTATCTCTAAAAGATGATTCTGCCCCCTGCAGGATTAGCAACAGGAATGCAAAATTTTGAGTGTCTACATTCGGCTCCAACAATTCAAAGAAAATGAATTGGTGTTGAAGAAAGTCCTTTCCAATCAAGATCAATCCAAAGGAAAGTTCACCCCAAATTGGGAAGGTCCTTTCATTGTATAGGAAGTATTAATAGGAGGAGCCATTAGATTACAAGAAATGGATAGGGAAGAATTCCTCCAGCTTGTCAATTCAGACGCCGTGAAGAGGTACTATGTTTGAGTCACCTGCAAACTACCTTCCGAAAAAAGAAAAATCAAGTCAATTCAGGTTTTCACTACGAAGCCTGAACTACGAATGACCTGATCTCCCTTAAACTTGGGAGTACTTAGGCATCCATTTGTGGTGTGGTCGAACCTTTTAAAAAAACAAACACTTTTCCCTATAAACTCAAATATCCAATTGAAAACCAGTCCCAAGACACCAAACCTTATATAAAACTGCAAATACTACCAAGCCTTCCCGATCGACGAACCCTTCTGAGGTACTCTCCGACGTCTTAATGTCAATCCATCAAGGAAAAGTTCGTGATATATATCAAGACAGCAAGGCATGAAAAAAGTGGTAATCATCCAGTAATGACAAAATATATCCAAAAGGGAAGTGAATCAAAATATATTTATTTGCCATATATTATTGTTTTATATATACAATGTATGATATACATGAAAAAAATGGCTTACTTAGTCTATATAGGAAAATGAAAGCTAGTCTATAAACCCACGGATAAACTGGATAGCAAGTCCAACATGGCATCCCTCTCAGAAGATGGAGGTGCATCTATAAGCTCCTGCCCTAAGGTCTCCATGCGAGCTAAAAAATTCATAGTCATCTGCATAGTGCAACCACGATCATCCATAAATGCACTCATATCTATAATAATGCTATCCGTGTAAGATCTAAGTGTAGTACTATCAGCAATAGAAGCATCCTGAGTAGCTTGATCCTCATCCCGCTTGGCAAAAGCAGCATCCCGAGCTGCTCGAGCATCATCCCTCTCAACAAAAGCTACATCCCGAGTAGCTCGAGTATCATCCCTCTCAACAAAAGCTACGTCCCGAGTAGCTCGAGTATCATCCCTCTCAATAAAAGCAACATCTCAACCAAAAATGGTTGTCAACATAAGTGCTCTAGCTTGATCCCTTTCAAAGGTCATCTGATGAATCACCTGCTCTAAAGACTCTATAGAAGGTGGAGCCGTAACAGTAGAATTGCTAGGGGTATCACTGACCAATGCTCCTGTCACACCAATAAATAGCTCGTCCTCGGTGGGAGAATTAGGGTCATCCATAGGCTCCTTCTTATCAGAAGCAATACTCGACTCTGAGTGAAAAACTATAGCCGATACAATATCTGCCTCCAGCCATGCAGAATACTCTAAAGAACGACCTAGATGACTAGTCAAAAAATCAGCCCCTTCGCCACGGGTCCAACAATCATAAACTCGGGTCAAGTTATTTGCTGATAGAAATGAAGTTGATAGTCACTAACCCAAGGCCCCATCAAAAGGGTGAATATCCTAAAATTGATCAAACGGTCCCATGACAGTCAGTGAATGATATGTGGTCACCACTCTCAAACCAGCCAGGGGTAGATAGTCCATGCCAATTGCATGAGTAATAAAACTATAAGGAGAGCTGAGTCCTGAGCCGAGCTGGATAGCAAATACATCCTCGATCACTGTCAGTAAATCCCACCAGGATGCTACATTTGTACAATCAGTCGGTTAAAAAGAAAAAGACATGGCTATCTCATGAGTAAAAAAATACTCATGATGTCTAAAAGTGTTGATCGGTTTCAAATGTGTCATAAACCACACGTATAATAATACGACACTCCCCCTGAAGAACCCCACAGGATGGGTATGGAAAAATGTGGCCGACCTCAAGGTCTCCGCCAATATCATGGGCAAGATGGTACAACCCTCTTTGAGAGCACGAACCACTGTGATCAGGCCAATGTCCAGATGGTCCATGTATAGTGGCATGTTCAAATAAACTGTGATTCACATCAATAGAATAACTACACGAGCAATCTGCCACTCATCTGTAGTGATGGTGAAGTCTCCCGAGTGTCGTATATAGCTGTCCAGCGATCCAAATCGATCAATCAAGAAATCCAAGAACACCACATTCCCTGAAATGATCTCATCCATGATAACTCTACACCGTAAGTGTCGTCTCATATCTCAAATAGCCATCCTAGCACAAGGCCGATCCAAGGGCAAGTCAGTAATGCACTTATACTCCTCTAATGTAGGAATAAACTCGTGGCTATCAAACCTGAAGACCTATCTTTTAGGTATCCAACAAGATAGCATGCCCTCTACAAAGCCCAAGGGTACCTAGAATGTCAGGATGGTCATGGAATGTCGCAACATCTACTCAACTGTCACCCGATCTATGGGAAGCAAACTATCATACCATGATCTCAAAGAAGAGGCTATCAATGTGGGTGGTGTGTGCTCAATTCGACTGACGGTAGATGAAGACATCTATAGAACCGTATCATAAGGCCATCCAAGGGTTAATGCTAAACGTACCTACATGAATGAATATCCATGACACAATGCATGGATCATGATAAATGATAATGATAAATGATTAAAATCATTTAAACATATACATGTAAAAATCATTAAAATAGAAGATTTCTTGATTTTTTCACATGAATTTATGATGTAGAACAATTTCATCAATAAAACAAAAACTAGTATAATATATATGGTTATATTATTATAATTATAATTATTATTATTATGCTACAATATATAACTTTCACAACTTAAGTGAAAATTTATAAAATTTTGTCCAATATTTTCATTTGTATGGTTAAATTATTTAAAAGCAATATTTTATTATAACTTATTTGCGTACTTGGGTACTAATTAAACTTTTGCTGCATCCATCCTACATTATATTTTATTTATAATATAGTTAATGTGACGCCCCCAAATTCGGGTACTTTCAACCCACAGATATGGTGCTACACTGTGCTACTAACTACACATTCACTCAACTGAAAAACCTGCATCAATATGAATAAGTTAACTAAATTCTTATTACATTAATAATAATAATTCCTTCTCAGATTCTGTTAACCACTACATCATTCGTTATCATAGTGTACGTTCACAAAAATATACTATTATATTACAGGATATCTATTTATCCATTTTGGCTTTGTCCTTATCTTTGTCGGATCCTTTGATCCGTTCGCTCTTAGCTATAATCATATAATTCAAGTAAGAAGTGATTTTCTAAATTCAAATAGTATCCTTCCATTAACCTATAAATAGGATGCTTAATTTAGAATTGAAAATCACACCAGAATCAGAGAATTCTTCTTCTATAATATTGAGCGTATTTTTTTAGAGTTTAAGGAAGCTTTGAGCGTAGAAAATAATATAAGTTTTCTTCAAGAATATCTCTACCCTACCAGGCCGTTCCCAGAAAAAAGGGGGCTTTCCAATAAGGATTTCTCCTTACTAGCGCGCAATAAGATGACCAAACCTCTCCTTAGACAGAACTTTCTAGACATTGCCAATAATGCTATCTAATAATATTATTTAAATAATATGAATTATTGATCTGATAATGGAAAATACTGTGCAGTGACAATTATTGAAACAACAATAATATTAAATATCAATGCAGCAATTATTGAATCAATAAAATAAAATATTGAACAGTAACTACTGTAACAATTATTGAGTAGTGCCTTCCTTCGTAAGAATCAATAATTGGTGCAATACCGTGTGCTACTGTATTTTAACCACCAGGTATTCCAATAGTATTAACAGTAACAACTACGTCGTTAATTATAAACAACTTATACTTGTCGTTTTCTTCATCCAATGGCTTTCCGTTATGGGGCCCACACAAGGCTGCGCCGTCGTACGAATATTCCCCGATAGAAAGAATATTCCACGACCAAACGAATATTCCCCGACAACAATGAATATTTTATAATCACTTGTTTATTTTGTAAAATTTGCACATTTCACCCATAACTTTAATTTTTTATCAATTTAACCATTTACTAAATAGGAAAAATTGAATACTTTTATTTCATAAAATCTGGGGTCTTACAACATAAGGCCGTTGAGTCATCGATGATCAATAATCAGGATAATGTGCATCAGGAAGGCAATAATCCTTAGGTAAACAACCAAATGATGAACGACAGAATGTTTAGAGGCTTTCTGCAATTCATGCAACATTAGGCGAGAGAGACTTCTATGTAAACTGTAAGTGGAAACACTGGCAACTCTCGGATGGTCACTGCTAAGTAGTTCAAGGAGCTTGGACCACCGAAGTTTTTGGGAAAGCCAGAACCACGTAAGGCAAAGACGTGGATAAAGCAGATCACCAAGCTATTTGATGTCTTAGAATGCTTCGAGGAGCAAAAGGTTCTCTTTTCCACCTTTATGTTGAGAGGAGAGACAGATTACTGGTGAGAATCTATAAAACGTACTCAACCTGCCACACTAAAGATGTCTTGGGAGAAGTTATTCAACGACAAGTACTTTTCCAAAAGTATTCGTCACATGAAGGGGGTGGAGTTCATCAAGCTGGAGTAAAACAATATGACCGTATCGCAGTACGAGGCTAAATTTACGGAGTTATCCCGATTTGTATCCCATTTAGTAGATAATGAGGAGAGAATGACGCAAACATTTTTGCAAGATTTGAAACTCGAAATACGTCAATACCTCATTTCTTATAAACTTTGCTTGTATTCAGATGTTGTGAATATGACTCAGTTATTGGAGCGCAATAATGAGTCAACCCAACCGAGAGAGAGCAGCTGACAAATCGATAATACCAGTGGTAGCAGTCATCGAAGCGGTCACCTAGTCTAATTTTGTCGTGCAGTGAAGTTAAGTTCAGCTGGGATGGAGACACCAAAGGCCGTCTCAGAAAAGTCAAAGCTGGTAGTTCAAGAGAAAGCGTTTGTCATGACCTCCCAAAAAGCGAGGAATTCGAACGAAATTATCACGGGTAAGTTAATCATAAACTCTTACGAAGTCTATATCTTATTTGATACCGATTCTACCCATTCTTTTATTTCTCCTACTTACGCTCAACGTTTAAATTTAACTCCAGAGAAATTAGACTTTGACTTATCTGTTGAAACTATGTTGGGAGAAACATTCATTACATCCACTGTTTATAAGTCTTATTTGATTTAAATCGGCACCCTCACATTACCTGTCAATCTTATCTCTTTGAAAATACTTGCATTTGATGTGATTATAGGGATTGATTGGTTAACTACTCATCATGCTAAAATTGATTATTTCCGTAAGGTTGTTAGCTTTCATATTTCTAACCAACCTATTATTCGTATTCAAGCAACCAAACCACTAAAGTCAATAATGGTCATATCAAGCCATAAAGCTATTCGTTTATTAAAAAACGGATGTCAAGCTTTCTTAACCCATGCCACAGATTTAGACAAAAATACGTCAGATTTAAATGATATTTCTATTGTTAATAAATTTCCTGATGTATTCTCTGAAGAACTTTCTGGTCTACCCCCGGAATGTGAAATTAAATTTTGTATCGACCTTGAACCCGGTACAAAACCCATTTTCAAAGCCCCATATCGAATGGCTCCTATTTAACTTCTGGAGTTAAAAACCCAACTACAGGAATTGTTAGACATCGATTTCGTTTGTCCTAGTACGCCTCCTTGGGGTGTTCCTGTTTTATTCTTAAATAAAAAAGATGGAAGTATGCGACTTTGCATTGACTATAGGGAGTTGAATCATGTCACCATCAAAAATAGGTACCAGTTACCTCGTATTGATGACCTGTTTGACCAGTTGCAAGGTGCCAAATTCTTTTCAAAGATTAATCTTCGTTCCGAATATCATCAGTTAAAGATTAAAACTGATGACATTCCAAAGACTGCTTTCAGAACTCGGTACGTGCATAACAAATTCCTAGTCATGTCTTTTGGATTGACTAATGCTCCTACCGCCTTTATAGATATAATGAACTGAGTATTCAAGGAATATTTGGATCATTTTGTGGTTGTCTTTATTGATGACATCCTCATTTACTCCAAAAGCCGTGAAGATCATGAGCAACACTTGAGGCTGATACTCCAAAATCTTCGTGAAAACAAGCTATATGCCAAGTTGAAGAAATACGAGTTCTGGCTTGAGGAAGTAGCATTCCTTGGGCACGTGATATCAAATCATGAAATATCTGTTGACCCAGCGAAGATTGAAGCAATACAAAGCTGGGAGCAACCTAAGTCGTAGCTTTCTGGGCTTAACTGGTTATTATCGGAGATTCGTGGAAGGATTTTCTCGAATCGCTACTCCATTAACTCAGCTAACTCGAAAAGATATAAAACTCAGTTGGAGCGAGGAATGTGAGAAGAGTTTTCAAGAACTCAAGAGGAAACTTATTTCAGCACCTGTTCTGACAATACCATCTGGTTCGGAGGGATTTACCATCTACAGTGATGCTTCAGGCAGAGGGTTAGGATGTATTCTCATGTAAGATGGGAAAGTCATAGCCTATGCCTCACGACAACTCAAAGAATATGAGAGGAATTATCCTACTCATGATCTAGAGATGGCAGCAGTCATTTTCGTACTTAAAATCTGGAGGAATTACCTGTATGGGGAGAAAGTAGAGATCTATACGGATCATAAAAGCCTCAAATATTTCTTCACCCAAAACGAACTCAACATGCGGTAGCGACGTTGGCTCGAGCTGTTGAAAGATTATAATTATACCATTCAATACCATCCTGGAAAAGCGAACGTGGTAGCTGACGCGTTGAGTAGAAGATCATATGCGGATACGACTGCGATATTGCCAACGCAAAGGCCCATTTTTTATGACTTGCAAAGGATGGAGATAGAGTTACAGACTCCAAGGACCCACATGATGATGTTAAATATATGAGTAGAACCGACTTTAATCGATAAAGTTAATGTTGCTCAAGCTACAGACCTGGAACTGATGCGTATGAAGAAGAAAGTGCAAGAAGGTGTTATTCCAGAAGCAAGAATCGATGAAGAAGGAATACTTCGAGTCAACTCCAGACTTTGTGTTCCTAACGACTCTAATTTGAAGTATAAAATCATGATGGAGGCGCACAACACACCGTTTATAATCCATCTTGGGAGTACCAAAATGTATCATGATCTCCGACATACATTTTGGTGGAGCAATATGAAAAGAGAGATCGCGGAGTCTATCTGAAGGTGTTTAACTTGTCAATGTGTCAAGGAGGAGCATCAAGTGTCAAAAGGTCCATTGCAACCACTTGAAATTCTAGAATGGAAGTGGGAGCACATTACCATAGATTTTGTTACTGGTCTTCCTAAAATTTCTCAAGACATAGATTCAATTTGGGTCATTATCGATAGATTAACCAAGTCTACTCATTTCTTACCTATACGAGAAACTTATTCACTTGAACGTCTTGCTCGTATATACATAAATGAGATTGTAAGACTGCATGGTAAGCCAGTATCCATAGTTTTTGATTGAGACCCAAGATTCACTTCACGATTTTAGGTTAGTTTGCAGAAAGCTATGGGCACAGATTTATGATTTAGTTCGTCATATCATCCTCAAACGGACGGACAGTCAGAGAGGACCATTCAAACTCTTGAAGATCTATTAAAAATCTGTGTCCTAGACTTCAAAGGAAGTTGGGACAAGTTCTTGTCATTGGTGGAATTCTCCTACAATAACAGTTATCAAGCAAGTATAGGCATGGCTCCATTCGAGGCATTGTATGGATGCAAGTGTCATTCTCCAGTGTGCTGGGACGAGGTGGGTGAAGCAATGTTGTTAGAACCAAAATTGGTATGCATGACTACGAAAAATATTCAAATGATCCGACAACGTATAAAGACCTCACAATATCGACAAAAGAGTTATGATGATCTTCATCGAAAAGACGTGAAATTCGATGTTGGAGATCATGTGTTGTTACGTGTTGCACCATGGAAAGGAGTTACAAGATTTGAAAAGAGAGGAAAGCTCAATCCTCAATTTATTGGCCCATTTGAAATCCTCGATCGAGTAGGAATTGTGGCCTATAGACTCGCCTTACATCTAAGTATGTCTCATGTTCATAATGTTTTTCACATATCTATGTTACGTAAATATGTGGAAGACCCGAACCACATTATTGAATTAGAACCAGACGAGATAGCGAAAGATTTAACGTATGAAGAGGTACCTGTTAAAATCTTGGATAAGAAAGAACATATTCTACGCTCTAAGGTTATACCTCAAGTCAAAGTTTTGTGGAGAAATCACGATGTTAAGGAAATGACCTGGGAGCTAGAATCTGAAATAAAATCAAGGTATCCTCACCTCTTCGACATACTAGGTACGTACACCAATTTTGAGGATAAAATTTCCTAAGAAAGGAAGGTTGTAAGACCCCAACTTTTATGAATAAAGATGATTTTTTCTCAAAATATATTTTTGAATATTATGGTTTGGATTTTATATAATGTTATAGTTGTGGGTAATATTTAAAAATTTTACAAAGTAAGCAGGTTGTTATAAATTATTCGATTGGTCGGGGAATATTTGTTTTAACATTGAATATTCATACGACGGCACAATCATTGGTGGACCCCATAACGGAATTACTGTTGGAGTTAAAAAACGATAGAAATATCTTTTTATGAAAATAACGGCAAAAGTTTTACCGTTAACTGTTTTACATTATTGACAATGTCTAGAAAGTTCTGTCGAGGAAATGGGTTTGGTCACCTAATTGCACGCCAATAGGGAGAAATCCTTATTAGAAAGCCACCTCTTTTCTGGGAATGATCTGAAAGTTAATATTGCAAGTTATATTATTTATGAATAAATTTTGTTACAAATATTGAGAGAATTTTTATGAAGTATTTGTTGTAAATTTGGCTTATTATATGAACCCCCATTTTCCTATTTTTTAAAATTATCGGTAGAAGTTATCTCAGTTTTGTTTTATATATATATATATATATATATATATATATATATATATATATATATATATTATAATAAGTTTTGTTTTTATGAAAAATAGAATATATTATATTTTATTATGCATAGTATTTGCATAATATCTGCATAGTATTTTTAATAGTAAAATCAGAAAATTTCAGCCGATCGGTTGTAGCGCCCGTGATTGTCCATTATGTAGTCCGTGATTTTCTAAATTTAAATAGTATCAATCCATTTACCTATAAATAGGATGCTTAGTTTAGAATTGAAAATCACACCAGAATCAGAGAATTCTTCTTCTATAATATTGAGCGTATTTCTTTAGAGTTTAAGGAAGCTTTGAGCGTAGAAAACAATATAAGTTTTCTTCAAGAATATCCTCGCCCTACCAGTCAGAAGTACTCTCTTTTTAAGGTAAGGGATGTTATTTTTGTTCAATGTTCGTAAGAAATAATATTTTCTTTCATACTCTGTAGTATGTAAGTAATATTATTTCGTTTCAGATTCTGAATTCTACACTCATTGTGTTAAAGTATGGCTTCTATACTTCTTGAAATTAGTAAAATATCCTTGAAATTTGTGTTTCATCTAGTATCTTTTTATAGAAATATTATTCTAAGCATTCATGATAATTTTTAATCTTTTCATTCCGGGTTACTATTCATGAGATACTATTCACTCGGGTACAATTCACCCGAAGTACTATTCATGACAAAAATTAATTTTTTTTCTGTCCAAATTATTTTTGATACAATATTATTCTTAAATTTTACTCCGCAAAGCAGTATCATGTTGACAATTTGGACATTTATTGAATTATGGATAAATTAAATTATAAATCTTTAAAATTTATTCTTTGCTTTCATTTAATTGAATTCTTATATCATTGTCATCATCCTCATGCTTATATTGTGACGAAAGTCATATTTGGCCCGTAGTGCATAGATGGACTGTTGATTGGTATGATTATGACCATGGATTATTCGGTATAATCATGATCTGTAATGTTACAAATGATGTGGTAAAAGTCCTCATTAGCCCGTAGTGCATTAATGGACAGTTGTTAGAATGATCATGATCATTAGTGATAACACGAATATCCTTGGCCCGTAGTGCATGGATAATTCATGGATGTGATACTAATGAATATCTTTGGCCCGTAGTGCATGGATAATTCAATTATGTGGATAATTTATTGAGTTGAGTCTTAGTGATAAAATTGATGATAAACTTTTAAAATCATAGAAGATAGTAGTTATCATGCTCTACTTGACTCTTCTAATGGATTGCTTGTTCCGCTGCAGTTAAACTTGTTGTTTATTGTATTCTATCAATTTAACACTGCTGAAGGCTAACGATAATTTTTTCTACATTATCTTAGTCATAATATTTCATACTGGGCTAGTTAAGTTCACCCATTTGCTTTCATTGTTCTCTTCAGAAAATGAGAATGTAGCCGGGACTAGTCGAAAAATGGAGTGACGTTCCGAGATGGTGGCTGTAGTAGTCCTCACTATTTTATAAAATAGTGTGATAATAATTGTAATGAGGACTCCATTTGAGTTTGGATATTGTCTAGAAGAAAATATTCATGTTAAAACTCTCAGCTCATATTGTATAATTAAGTTTGTATTTGTATTCTGTACCATGTATTTGGCGACTAAGAATGGGTGATGTATACCTATTTTGGGGGCTAGCAAACAATTCGTTCTTGAGCGTTCTTCGCTCGTTTCATCATTTTTAGTCTGAATTCAACCGTTCTTGAGTCCACGACTCTTAAATTCATATTTCTTCGATATACCAATGAAACCCTAGGTTTCTAAGTTCATTGGCGACTTTTCACTAGCGTTCCGAAAATCCTAGTTAACTATGATTTCGACAATTAACGTCTTTTATTGTAAATTTTGTCATAACTTCGTTACACGAGAATATTACGCCAAACCAAATGGAATCAATCCATTAGTTAGTCATTTATATCCTTACCAAGAAATTTGCACCTAACTTATACGCGATGGTTTGAAATTTGTTCATCAACAACAAATTCTATGTTTTGATGGTTTTTCTTCATTAAATGCTTATTCTTTCTTTTATGATTTCACTTATTCATGGCTTACTAATGTTTTAATCCAATAATAGCCATCCTTATTACTCTAAAAGAGACATGCTCCACCAATTCATACTTTTCTATAAAAAGTAAAATAGAAAAGAATTGAAGGCTAGTGTTTATGTATTTTTACCTTAGCGTCGCGTTCTTGATAGTTTGATAACTAATTAGCTTCTCCTTACTTTGATTACTTGTTAAAGCTCTCACTTCTCTCTCAATATAAGTTTTTAAAGTTTGTAAAACAGCTAATGAACAAAGTGGCTAGCCTTTTATAGAAATTACAATGTGAGGGGAAAATGGTCATTAAGTCATCTCCTTACTATTCACACCTCCACACCAAAGCTTCCAAAGGAAGCTATTGTGACACCCCCAAAATAAGTCCACACAACCCATTCTGGGTCACCAAATACACACTACAGAATTCAAATACAAACTTTATTTGTACAACTATCGTACAGAATACGACAACACATAAGCTGTGAGTTTCAATACAAATAACAGCACTCACACTCCAAACCAATGATGCTTTACATAAAGGTACAATCGATAATTATTTTAGGAATTAAAATCTTTGGAAAATGCTCAAGGAATCCTTCATACATGGGAGGAGATGCATCTAAGTTATAATAGATATCATAGGACTTGAGCATTAACCTTGGTTGACCCAATAGACCCCAAAGAAGAACGAGAATATTACTATCTTGTTCATTCCAATGGTGTGTATCTTTTTGTCATATAATTATCTCCATTGTCTCAAACTTAGGATTATATTCCAACCATTCTCTAAGATTATATAGATAATGCTTATAGATATAGTCAGCAAGTGAATGTGCACAACCATATCTTATGATAACACGAGTTTATATGTGGTTAGACATCATATATGATCGTGGAAACACACCTTTTAAGCTCTTAATACAATTCTATCATCCTCATTCTAATGGGGTGCATTTTTGACGCTTTTAAAGTTGGGTTCTCCTCCCCCTATTATTGTTCACCAAAATCAATTATTAAATGAAGTATAAATTACGACACACACATTTTAAGTCCTCAACGTAATTATATATTGTCATGCTGTTTTATAATGTATTGAGAAGCTTCAACAGTCACAGACCCTCATTTTATTCCCTTGTTATCCCCGCTCGACCCAGCTACACTCTTATTACCTGAAAGGAATTGTGAAGCAAAAGGGTGATCACAAATAGCCCAGTAAAGAAAATTATGACTAAGATAATGTAGAACAAATTATTTTTAGTCCTCAACAGGGAAAAATCTGATAGAATATAATAGACAACAAGTTTTAGAGCAACAACTGTAGCGGAACCAGCAATCCATTAGAAGAGTCAAGTAGAACATAATGTGTACTATCTCCTCCAAATTAAAAGTTCATCATTAATATTTCATCCATGTAATACCCATTAACAGTTCTTTGTTGTACTCAAGACAAAGAGAACTTTCATCACCTGTCTTCATCTGAACCACCAAAGATTATAGCTAAATTCATAATTCATGTTTATAATAATGTAAATCAATAGTTTCTCCTTGCCACAAAGGCATAATAGAATTTTCACTCAATATCTTTGCCACAAAGGCTAAGATACTTAATAATTATATCGTCTTTACACTCTACACCAAATCATTCAAATATAACAACAGTGGTCATGATCATGCCAATCAATTGTCTATCTTTGCACTATAGGCCAAAGATATTCAATGGTCATGATCACACCAATCAATTGTCTATCTTTGCACTACAGGCCAAAGATGTTCAATTGTAAAACCAATGATCAACAATCCATCTTTGCACTACCGCCAAAGACATACAACTGTAAAATCAATAATCAATAGTCAATCTTTGCACTACGGGCCAAAAACATACAACTGTAAAACTAATAATCAACAGTACATCTTTTCACTACGGGCCAAAGACATACAACTGTAAAACCAGTAATCAACAACCCATCTTTGCACTACGGGCACAAGATATATAACTATAAAATCAATAATCAACAGTCCATCTTTGCACTATGGGCCAAAGAGATTAAAATCAATAATCAACAGTCCATCTTTGCACTACGTGCCAAAGACATACAACTGTAAAACCAATAATCAACAGTTCATCTTTGCACTACAGGCCAAAGAAGACTTTCACCACAATATTAGCATGAGGATGATGACAACGATATAAGGAATCGATCAAGTGAAATCAAGGATAAATATTAGAGATTTATAATTCAATTTATCTAGAGTTCAAGAATGTCCAAATTGTCAACATGATAATTAATTGTAGAGTAAAATTTAAGAATGATATTCATGTATCAAAAATAATTTGGACAGAAAAGAAACCAATTTTGTCGTGAATAGTACCCCGTGAATAGTACGCCGAATGAAAATATTGAAATTTAATAAGAAAGTTTAGACCAATATTCTAATGAAACAATACTAGATGAAACACAAAACTAAAGGATATTCTACTAATTTCAGGGATTATAGAAGCAATAATTACCATAATAAGTTTAGATTTATGAATATAAAAAAATATATACGAAACTGCAAATGGATTTTCACTTGTCATGCGGTAATCCACGTAGATAGATCTTTTTCCCAAATAAAGAATGAGTACGAAGGGTTATTCACCATGCTTGCGGTAATATGCGTAGACAGGTTGTAAAGCCCCCCAAATTCGGGTACTTAAAACCCGAACTCGGTGCTTCACGATACAATTTCTATGAGAAGAATAATACTAATACTAATAATAATAATAATAATTATAATAATAATATAAATATAAATATCAAACTTAATTTATATAATTATCAGAGTCTAGCTCTCAAGTACGTAACCTTTATTACATTCATTACATATATATATATATATATATATATATATATATATATATATATATATATATATATATATATATATATCATTGTCTTAATAGTCCCAAACTATTACATAGAATACCACAAATCTTATTTGGTTAGATTTCCTTTTCCTTTGTTTCTGCATGAGCTTTCTGGTTCTTCACACTTGGCTGAAAACATTTAAATTAAGCAAGGATGAGCATTTGAGTGCCCAGCAAGTAATAGCAATTATATATAAGCTGAAAGAATTTAAATATTTTCTTTGTACTACCCTTCTACAAGAGATCAATAGTTGTGAAGTAATCTGTACCAATAATAATAACACAACAATCCTCTTTCAAATTTTTGAAACTACGCAATGACTATAACTAGGGTTAAGGTGACATATTATGAACATTATTTTCATTTTCGAAAAGGTTAAACAGAAATTTATCCGCAAACCGTCATAACTTACGAGCACGGGGGTGATTAGCCCGTTGTACCCTGTATTGATCAATACTACATGCAAGAACGAGGGTATCGTTCACTCTGTCCACCTTGGGCGCATAAAAGTTTTCCCGTGTATGGATGTTCATACTTGTCTGGGTTCCAAATCAAAGGTTTTATCGTGTTCAACAATAATCTATAATCCAACATATATATATATATATATATATATATATATATATATATATATATATATATATATATATATATATATATATACACGGATAATTGACAAAGGTGTATCAACATGTGATTAAATATAATGATTATCCAAGTGGGGATACTTGTATAACTATTTATAGAAATTAACGAACATAATATATATCTGAATTACCATATACTAATATGTTGATAAGCAATGAACGTATATAATATAGGGTTAATAATCTGTACAATAATAATATAACTTAGAAATATTCTTACTCATTTCCATTGCATAAAGAAAATACAAAGGTAAGATACTTGCCTGATGCACTGCTTACAGTTCACAACTTAGTTTTATCTTTTATATCACGACCTATCATTAATCAGATCATTCATTCGATTAGAACAATATACTATAACACATAGTACTGCATTTCGCTGTCATCACATAACCTAATCACATTGTCACATATGTTTAACAACCATTGAATCACAAATAAATACTTATCAAGTCAAACTATCTAAGTCCAGATCAATTTCTAAAATGTGTCGGTGTACCGACAGCTTTATCGGGTAATTATCGAGTCTAAGACTCTATTCTGTAACTCAATATCAGTCATATTATTTTTAAATGACTTAATATAATTTTAAAACATTTATTATTATTTATCATGAATTTTCAAACATCAAAATCATTATTAAATGATTTAAATATTAACCAATTCTATTATCATTAATATTTAATTAATATCAAACTATTAATGAAATCATTTCCAAAATGTTAAAGTTATTTATAATAACTCAAAATACTTTTAAAGTATTAATATTATCCTTAAATGATTTTTAAAATATTTAAAATTATTTTTAAATAATTATCATTAATATTTAAATATTAATGTACTATTTATCAAAATATTAAAAGTCATTAATTATAACTTAAAATATTTTTAATTCATTCATATCCTTTTTAAATGATTTTTAAATTAATAAAACCATTTTTAAACTATTTATTTAATATAATTATTGAATAAATTTAATATTATTAATAATAAATTAATAATTATTAATATTAAATTATTAATGAAATTATCTTTTAAATATTAAAAGTTATATTTTATAACTTAAAATATCTTTAAACACTTTATTTTTATTTAAAATAATTTTTCTCATATTAAAATCATTTTTAAACTAAATTATTTAATATAATTATTAAATAACTTTAATATCATTTATAATAATTAATTAATGAAATTTACCTTTAAATATTGAAAGTTATATTTTATAACTTCAAATATTTTTAAATACCTTATTATTATTTAAAATAATTTTTAATATAATATAATTATTTTTAATTAATTTATTTAATTCATTTAGTAAATAACTTAATTATCATTAATATTTAATTTATTAATGAATTTCATCACCAAATATTAAAAGTCACTAAAAATAACTTAAAATATTTTCTTATACCATAATATAATTTTAAATGATTTTTTATGTATTAAAATCATTTTTAAATAATTTATCTAATATAATAATTAAATAAATTAAATACTTTTAATATTTCAAAAATATTAAATATTTGTGAAATATATTCAAAATAATTAAAAACTAATTTTCAAAAATTTAAAATAATTTCTAATAATTTATTTTGTATTTTTAATTATTAAAAACTAATTTTCTATAATTATTTAATAAAAATATAATTTTTATAAATAAACTGTCACTAAAGACCACCTATAGCGACAGAACTGTCGCTGTTGGTGTTCTTCACGTTCTTCATCAAACCCAGAAATTCATGTGAAGTGACCGAGTGACCATGTTTGACCAATATTAAAACAGTGTGTATTGTGTTTCTAGGCATGTTGTTGATAAGATCTTGTAGTGTTAGTGTAGCACTACAAGCATCAATCAAGTTCTAGGTCATATTACAACATACAAGCAAGATATGGAAGCTCAAACTATCTGTCAGACCTGTTCTTCGTTTTCTGGGTTACCCAGAAAACAAGAACAGCTCGACTGATCACTTTTGGGCTTCCACAACTTGCTTTTCATGAAATGATTTAGTGATCTAAAAGTTTCAGTACGTAGCCAACATGTAGGACAACATTTCTATTACATAAAATCAACAAAACAACAACATAATAGCAAGATCTTGCCCGGTTAAACCATGTCAGAAGCCACGCTGATGAACTTTCTGGGTTACCCTGAAAGCTCATCCGTGGACCTTCTACTCGGTTTGACCATTCCCCAAATCTCATCTGTTAACTTATAAAGTGATGTAAGAGCATAATCATGTAGCCCATGTATCAAACTATAAACCTATTACAACATCATGACCAAATCATTAATAAACTGACAGATCCAGAGCCATCAAAAATTGTCAGACACGATATGGGAACACCTGGGTTACCCAGAAACTTGGCAAGTCATGGTCGGTTAATGCAGTTTGACCTTCCATAACTTGCAATCTACATACGATCTAAGCCTGATTTCAAGCTCAGATCAAAGAGCACATATCAGACTACAACTACAAAGTTTCAAAACACAAAACTCTTAACAGATCACAGAGATATAAGGTCTGACATTCGTTGTCAGACCACCAAGAATAAATTTTCCAGATTTTTGAAATCTTCAAATTCGAGCCTCTAGATGTTATGGATCTAACATCTAGCAACCCAGATCATCATTATATACTATAACCAACATATTTTAACACTCAATCATAACATCTAACATGTGGATCAAGATCAAATTTTCTAGGGTTAGTTTTTATACCTCACTTTGATCTTTTGATTCTGAGCTTCTGATTTTGTTATGGTGTTAGTGGGGCTTGATTATGTGACTGATATGCTACCAAATTTCGTTGGTTTTAGTGAGAGAGAGGATTGGTTGGATGTTTGAGCAAAATGAGCAAAAATGTGACTTTCTCTCTCTCTCTTTGATCATTATATAAACACATAGATGCAATGTATTATGCTGAGATATGAGGCAAATCTGTTGGAAAGTTAGTCACATGCTACACTAGGGTTGGCCAACAACTCCTAGACCAAATTCTACAAGTTACCTTAAATAATGCAAGAGGGGTAAAATTGTCATTAGTCTTATAAATTTAATGGCAATTATGTAACATGTCAAACCCTTAGGGTTTGACCCTTAGGGTTTAACCCTAAGGTTAGCACAAAATTGAAGGATTTCTAGGATTTTGCAATTATAGAGAAAAATAGAAATTTTAGTTTCTTAAAATTATAATTAGAGTTTCTTTAATTAGATTAGATTTCTAATTACATTATACATGGACATTTTGGTTTAATTATTTACTAATTAATTAACCTCGCTTATTTAGCAATTAGGGTTCACAATAAGTAATTAAATTTTATAATTACCCATTAGGGTTACAAAATATAGAAATTAGGATTTCTAGTTTAGTAATTTAGGGTTTTCATAATTAACAATTATAATTCTAATACTTGTTAATTAATCACATTAACACAAACATCAATCAATCTTGAACTCTAATTTGAGTTTCAAATTTGGGTTTCTAGATTTCAAAAATTAGGATTTTATAATTAGGGTTTTCTAAACATTACTTATGGTTTTTAGATTTTAATTAGGGTTTACCTAATTAATCAAATCATTATACAACATAAATCATATAACATTGTTATATTACAGTCTTAAACTCACAATTGATTTTCATATTAGGGTTTTTCATAGTAAAACTAGAGTTTTGACATTAAACACCATAATTGACCAACTATTATCAATACATACATACAGTACATATTTATAGTACTGAAAAATCAAAATATAATTAATATTATATTATTATTCTCATTCCTTGATAAAAATCTAAAATTAGGGTTTGGATTCCATATCTGATTTATTCTTCCATATTTAACCTTAATAATTAAGGTAAAATAATTAACTTAATAATCTGTACTAAAATTCATATAACAAAATAATTATTATAATTATCACTCCAGATATTATTTAAATAATATATGATTATATTTTTATGAAAAATAATTAATAAAAATATTTCTGCTATAAAATTAATTATTATAAGAATATACTTTATAATAATCAATAATTCTAAAATAAAATTATTTATAAATATTCATGTAATAAATATATTTTTATTTATCACATAAATACATATACACATTATCTTGTACAAATTCTCATCTTTAAAAAAATAAAAAATAAAAAATTTACGCAAAATTTCTTATGTATTTATATAGAAAAATATCGGGTTGTTACACAGGTTATTCCCACAGTTTAAAGAATGAATACAAAGGGTTATTCATCATGCATGCGTTAATCCTCGTAGACAGGTTACTCCCGCAGATTAATAAAGAATGAATACGAAGGGTTATTCACCATGCATGCGGCAATCCGCGTAGACAGGTTACTCCCGCATATTAATAAAGAATGAATACAAAAAATAATATCCCTTACGAATACGAAAAGGAATATCTCTTACCTTATTAGAAGATTGGATACTGCAATAGTGTAGTAGCAGGATACTCTTCTTCTTTTTCTCTTATTATCTCTCTATAGTTTTAGTGAATTTGTAAGAAATAATGAAAGAACGAGCTTTTATTTATAGGAGAACGGACTAAATAGTAACTGATTCACGGATGGTCCAGATTGATTTACTATTAAAACGGACGGTCCATATTGATTTACTATTAAAACCTCAACCGACGGTCCATATTGATTTACTATTAAAACCTCAACCGACTGTCTGAAAAATTAACACATCTCCCCATGGAATAATAAGTCAAACCTACAACAAACTCCTCATGACAAACTCATTTATTTATATCAAAAATTAAATAAATATTTACCATAAATCACTTATCTTCAATCAACACATTTTTAATCTTTCAACAATTATTCATAATTTAATATTATAACTCACAATATTTACAACCAGATCGTTCCCAGGAAAGATGGGGCTTTCCAATAAGAATTTCTCCTTATTGGCGCGCAATTAAATAACCTAACCACTTTCCTCGATAGAACTTTCTAGACATTGTCAATAATGCAAATAATAATATGAATAACTATGTCGTCTCAATTATTGATTTAATAATATAAAATATTATGCATATGATACTGTGATAATAATTGAATCAATAATATGAGATACTATACAGCAACTACTGTAGCAATTATTGAATGAAACTGGGTGACTTCTTACGTAAGCATCAAAAATCAGAGATATTGTGCAATACTATGTGCTACTGTCCAACAACGTTATACTTTTATCATCGAGTATTTCAACAATTTAACGGTAAAAGTATTGCCGTTATTTTTTATAAAAAGGTTATTTCTGTCGCTTTCTATATCCGACAATTATTTCGTTATGTACCAATGATTGCGCCGTCGTACGAATATTTCCCGACAAAAAGAATATTCCTCGACACAATAAATATTTTATGACAACTTGCTTACTTTGTAAAATTTCCACATATCACCCTTAACTTTAACTTTTTATCAATTTAACCATTTACTGAATAGAATAATAATTATAAAAAAATTTGATTACTTTATTTCATAAAATTCAGGGTCTTACAGCTATCAACTTCCCTTGGCCACCAAGTAGCCGGTCATGTGGGGTTGTGGGGCCCCCATGGGTTGCCCCAACCCATTTACCCACCCGATTATCCATTGGTTCGACCCACGGGTTCGGGCTTAGGTTTAATTCAATATCAGGCCTAACTTTGGGCTTGATTTAATTTATCTTTGTGCCTTGATATAATATATCATTGGGCCTTATTCATTGACCAATTGGGCTTGACAAAGTTTAAGTCCAATAGCTAAAGTTCATTAAGACTTAGTCGTATTCTTACCGTATAATTCTCGTATTCTTTTTGTATATACTTCATATGATATTCGTATTATACGTTGTATTATCTTCGTATTATACTTTTACAATGCCTAGTATTATACTTATATTCTTCAAGTATAATAATGATTCTTATTATACTTAATTTTTTCTTTTCTTAGAATTCAATTTCCCTAACCCTTTGGGTTTTAAGTCCTTGGGCGAAAAATTCGTTTATCATAACTGAAATATTATTAGATATTCTATCTTGTCTCAAAATTCTATCATTACGCGTTTCACATAAATTCAAAAATAATTCCCGAGCAATAATGGATGAATAATGATTTTTTGAAAATTTCTCGAAAAACTTTTATTTTTGTCTTGGAAATTCAAATCATTCATTCCTAACACAAAGCCAAAATACTACAATCATAAGATCGTCCTAGGTCAGAGAATGACCTTTAATCAGCTTACTCAGTTTATTAAACATATAATTTCTGTTATTCAATATAATCAAATAAAAATTAATTCACATAATATTTTGATTTTCTCGGTCATTACATTCTTCCCTCCTTATAAGGATTCTGTCCCCAGAATCTCGATATAAGTTAAGCAAATAAATGGAGAAAATTTTTCTTCATTTTATCCTTGAGTTCCCACGTTGCTTCTTCAGCATTGTGGTTCCTTCATACTACCTTCACCGAAGGTATTACCTTATTCCTTAAGACATATTCTTTCCTATCAATAATCTGAATAGGAATTTCTTCGTACGTTAAGTCTTTTTCAACCTAAATAGGTTCATATTCTATTATATGCTTATAGTCCGATTTATAAGAACGCAATACTGACACGTGAAACACATTATGTATATGCTTCAACTCTGGAGGTAAAGCTATCATAGAAGCTATTTCTCTTACTCTCCTTCGGATCCCAAAAGGTCCTATAAACCTCGGACTCAATTTTCCCTTTTTCCCAAAGTGTATCTTCCCTTTCCAAGGCGATACCTTCAGAAAGACATACGAACCGACTTCAAACTCCCTCTTCTCCAAATGAGGATCCGCATACTTTTTTGTCTATCTTGAGCTGCTACTAATCGAGTACGTATCATTTGAACCATGCCTACCTTTTGTTGAACCATTTCAGGTCCCAACATCTGACGTTCACCTACTTCATCCCACCACAGTGGTGTCTTGTACTTTTTTCCGTATAACGCTTCGTAAGGCGACATGCCTATACTTGCATGATAACTGTTGTTGTAAGTGAACTCTACTAATGGTAGATGATCGTCCCAACTCCCTTTGAAATCAATAACGTAAGATCTCAACATATCTTCTAGCATTTGAATTGTTCGTTCACATTATTCGTTGGTCTGAGGATGGTACGCTAGTACTCAACCTTAACTAAGTTCCCATTTATTCCCGTAAACTCCTCTAAAAATTCGATGTGAATCATGGATCATGATCCGATACAATCAAAACTGGTACCCCATGTCTCAAAATGATTTTCTTGACATAAAGTTTAGCTAATTGTTCTAGTTTATACCTGACTCTTATCGGCAAAAAGTGAGCTGACTTTGTCAAACGGTCCACTATTACCCAAATAGTGTCGAATCCCTTCTGCGTCGTTGGAAGTCCCACCACAAAATTTATCGTGATATGCTCTCACTTCCACTCCGAAATCTCTAGTGATTGTAACAATCCACTTGGTCGTTGGTATCCAATCTTAACTTTCTAACAGGTTAAGCACCTACTAACATATTCTGCTATTTCTCTCTTCATATTCGGCCACCAAAAGTTCTGTCGAAGGTCTTGATGCATCTTAGTGCTACTCGGATGTATTGAGTACCTTGAATTATGGACATCTCCTATTATTTCCTCTTTTAATTCTGCATTACATGGGACCCAAATTCTTCCTTCAAAACGTAGTAACCCCTCCTTATCAAGGCTATACTTAGCCTTCTCTCAATCTTCAATTCTTTTCTTCATCTGCTCACACTCCTCGTCTTTGAGTTGTACTTCCTTCCCCCGTTCCACAATTATTGGTCGAGTCTCCATCGTAAATAACCTCTCTCATAAGTCACTTGGTAATCTAATCTCTAACTCCATCCTTGCCATCTCTATTACTAACTCATTCTGAGCTGTTAATATTGATAGCTTCTCTCTGCCCTTCTTACTTAAGGCGCCAGCCACAATATTCGCCTTCCCTGGATGATATAAGATATAATAATCGTTATCTTTTATCAACTCTAACCACCTTCTTTGTATCATATTCAACTCCTTCTGCGTGAAGATATATTTTAGACTTTTATAGTCCGTGTATATCTCACACTTCTCCCCGTATAGGTAGTGCCTCCGAATTTTTAAGGCAAAAACTTTCGCTGCCAGTTCCAGATCATGAGTAGGATACCCTTTCTCATAATCCTTTAACTGTCGTGATGCATACGCAATGACCTTTCAATGTTGTATGAGCACGCAACCCAGTCTTCTATGCAAAGCATCGCTATAAACTACAAAATTTCCCATATTATCTAATAAAGATAATACAGGTGTTTCACTTAACCTCTTCTTCAGTTCTTGAAAATTGTCCTCACAGTTCTCCGTCCACACATACTTCACAGTCTTCCTTATCAAATTTGTCAACCGAGTAGCTATCTTATAAAAATCTTGGATGAATCTTCGATAGTATCCCGCTAACCCTAGGAAACTTCACATCTCAGTTGGTGTTTTCAGTTGCTCCCAATTAATAATTGCTTCCACCTTCACTGGATCCACTGAAATCCTATCTTTGTCGATGATGTTCCCTAAAAGTTGCACTCTTTCAAGCCAAAATTCACACTTAGTGAATTTTGCATACAACTTTTCCTTCCGTAGTGTTTCCAACACTAATCTTAAATGTTCAACGTGATCTTCTGGCATCTTATAATAGATTAGAATATCATCAATGAACACTATGACTAGCATTTCTAGGTATTGCTTGAACACTCTAATCATCATATCCATGAATGGGGCTGGCGCATTCGTTAACCCAAACGACATAACCAGAAACTTGTAATGACCATAACAAGTCCTGAACGTCGTCTTAGGTACGTCCTCTTTCCTCACTTTCAACTGATGATACCCCCGTATACAAATCTATCTTAGAAAAATACTTCGCCCCTTTCAACTGATAAAATAGATCATCAATCATGGGCAATGGGTATTTATTCTTGATCGTTAACTTGTTCAACTCACAATAGTCAATACAAAGTCTTAACGGTTCGTTTTTCTTCTTTAAAACAATATCGCTGCTCCCCATGAAGAAACACTCGATTAAATGTACTTCTTGTCTAATAATTCTTGTAGTTGAATTATTATCTCCTTCATTTCTATCGGTGTCATCCGATATTGTACCCTAGAAACTGGTGTCGCTCCTAGTACCACATCAATTATAAATTCGGCCTCCCTATCCGACGAAAGGCTTGGTAACTCAGCTAAAAACACATCCGTGGATTCTTACACTATAGATATCTGTTCCAATGTTGTTCCCACTCTCTGGGTATCAACAACATGACACAGATATCCTATACATCCTTTCTTCAATAATTTCCTAGCTTGTGTCACGGTCAGACAACAAGAGAGTCCCGGTGATTTACTACCATAAAACACTACCTTGGGCCTCTTTGAAGTCCTAAGGTTTACACTCTTTCTTTGACAATCGATAATCACCCCATGGTTAAACAACCAAATCATCCCAAGAATTACAACGAATTCTCCCAACTTTATCAGTATTAAATCTACCGATAATTTGATACTTCTTATCTCTACGCAACAATTCCTATGAATATGTTCAGTAGGGATTATTTCTTCATTTGTTACCTTAATGTTTAAAGGTATCGCAAGTCTTTCAGGGAATAATCCTAGATGTCTAGCAAATTCACATGCTATAAATGAACAAGTAGCACTCGAATCAAATACCACATAAGCATTTATTTTATTGACCGAGATAATAACAGCCACTACATCCGCTGATGCAACTGCATCTTGGACTGTCATATTAAACATACGGGCCTGAGGTCTACTCAGTGGTGTTGGTTTAGTAATAGTTAATTTCCCACTACTAGTACCCTTGCTACCCTCCGACCCCTTCTTTGGGAAGTTCCTCGCCATATGGTTCATAGACCCACACACGAAGCAGCCCTAGTTTTTCATAGGGTTAGGACAGTAAGGCGAAATATGGCCATCCTGCCTACAGTTGTAACAAACTGACTTCCCCTTGAGACATACTCCTAAATGTGCCTTCCCTCACATCTTATAAGCTTCGATCCTTCTCTTAGGATCTCCTTGTTTTGCTCCGATATTCCCAGAGTAAAAATTGTTCCTCTTTGCGCACGTCCGCTGCCACTTGCTCCCTCAGTCTTTACCCCTCTAACACTCTTATTTTTCTTATCCTTGAAGTATTGGCTTATAGCCTCGCTACCACCCTCGATAATTATAGCCTTTTCCAATGTGGTTTTGAACTTTTTTCTCTTGAACATCAATATTCTATTATAGAGCCAATGCTTTAAGCCTTGCTTAAATCTCTGTGCCTTTCTCACCTCAGTATCCACCTGATGTGGAACGAACCTCGCTAGTTCATTGAACTTGGCCGTATATTTCAGAACCGTCATGTCCCCTTGTTTAAGTTCTAAGAACTTAATCTTCATCCTACTCTGCATATTAGTAGGAAAATAATTTTCGAAGAAAAGTTTCTTGAACTTTTCCCATGTCACAACTCCCTCTCTAGCCTTATTCTAGTTTGCCTCCCACCAAAAGTTGGCCTCTCCCTTCATCATGTAAGCAGCAAAAGAAGTCTTTTGCACCTCACTGATGTTTGCAATCACAAACACCTTTTTGATTTCTTTTACCCATGTTTGGGCCACGATCGGGTCAGTAGTTCCGTTGAACTCCGGAGGACCTATGCCCTTAATCTCTTTGAAAGTACTAGCACGTACTACCCCAGGCACTACAACTACATTGCCACCAATTCTATTAAATGCAACAGTTAATAAATTAACGAACTCTTGCATATGGTTGTTCTGACCCTCTTGATTATTCTCATTATGTGATTCAGCTTCCTGATTACGTTGTCTTCTCCTTGGCGGTATTTTTCTGTTTAAATAAGTAAAGTTTCGTTATTATTTATTCATTTCTTTTACTTGGTTATTATTCATCAGACAATAACACATACTAACATCAAGCACATTTAATAAAAACATCGTTATATTAATATGCTTCTTCATAGTTCAATTTTTTTACACATTGGTTCCATAGCTAGGGCTATTACATTTCTATCTCGCGATTGACTTCCAAAAGTTGAGATTTACAAAAAGACTACCCTTTAGTTATACAAAAGAGGGTTTTATGTCACTGCATAGATACACAAAGTAGTTATATATCTATGCTTCCTCTATCTACTACTAGCACTGCCTAACGGCATTCTCATGCTTCTGGTTTTTCAAGAATTGCTACAACATCTCGACTGATAGTGTGACGAGTCTGCCTCGACTCAATCGAATAACAAGCGATTTTTAGCATGAAATCCTCATGAGCACTCTTATGGATGTAAGACATCCATGCTATCTTCTGGTTCTTCTCTCCCAGTTCCTTACGAAGCTTATCGGCCTCGTGCTTATTGTCTCTAGCAATATCCTTCATGACACTTTCTCATCATGCTCTAACTCAAAATCTACTTCTGCAGACTCATTTACCTCATGGAGGTCATTAACCTTCTCCCTCAGATTCTGCACATCAGTGCTCAGTTGCACATTCTGGTCAAGCACTGCCAGATACAATGCCCTCACTGCCTTTGGTGGTGTTGGACCTAGTACAGGTATCATCGTATTAAATGATGCTACCTTCATGTTATCATCCTCATTGGCCACCACATCAAAGTATGATGCCAACCCTAAGTTCTCGAGGTCCTCAGATGGATATTCCTCCTCTGGCTCTGACTCCACTATATTCACCATCGGTACCTCTGCCACTGGCATTGGTACTAGCTCTATCATGTTCACTGACTCCTCATTCACCACATGTATATCCCTATAGATATAGCTATTGATTGACATCTATAATAACACATATTATGTTGATTAGTACATAAAATAAAATATTATAAGCACAAATCACATTTAATTTATTTAAAGTTAATTTCCATCTTTTAAATCTTCCTGCAATGAGTCTACTCACTACATTTCTTAAGAACTTTATTTGAATTCATTCACTTCTGACTTCTTCTACTATTACCAAGGTTATAGCCTAAGGTTCTTCGCCCTTAAGTTTTATAACCTACTCTTCGATACCAACTTATGATGTCCCCAAATTCGGGTACTTTCAACACACAGATATGGTGTTACATGGTGATACTAACTACACATTCATTCAACTGAAAACATGCATCAATATGAATATGTTTACTAAATTCTTATTACATTAATAAAAATAATTCCTTCTCAGATTCTGTTAACCATTACATTATTCGTTGTCATAGTATAAGTTCACACAAATATTCTATTATATTACAGGATATCTATTTATCCATTTTGGCTTTGCCCTTATCTTTGTCGGATCTTTCGATCCATTCGCTCTTAGCTGTAATCATATAATTCAAGCAAGAAGTGAGCATAACTAGTTCAACAAATCTAACAATATATATTTCAACAAGAAGATTAAGAATCATATGATTTATCTTCTATAACTGAACAAATAGTTACGAAGTACTACGAATAATCAAAATAGCACTTTCGATTTCTTTAAAACAATTCTATAGGACATATAGTCACTTATGAATACTGAGTTGGTCAAAAGACTATGAAAATTCCCATTTATTTTCATTCCTGAAAAGGACAACCAGGCACTAAGACCGTAAGTCCTATATATCTTACAAGCACTTCTAGGTGATCAGCCTATAGTACTCTATGTTGATAAACACTCTTTTGTTATACGTATTTATGTTTAAGTTTTGGCAACCTCGTGTGCCCGTCGATAATCGACGTAAAATACCTTTGTTTATTTATACTCAGGCTTACCTTTGAATCTGTACCAAAGCAATTGGCATAGGATAACGTTAATAATACTAATTTGAAAGACCTGAAATTAATCAATAAAATTTTTAGGATTCGTCTAGCTGAGTTAAGATTGGCATTTGTGACGCACTCAAATTCAAACACTCATATCTCGAATTTGGTTCGTCACGTGCTAATTCTAATATCATATTAAAATTATCAACAACAGAATAATAGAATAATTTACATTGATATAATATAAATATTCTCATCCCAAGGTACCGTAATCGTTACTACAACATTACAACTTAATTTAAACATAACTTATTACATCATAGTAATTAAGTCTTCACACCTCATAATAATAACAATAAAGTCCTAATACTAGGAAATAAAGCTATTCTGAAGCCTTCTCTTTACCATTGTCCTTGCCCGAGGGTTCACCACTTTCTGCCTTAACTAAAAGTTTTAAGGAAAGCAAGAATGAGCAACAATTTTTCCCAGCAAGTAATATCACAATAAGGGTGATCATATATAGAGTTCAAATCTTCAAGAGTATAACAGTGAATAATAATTTAGGAATTTTTCAACAATTCTCAATAAAAGTCGCTACGGACTGAAAGACATCAATAATACTCAAAACTTAATCATTTTGAGATTTTAAATAATGAATACTGAGCAGCCACTAAGGACTATGAACTTCTACTAGAGTTAACAGTATTATATTGAAAATCTAACAAAAAATGAGTATAACAGGTGATCAGCTTAAAGTACCCTACGTTATGCATATCGTTTAATCATACTCAAGTGCGCACGTCGGTCTCCCAAAAAATATAGTTTCCCCTTCAAAGAAAGTTGTTCATCTCAGTAGATTCAAGAGTCCGCACCAAGTTAATTTGGTTTGGATAGCTTTCTAACATACGATAATAGTCTGGCCGAATCAATGGCTTAGACAACTTTTACAATGCATTTAAGAGCAATAAGTTCCGTGTTTGTAACAATATCAAGATATACAAACGATTTCCGAAAATAATAAATATTTGCTCAAGATAAATATGGGTGATATGTCAACAATTTGAATTATACCATATATATACAGCGTAAAGAATTTAGGAAACTTGCATTCCATATGAGAATCAAAATGAAGTTAGAGAACTTGGACAAAATCCAAAGTTAAGTTGCCTCAAGCGTAGTTTACCAAAGTATAGCTTATCAATTTTTTTTGAATCCTAACATAATATAGTTACGCGTATAGGATATTCATTAGTTACGTATACTCATACATGATATGTAATTTTAAACGCATACATAAATGTCTAACTTAGTTGTATAATCTATACATACTTCATCACATACCTTACATACTCATAGCACAAAATCAGTTTATAAGACACCATAAAATCAAATAACATAGTTTTAAACCCTCTTTTGACTTAACATTCGAAAGTTTATAAACACATATTGAATCTATGATCTTTATCATTAGCATGCTTATTGATACTTTAAATATTATATTTAGACACGTATTCCTGATTAAGACAACAATACAAACATGCATCACATCTCATATCACAAGCAGATTAGACATACTGCATTGCAGGGTGGCACAACTGCGTCGTGGTTAGGCTTAGGGACGGCGCAGTTGCGTTGTCCTCTAGTCTGACCAGAGTTGAGCTTTGCATTTCCTGTTTCTATCCCATTCTTTAGCATACCAAGACAATTACACTTACCATGCATACATGCAAGAGGACTTTACATAAGCGTATGACCATTTTAAGTTCACTTTTACATGTCATGGTCTTAGTTTAGGATTTCTACGTAATTAAGGCTAAATAGGGTTATGTAATCACAGTGCCTACTAATTAGCTATATGTCCACATAAAGAGATCACATAATCTGTACTACATATGCTTATAAGTGTTCACATCATTTATTCATAGCTAGCATCATTTATCACTTTAAAACATGCTTAAACTCTTGCTTGGTTAGTTGTCATTATATCTAACACATAAGAATCATGTTTAGAGACATAATGAACACAAACATTCCATCTTCAATATTCAGTACTTAACTACTCACACAAATTTAATTTGGTTTGAGAAATATTTGAGTTTGTTGTCGACGTTGGGATTTTTATTTGTCCCATTCTGTTCTTGTCTTTTGGTGTTCTCATGTTAGGTGAGATTTGTTTGAAAAAAATAAGTTTGAAAAGGTCCGACATATAAATGTCGACGATTTGACTGTAAAAGTCGTCAGTTGGTATTTTTAAATGGTTGTACCAACTCAACCAGAAGAAGTTTGCACAAAGACCTAGTGATGTGACACTATTTAACTGGTCTATGAAACCGAGATTCGTTAGGGTTCGGGGGCTTGATTAAGCGAAAGGAAGGTGTTAAGCACCCCCCCGACATCCGTAATAATACGATTATCACCACTTTTCATTTTAAACTTTTATATGAATGTGTGTGTATGTGTGTAGATCAATATGCAATTATCTAGAAGTTGTGTTATGCCTCGTCTGCACATATACAAAGGGTTTGAATTTTGTATAAAAGTTCAATTTTAACGGGATATGGCAATGATTTTTGTAAAATAGGTTTTTCAAACTCTTATGCTCAATAGTAATTGAGGCATTTGATACTTCCATTGTGTTCGACTTGATTGCTTTTATTATTTTTGAGATGTGAAGCATCTTCGAGAAAATAAGGTAAATAACAGCTCCGAACTCTGTGTGGGCATGAGAGCCATCTAAGGAAATTTAGACACCGTGAATAATTTACAAGCTGGCTGCAGCTGAAAATGTCCATCACGGGAACCGAATCTAGATTCAGGAACTGAATCTGTGATCACATAAACCTATCTAATATTTGGACAGGAATTTTTTTCATACGTCAAATTCTTCTCCACTTGAATGGGCTCGTAGGAAATCACGTGTTTATAGTCAGGCTCGTACGGTCGTAACACGAAAATGTGAAACACATTATGGATGTGTTCCAACTCGGGTGGTAAAGCTACCTGATTCGCCACCTCGCCCACTCTCTTCAACACTTCGAATGGTCTTAGAAATCTCGAACTCAACTTTCCCTTCTTACCGAATCTTATCTTTCCCTTCCAAGGAGATACTTTCAAAAATACATAACTTTTAACTTCAAAGTCAGGGTCCTGACAATGCAAATCTACGTATTTCTTCTAGCGATCTTATGCATCTACCAATCTGGCTCTTATCGTTGCCACTACGTCTGTGGTTTGTTGCACTAACTTCGGTCCTAACATCTTTTATTTTCTAACTTCATCCCAACACAACGGTGTTCTGCACTTTCTCCCGTAAAGTGCTTCATACGATGGCATGCCTATACTCGCATGATAACTATTGTTATATGCAAACTCTACTAAGGTTAGGTGATCGTCCCAACTTTCCTTGAAGTCCATCACGTAAGTTCTTAGCATGTCCTCTAGCGTTTGTATCATTCACTCACTTTGTCCGTCTGTCTGTGGATGATAAGCAGTACTCAACCTCAACTATGTTCCCATCCTTTCTTGTAAGCTTTTCCATAATTTTGACGTGAAGCGCGGATCTCGATCAGAGACAATCGACAACGGCACTCCATGTCATGAAATAATTTCCTTTACGTACAGGCTTACTAACTGATTCAAAGTATATCAGATTTTGATCGATAGAAAATTAGCCGTCTTCGTTAATTGATCTACGATAACCCAAATGGCATCAATGCCTTTCTGCGTGACTGAAAGTCCCACCACGACGTCTATGTTAATGTGCTCCCATTTCCACTCTAGTATTTCCAATGGTTGAAGTAGACCACTCGGCCTCTGGTGCTCTACTTTGACCCATTGACAAGTAAGACATTTACTAATGCACTCCACGATTTCTCGTTTCAGATTGGGCCACCAAAAATGTTGCCTTAAATCTCGATACATCTTTATGCCTCCTGGGTGAACAAAATACGTCATATTGTGTGCCTCGTGCAATATTTCTTCCCTCAGCTCAGTTACCGTTGGCACGTCTTACACTCTCCCTTCGAATCTCAAAACACCGTCCTTATCCATCTTGAATCTCTCTTCCTCATTTTCTGTGATCCTCTTCCTGGTTTTCTAACACTCTTCATCCTTCTCTTGTGATTCCTTTACTTTGTCCAACAAGGTTGGACGAGCTTCCACTGCAAATTATTTTTCCTCAAACCTCCCTGGTCCCTTTACTTCTATCTCCAATTTCTCCATTTCTCTTATTAACTCTTCCTGAGTCGTTAGTTGAATAACTTTTCCCTTCCTTTCCTGCTTAGCGCATCGGCTACTACGTTTTCCTTGCCCGGGTGATAAAGAATATCACAGTCGTAATCCTTGATTAATTCTAACCACCTTCTCTGATGCATGTTCAACTCCTTCTGTGTGAAGATATATTTCAGACTCTTGTGCTCAGTGTATATCTCACATTTCTCTCCGTACAAATAATGTCTCCAAATCTTTAACGCAAAAACTACTGCAGCTAACTCCAAGTCGTGAGTCGGGTATTGTTTTTCGTAATCCTTTAATTGTTGCGATGCGTACGCAATGACCTTGTCATGTTGTATTAGCACACAGCTAAGTCCTATGTGTGATGCATCACTATACACCACAAATCCTCCCGTATCATATGGTAATGATAATACAGGTGCCTCACTCAATCTCTTCTTCAGCTCTTGAAAACTTTCTTCGTATTTGTTTGTCCACACAAACTTTAATGTCTTCCTTGTTAGATTGGTCAGCGGGGTTGCTATCTTAGAAAAATCCAGGATAAATCTTCGATGGTGCCCAGTTAACCCTAAGAAACTTCTGACTTCAGTTGGCGTCTTTGGCTGCTCCCAATTACTCACTACTTCCACCTTTGCAGGGTTTACTAAAATTCCATCTGTATCCACCACGTGTCCTAAAAATTGAGCCTTCTTCATCTAAAATTCACACTTGGAAAACTTTGCATACAGCTTCTCCTTTCTTAGCGCCTCCAAAACTATCTTCAGATGTTTGGCGTATTCTTCTTCCGTCTTTGAGTAGATCAAGATATCATCGATGAAAACTACTATGAATTTATCTAAGAATGGCTTGAAGACTCGGTTCATCAAGTCCATAAATGATGCCAGGGTATTTGCCACCCTGAATGACATCACTAGAAATTTTGAAATGTCCATAACGAGTTCGGAACACCATCTATGATATGTCATCCTCCTGTTTTATCAACTGGTGATAACCCGTCCATAAATCTATCTTCGAGAAACACTTTACTCCCTTCAGTTGATCAAAAAAGTTGTCTATCCTTGGTAACGGATATCTATTCTTAATCGTTACTTTGTTCAATTCTCGATAATTGATACAGAGCCTCATCGATCCATCTTTCTTCTTTACAAACAACACGGTTTCTCCCCAAGGAGACGCACTTGGTTGTATGTACACTTTATCTAGTAACTCTTGCAGTTGTATCATCAATTCCTTCATTTCTACTGGCGCCATACGATATGGAGTTTTTAAAATCGATGCAGTTCCCGGTGCTAAGTCTATTACGAATTCGATTTCACTGTCTGGCGAAAGACCATATAGATCGTCTGGAAATACATCTTGAAATTCTCTCAATACGGATATGTCCTTAATTTCTACTCCCTTTTTTCGAGTATCAATAATGTAAACTAAGTAACCTGCACATCCTTTCCTAAATAATTTCTTAGCCTAAATCATCTTAAGGCAACATGATTGTTTAAACGATGAGCTACCATAAAACACTACCTTAGACTTATTCAGACTATAAAGGTTTACACTTTTATTCTGACAATCAATTATCACAACATGGTGATACAACCAATCCATTCCCAATATTATGTCAAACTCTCCCAATCTTATCGGGATCAAGTCTATGCTTAGTTCATAATTTCTAATGTTTGCGCGATAATTTCGATAAATATATTCTACAGGGATTACTTCTTTATTTGCAACTTCTATGTTCAAGGGATTTTCTAATCGTTCTCGTGGTAAATTAAGTCGACTAGAAAATTCCTCATATACAAAAGAACAGATGGCATCCGAATCAAATAATACATATGCATTTATAGCATTGATTGGGATGATACCTGACACCACGTCCTTCGTAGCTACTGCGTCATGGACAGTCATGTTAAACGTTCTGGTAGTTAGACAGTTGGATGGTGTTGTCCGCCTATCATTAGTTTGTTGCTTCCCCCTTGCTGACTGCTTCCTCCGCCGCTTCCTTTCTTTGGGCAGTCTTTAATCAGGTGATCCATCGAGCCACATGTGTAACAACCTTTGATCTTCTTGGGCTTCAAGCAGTTGGACAAAATGTGTCCTTCCTGGCCGCAGTTGTAGCAAATATTATGCCCTTTCCAACACTCTCCCTGGTGATTCTTCCCACACTTCGCCCATCCCTCTGCCCTCTTCTTAAACTATCCACGAAACCTTCCCACTTGATTGTTGTGATTTTTGTTGTTGTTGTTGTTGTTGTTGTGATTCTCCCACTTCCTCTTTCCTAGATTTCTTCCCCCACTAATGTTTCCTCCATGTCTATCACCTCCCGTGTTCTTACCCTTCTTCTCCTTGTTGTACAAGCTCAAAGCTTCACTACCTCGCTTTGCAATAATGGCCTTCTCCAGCAATGTCACAAAAGAATCGATCTGAAGAACTGGCACCTTGTTAAACAACCAAGGCTTCAGTCCTTATTCAAAACGCCTAGCTTTCCTCTCTTCATCTACTACTTAGTGTTCTGCAAAATGGACTAGCTCATTGAACTTAGTCGCATATTGCACCACTGTCATATCTCCCTGCTCAAGTTCTAAGAACTTCACCTCGATCCTATTTTTCATGCTCTTCAGGAAATAATTCTCGAAAAACAAGGTCTTAAATCTCTCCCATGTTATTATTCCTTCTCCTACTCTTTGCTGATTCGCCTCCCACCAGTAGTTCGCCTCGCCCCTCATCATGTAGGTGGTAAACATCGTCTTCTAGTCTTCACCCACATGAGCGATGGTGAAAGCTTCTCCATCTCTTTGATCCATGCCTGTGCCACGATCAGATCGGTAGTACCCATAAATTCTGGAGGTCCTAGTCCCCTAAAATCCTTAAAATTTGTGATAGAAGCTGTTTGGGGAATGGGTGGTACTGGTTCGTTTCTTCCCCTAAGAGCTTCCCCTAACAAATCTACTAGCCTTTGTATGGGATCTACTTGTCCTCTCTCATCATTGACCGACTCTTCTGGTGTTGTTAGTCTACGTCTGGGCGGCATTTTTCTACGTCACAAAATTTTCATTTTTATTATCTAATTATATTACTTAAACATTTCTCAATTGAAAAGGAATAAAATTTTATAACGCATTTCTGGAATAATATCATTTATATTCATATGCCAAATCATTACATCAACATGATTATCCCTATCATACTTCTATAAATGATAACACATATCCCCTAATATCACAAAAGACGGGGACAACCACTAATCATACTACCTCTCTAACATTTTTCAAAAGTTTGAGGTTTACAACTATCTCATATCTTACACAAAAGACTGAGATTACATTATGATATATACATCACATAAATGAAATACTACTACTACTAACACCTAGACCTCAATCTATCATCTCGCGCTCCACATCGCTATTGTACTCCTTCTGTGTTATGTGCGCCACCAAGTCCCTGCTTATGGTATGACGGGTCTGTCCCTGCTCCGTCGGATAGTGATATACACCATCAATCAATCTCTCTATAGTCGTACGCACATCATAGCCCATCTTGTTCATCTTCCTAATCTTGCATCTCACTTCATCTTCCAGGTCATTAGCCCTATCATTGGCTTCCTCCCACTTTTCCTCCAAGTGAATCCTCTCCATCACTTCCATCTCTAGTTGTGTACGGAGAGCCTCCTTCTCAGTCTTCTCGCTAAGCTCCCTCTGTTCAGTCTCCTCTAGTTTACCTACCAACTCCACGTTCCTAGCTATCGAACGGTGAAAAAGAGTGCCCATCTGTACTCCTGCCTCCTTGTGATACACAAATTCTACTTCCAACTCCTGCATCTTTAGTTGCCTCTCAAGAGCCTTAGCCTTTAACTCCTCGACTCTACATCCTAACCCCAAGATCTGCTCCTCATACTCACCCAACATCTGATCCTCAAATGTAGTCTCATCGGGATCTTTTCCGGGCTCATCCTCCATGGGATCCTCCTCTTGATATGTCTCTACAGGAAATGGCTCCATCTCCTCCTCCTCATCATCCTCATCGATAGGAGCCGCTGTCCAAATAGGCTCAACTATCAATGGTGCCTCATATACCACGTGTATGTCACGCGGCTCCTCCTCTACCACTCTATTAGGTCCTCCCATGTCAGTCATCCTACAACCACCAACATAAGACAAAACAAACAACTCTATTAGAATGTTAAATAAACATAAGTTCATTGTATAGAATGAAATTATATTCCATTACAGACTAAGTCTCTCTTTATGAAAACTCTACATGAGTTTCATCCCTTCCTATCTTCTAAGTTATAATCTAAGGACTCTCACTCTTAAGTTTTATAACTACAGCTCTGATACAAACCTGTGACGCCCCCAAATTTAGACACTTATATCTCGAATTTGGTTCGTCACATGCTAATTCCATTATCATACTAAAATTATCAATAATGGAATAATAGAATAATTTACATTGATATAATATAAATATTCTTGTCCCAAGGTACCGTAACCATTACTACAACATTACAACTTAATTTAAACATAACCTATTACATCATAGTAATTAAGTCTTCACACATCATAATTACAATAATAAAGTCCTAATACTAGGAAATAAAGCTATTCTGAAGTCTTCTCTTTACCCTTGTCCTTGCCCGAGGGTTCACCACATTCTGCCTTAACAGAAAGTTTTAAGGAAAACAAGAATGAGCAACAATTTTTTCCAGCAAATAATATCGCAATAAGGGTGATCATATATAGAGTTCAAATCTTCAAGAGTATGACAGTGAATAATAATTTAGGAATTTTTCAAAAATTCTCAATAAAGGACGCTATGGACTGAAAGACATCAATAAGATTCAATACTTAATCATTTTCATATTTTAAATAATGAATACTGAGTAGTCATTAGGGACTATAAACTTCTATTAGAATTAACAGTATTATACTGAAAATCCAACAATAAAAAAAATGAGTACAACAGGTGATCAGCCAAAAGTACCCTACGTTATGCATATCGTTTAATCATACTCAAGTGCGCACGTCAGTCTCCCGACAAATATAGTTTCCCCTTCAATGAAGCTTGTTCATCTCAGTAGATTCAAGAGTCTGCTCCAAGTTAATTTGGTTTGGATAATTTTCTAACATACAATAATAGTCTAGCTGAATCAATGGCTTAGACAACTTTTACAATGCATTTAAGAACAATAAGTGTAAGACCCCAACTTTTATAAATAAAGATGAATTTTCTATAATTGTCATTTTTGAATATTATGGAGTTAATTTGATATAATGTTATAGTTGTGGGTAATATTTATAAATTTTACAAAGTACGCAAGTTGTTATATAATATTCGATTGGTCGGGAAATATTCGTTTTAACAGGGAATATTCGTACAACGGCACAATCATTGGTGAATCCCACAACGGAATTATTGTCGGATTGAGAAAACAACAAAAATATTTTATTAAAAATAACGGAGGAAGTTTTACCATTGATACGTTGAACTACTCGGTAGTAAAAGTACAGTAACACGTGTGGTTGCATAGTAGCACACGGTATTGATTATTAATGCTTATGTGAGAAGTCACTCAGTTTGATTCAATTATTGTCAGTTAATAATATGAATTATTTAGCGATAATGAAGTTTTATTTTATTCGTATTATTAACGTAATAAAACAGAAACATCTTTTTATATAAAATAGAATACTTTATTAAAGTTATTCTATAAATAGAATATATTATATTTTATTTAAAAGATTTTTCTTTACATATGGACCGTCAGATTAAAGTAATCAATCTGGACCATTCATGGATTAGTTACTATGCATTCTATTTTTCTATAAATAGCAGCTCATTCCTTCATTATTTCTTACGAATTCACTGAACTCTAGAGAGAGAAACTATAGAGAGAAACTATTGAGAGAGAGAGAAGAAAAGTATTCTGCTACTTAACTACTTTCTTATTTCAGTTCTTCTTTAAAACGATAAGGGGTGTTATTCTTTCTTATTCATGAAAAGAACTGTTGTTATTCCATTTATTATTATTCTGTTGGAATAACCTGTATACGTGGTCTACCCTATACTTGGTGACATTCTTCTATTATTCTGTTGGAACATCATGTCTGTGTGTTTTACACCGGACCTGGTTCCGTCTTTATTATTATTCTGTTGGAACATCTTGTCTGTGTGTTTTACACCGGACCTGGTTCCGTCTTTATTATTATTCTGTTGGAACATCCTGTCCGTGTGTTTTACACCGGACCTGGTTCCGTCTTTATTATTATTCTGTTGGAATATCCTGTCTATGCGTTTTACGCCGGACCTGGTTCCATTATTTATTATTCTGTTAGAATAACCTGTCTGTGCGGTCTATCGCATGCATGGTGATTTCTTTTGTTATTCCATTCTTTATTATACTCAGTTGGTTAAGTTTTGACTTCTATACTCCATGAAATTTGTGAAATATCCTTGATAATTGCGTTTCATCCAGTATCTTTTCATGAAAATACTCTTCTAAACATTCTTGAATTTTACTCCACAAAGCAATATTATGTTGACAATTTGGACGTTGTTAATTCTTGGATAAATTAATTCTTGAACTTGTTTTATTGAATTCTTATATCATTGCCATCATCCTCATGTTTATAAAATATTGAAAGTTATCTGTGGCCTGTAGTGCATAGATAGACTTGGTATGATTATGACCATGGATTATTCGGTATAATTATGACCGTAATGTTACAAATAATGTGATAAAATTCCTCATTGGCCCGTAGTGTATTGATGGATAGTTGTTGGCATGATCATGACCATTAATGAATACACAAATATTCTTGGCCCGTAGTGCATGGATAATTGTGGTCGTGATACTAAAGAATATCCTTGGCCGTAGTGCAGGGGTGATTCGATGATGTGGATTATTTTGTTAAGCTGAGTCCTAGCGATAACAGTGTTGAAAAACCTTTTAAATCATAGAAGATAGTAGATTTTATTCTCTACTTGACTCTTTTAATGGATTGCTTGTTCCGCTGCAGTTAAACTTGATGTTCGTTATATGTTATCAGTTTAACACTGTTGAATGCTAATGATAATTTATTCTGCATTATCTTAGTCATAATATTTCTTACTGGGCTAGTTGAGCTCACCCTTTCTTTCACAGTTCTCTTCTGGAAATGAGAATATAGCTGGGACGAGTCGGGAAACGGAGTGATGGACCAGATGATAGTATTAGTAGTCCTCACTATTCTGTTAAATAGTGTGACAATAATTGTAATGAGGACTCCTTTTGAGTTTGTATAGTCTCTAGTAGACAATAATTGTATTCAAACTCACAGTTATGTTTTGTCGTATTGTACACGACAGTTGTATTAGTAAGTTGTATTTGTATTCTGTACCATGTAACTGACGACCCAAGATGGGTGATGTATACCTAATTTTGGGGGTGTCACAGTTGGTATCAGAGCTTAGGGATAGGATCCCTTACTAAGATGTGAGAATAGAACTAGGAGGGGAGAGAAGGGGAATTCCTTTTGGATTGATTAATGCTCATGCTGCCTTCATGGATATGATGAACCGGGTATTCAAGGAATATTTGGATCACTTTGTGGTCGTCTTTATTGATGACATCCTTATTTATTCTAAAAGTCATGAAGATCATGAGCAACACTTGAGGCTGGTACTCCAAATGTAACAACCCGATATTTTCTATATAAATAAATAAAAAATTTTGCGTATAAATTTTTTTTTTTTTATTTTAAGGATGAGGATTTATACAAGATATTGTATATATATATTTATGTGGTAAATAAAAATATATTTATTACATAAATGTTTACAAATAATTTTATTTTAGAATTATTAATTTTTATAAAGTACATTCTTATAATAATTACTTTTATAGTAGAAATATTTTTATTAATTATTTTCCATGAATATATAGTCATATATTATTTAAATAATATATGGAGTGATTTTTAGAATAATTATAATAATTATTTTATTATATGAATTTTAGTACAAATTATTAAGTTAATTATTTTACCTTAATTATTAAGGTTTAATATGAAGAATAAATCAGATATGGAATCCAAACCCTAATTTTGGATTATTGTCAAGGTATGAGAATAATAATATAATATTAATTATATTTTGATTTTTCAGTGCTATGAATATGTACTGTATTTCCGTATTGATAATGGTAGGTCAATTACGGTGTATTATGACTAAACCCTAGTAATAATGCTAAACCCTAATTTGAGATCTAAATTAGGGTGCAAGATTGTTTTATAAGTGTGTTATATAATTTATGTCGTGTAATAAATGTATTAATTAGGTGAACCCTAATTAAAATTCTAAAAACCCTAATTTCTAGAAAACCCTAATTATAATCTAGAAACCCTAAATAATTTTTGGAAATGAGGAACCCTAATTTGAAATTTAAATTAGAGTTCGAGATTGGTTATAATTGTGTTAATGTGATTAATTAGCAAGTCTTTTAATCTCAATTGCTAATTTTCGAAACCCTAAAATTTTAAACCCTAATTTGATAATTAGAAAACCTAATTATAAATTGGTAACCCTAATTATCAAAATCGTAAACCCTAATTGCTATTTTAGCAATGTTAATGATAATTATATGATATTAAACCCTAATATTCCTGTATAGCGTAATTAAAAAATTAATCATAATTAGAAAACCCAAATTTCAAAATTTTAGAAACTAAAAGTTATTTAATTTTTATTTAATTTTATTTATTTTTGTGTAAACTTTAATTGGAAATCCTATTATTGTTTTATGCTAAACCTTAGGGCTTGCCACGTTCCATTTTGCCCTTAAAAATCCAAACCAAATGACCAGTATACCCCTAAATGCATTATTTTGGCTATCTTGTAGGTTTTGGCAATAGGTTGAGTTGTTAACCAACTCATACCAACCCCACATGCTTAAAATCACAGCAACAAGTCACCTACATTAGCCAATTCATGCACCTTGTTGGTCTATTTATAGATTGGAGGAGAGAGAATGACATTTGTTCACTTATATTTTTCACAACACTCAAACCTTTTCTCTCAAGCCCCAAACCTCCAAAATTATTTCATAATATCAGTCAAGAAACAAGCCCCACGTCCATCCCTAACAAATCAGCAACACAAAATCAGAAGTTGATCATTAAAGGTATAAAACCCTAGCATAATTTCTGTCCATCGATTCTGTGTTAGATGTTAGTTTTTATTGTTAAAATATGTTGGTTGTAGTCCATTTTGACGATCTGGGTTGCTAAATGTTGGATCCATAACATTTAAAAGTTCGGATTTGTGTTTTTCAAAAATTTTGAAAAGTTGTTCTTGGTGGTATGACAATGAATGTCAGACCTTATATCTCTGTGATCTGTTACGAATTTTGTGTTTTGAAACTCTGTAGTTGTAGTCTGATATGTTCTCTTGGATCTGGGCTTGGAATCAGGCTTAGATCGTATGTATATTGCAAGTTATGGAAGGTCAAACTGCGTTGACCGACCATGACTTGCAAGGTTTCTGGGTAACCTAGAACGTGTTTAGCAGAGTCTGACAACGTTTTCTAATGCCTTAATCTATTCAGTGATATAGGTATTGTTACGTTTGTTGTATTCAGGTTGTAGTATGTTGATTTATCTTTAGATCCATGCTTTTAGAACCACTAGATATAATATATATTGGATTTGGTAGCCGGTCAAACTAGTTATGTCGAGCATGTTCTCTGTTTTCTGGGTAACCCAGAAAACATATGAACATGTCAACTGACATGGTTTGACCGGATTATAACGCTTGATTCTCTTGATGTTTGATGGTTGTTTTGTTATAGATCTCTTAAGTTACATGTTTTCTACAACCTGAAATAGTTAGATCACAAAAGCATCAACAGGATTGCAAGTTGTGGAAGCCCAAAAGTGTATGCTCGAACTGTTCTTCATTTCTGGGTAACCTAGAAATGAAGAACAGCCTCTGACAACACTTTTGGAGGCTCAAATCTTTTTCGTTTATTGCTTGTTGTTCATGTTTATTGTGGGATAATGTAATCCTACACTAGCACTACACGGTCGAAACAACAACATGCCCAGAAACTACTTGAGAAGTGTTTAATCAGTGGTCAAAGAAGGTCCCTCGAAACTGTCTATTGTGTTCTGGGTTTGGCCAAGAACATGAAGAACACCTATAGCGACAGTTATGTCGCTATAGGTGGTCTTTAGCGACAGATAGCTTATTATTTTTCAGAAATTAATAAAAAAAATAGAAAAATTAGTTTTATATTATTAAAAATACAAAATAAATTATAAAAAATTATTTTAAATTCCGAAAATTAGTTTTTAATTATTTTAAATATATTTCTTAAATATTTAATATTTTTGAAATATTAAAAGTATTTAATTTATTTAATTATAATATTAAATAAATTATTTAAAAATGATTTTAATATTGGAAAAATCATTAAAAATTATATTATGATATAAGAAAATATTTTAAGTTATTTTTAATGACTTTTAATATTTTGTGATAAATTTCATTAATAAATTGATATTAATGGTAATTAATTTATTTACTAAATGAATTAAATAAATTAATTAAAAATGATTTTATTATATTAAAAATTATTTTAAATGAAAATAAAGTGTTTAAAAATATTTTAAGTTATAAAATATAACTTTTAATATTTAAAGGATAATTTTATTAATAATTAAATATTAATGATTATTAAGTTATTACTAATGATATTAAATTTATTTAATAATTATATTAAATAAATAATTTATAAATGGTTTTATTAATTTAAAAATCATTTAAAAGGGATAGAAATGAATTAAAAATATTTTAAGTTATGAATAATGACTTTTAATATTTTGATAAATAGAATATTAATACCTTAATATTAATGGTAATTATTTTGAAATGATTTTAAATGTTTTTAAAATCATTTAAGGGTAATTTTAATACTTTAAAAGTATTTCAAGTTATTATAAATAACTTTAATATTTTAGAAATGATTTCATTAATAGTTTAATACTAATTAAATATTAATGATAATAGAATTGATTAGTATTTAAATCATTTTAATGTGATTCCGATGTTTGAAATTTCGTGATAAATTATAATAAATGTTTTAAAATTATATTAAGTCATTTAAAAATAATATGACTGATATTAAGTTACAGAATAGAGTCTTAGACTCGATAATTACCCGATAAAGTTGTCGGTACACCGACATGTTTCAGAAATTGATCTAGACTTAGATAATGTGATTAGATAAGTGATTATTTGTGATTTAATGGTTGTTAAATCTATGTGCCAATGTGATTAGGGTATGTACTGACTGCAATAAGCAGTGTTATGTGTTATAGTATATTGTTCTAATCGAACGAATGATTTGATTAATGATAGGTCGTGAGATAAGCGATAAATCTAAATTGCAAACTGTAAGCAGCGCTTCAGGCAAGTATCTAACCTTTGCATTTTCTTTATGCAATGGACATGAGTAAGAATGTTTCTAAACTATATTATTACTGTACAAATTATTAACCTTATATTATATACGCTCATTGCTTATCAACATGTTAGTATATGGTAATTCAGATATATATATTCTGTTCGTTAATTTCTGTAAATGGTTAAACAAGTGTCCCCACTTGGATAATCATTGTATTTAATCACATGTTAATATACCTTTGTCAATTACCCGTATATATATATATGTTGAATTATAGATTATTGTTGAAACAAGTAAAACCTTTGATTTGGAACCCAGACAAGTATGAACATCCCTACACGGGAAAACGTTTATGCGCCCAAGGTGGAACAGAGTGAACGATCTTATCGTTCTTGTAATGTAGTATTGATCAATACAGGGCATAAAGGCTGATCACCCCCCGTGCCCGTAAGTTATGTCGGTTTACAGATGAATTTCTATTTAACCTTTTCGAAAATGAAAACAATGTTCATGGCATGTCACCATAACCCCAGTTATAGTCATTATGTAGTTTCAAAAATTTGAAAGAGAGTTGTTATATTATTATTATCGGTTCAGAATACTTCACAACTATCGACTGGTTGTAGAAGAATAGTACAAAGAAAACATTTAAATCTTTTCAGCTTATATATATATATATATATATATATATATATATATATATATATATATAATTGCTATTACTTGTTGGGCACTCAAATGTTCATCCTTGCTTAATTTAAATGTTTTCAGCTAAGTGCGAACGACTAGAGAGCTCTGCAAAGAACAAAAGAAAAGGGAAGGTTGCTGAATGAACGAATTATTATGTTATGTAATAGTTTGGTATTATTAAGACAAGTATGACATATATTATCTATCATGGGTTGTAATGAATGTTTAAAGGTTACGTAGATCTTTATATTATTGTTATTATTATTAGTATTATTCCGCTCATAGAAATGGTATCGTGAGGAACCGAGTTCGGGTTTTAAGTACCCGAGTTTGGGGTCTTTACAAGTTAGTATCAGAGCTTAGGGGTTAAAAACCTTAGGTGGGCTAGACCTTAGACTATAACCTTAGAACAGAGGGAAACGTTGAAAATACAAATAACTCATATAGAGTTTAAAAAGAAGATGAATTGAATAAATTCATCGTCAAATCAAATAAAAGATAACTTATATAAAACTCTTATTTGTTCTGTGTATATACTATATGCTAATTAGGATAATTTATGTGTGTAGATGTTAGGTGAAAAAGGATTCGATTACCCTCAGATCATAAAGAAGGAGCCAATATCGAAGCCAATAGCTGACATAGAGGCTCACAATGAAAATAACTCAGAAGATGTGGTTATTGTGGAAAACATAGTACCAGATCCGGAGATGGTGGAGCTGACAGATAGTGATTCAGACACTAAAGTTGAAGCTGATCAAGCATCAACAGAGGTACAGAGTCTGAAGAACAAGGTTTCTTCTCTGGAAAGGTTGTAGGAGATAGAAAAGCTGTTGAACAGTCAGTTGCGTCAAGCGTTAATAGAAACAATGGAAGGACAAGATAAGCTTAAGATCCAAATTGGTCAGATGGGAGCCACAAGCAACACATCGTGTCCAGCTCCGGACAAGAAAGGGAAAAGAAAGATAGAAGACCGTGACTTAGGAAAATCTAATAAGAAGAAATGAAAAAGAATATGTTATCTTTGCGGCTATGAGGGACATACTACTCTGTATTGTCCTGACTACAAAAAAGGAGCATGTTTTATCTGTGGGATAGAAGGTCATCAGGCGAAAAGTTGTCCAATGAAAAAGAATAATAAATAAGTAGTATAGGTTCTGTTGTGTAGGTGTGTTTAATTTAGTATATATGATAAGTATGTCTGTGTAGAGTAATGTTTCCAACTTTCGTATTAAGTTAAGACTGTAAATCCCGACTTTTGTAGTCACAAAGGGATGAATGATGTTTAAAGCATTATGTGCTATGTTATGTAAAATATTCGTTCAATGAATATGAACCTATGTTTGAATGATGAAACAAGTTTAAAATATTAAACTTATGCAATAAGGTTTAGAATGTAAGTTAAATTATGATTTCCTTTAATCAGATAATGTCGCCGAGACGTCGAACTCGAAATTAAAGGGCAGAAGAATCTGTCAACAACGTAGAAGGACAACAGTAAGCAGACCCAATACAGCAATTTGCAAACATGTTAGCTCAGGCTATGCAACAGGGAATACCTGTCGCTGAAAACCAGCCGGACAACCGCTTAGCGAACTTCAAAGACTTTAAGGCTGTAGGACCACCGGAATTCAAAGGTACAACTGACCCTGTTGAAGCCCAAACTTGGGTTAAGGAAATTGAAAAAGCGTTTGTGGTAGCTAGGGTAGATGAAGGGCAGAAGACTGCTTTTGCCACTTACATGATGAAGGGGGAAGTAAATTTTTGGTGGGAAGCGAATCAGGCTAGGGCAGGAGAAGGTGTAGTCACATGGGATAGATTTAAAACTTTGTTTTTCGAGAACTATTTTTCACCAAGTATGCAGGCGAGGATGGAGGTTAAATTTTTAGAGTTGAAGCAGGAGAATATGACGGTGTCTGAATACGCCGCCAAATTCAATGAATTAGCTAGGTTTGCCCCGCATCAAGTAGATACGGAGGCCAGGAAAGCGAGAAGGTTTGAGTTGGGATTAAAACCCTGGCTCTACAACAAGGTGGCGGTATTGCAGATTCTTACATTTGCAGCACTCATGGAGAAAGAGATCATAGCTGAGGAGGGAAGTGAGGCCATGAGCCTTTACAATAAGGAGAGGAAGAATAAGGGCAAGACCGAAGGAGCTGGAAAAGTAGGAGTTAATAGTGGGAGCAGGAGTGGAGATGGCAAGAGAAAGGTGAGCAGTTTTGGAAGTGTGCAGATAAAGCAAGAAGGTGTTAAGAAACAGATAGTGCCATGTAAGACATGTGGGAAGAATTATGACACCCCCAAATCCCGGTACTTCATTTCCTCAGGATTTGGTGTTCACGTAATCAAAACATTCATTTCTAACTACCCAATTATAAAAAAATTGAATAACAAACCTGCTCATACAGGAATAAACTTAAATAAATCTCCCAGGTTAACTAACATTTACAAACAATCATTCATGCGGAAAATTAAAATAAACTTCATTACAATCTTTAAACCAAGTCTGAAAATAAATTATTCAATTATTACAAGTCTTCAGCATTGCTTCGTCTTTCCTTTCCCTTTACTGGTACTAGGTACATCACCAGTTTCAACCTTAGCTGTAAGAAATTTTACAGGCAAGAGTGAGCAAACAAGGCCCACTTGAAATAACAAGAATTAAATCATTAAACTTTTACATCATTGTCAACATTAAGCTCAATAGAATTTAACAATATATTCTATTAACTTTTGGAAAGCTTTAACCTTTACTGAGGGTCTAATGACCGCGAATCATGTCCATAGTTATAAGTAATTTTTTAACTTAAACTTTAACAGTCATAAGACTATAAGGACTTCACGTACTTAGGGGGATCAACCCTTCGTACAATGTATTGTGCACAATCATTTCAACGCTAAGCATAACCTCTTATAAAAGAGTTGTTCTTCTCAGTATTTAGAATACAAGTGAGTTTGGTTTGAATACATCATGGGATAATTTAGAATTCAACGGTAATCAACTAAGGTTTAGTTGATTACAAACGACATAATTGTATACTATGGAATAATCATAGTTTAATTGATGTTTATAAATTGACATCATGCTTTAGGAATAATCTAATAGCATACAATTTGAATAATTATAACCTACCTTGCTTGAACAATAATAAGACAAGGTTAATTGAATAATAAACATCCACAACGTGTATATAATTGTACATACTAAACCACAAGTTAAGTACAAGAATAACTTGCTCCAAATAAATTTACAACATTATATGATAATCGAAATTGAAACAATAATTAGTTCAATAACACCAATGATTAGAAAACTTATACAATAAAGAACTTGCTAAATATCAAAAGTTAAGGCTTAGAAACTTGCTCAATGTGAAAGGTAGGTTTAGGAAACTTGCCTTTAGCACAAGCTACACTTTTACCACTTGAATTGATACCCTAAACATATGTCATATTGACATAATTAGTCCTAACCAACATTGTACATTTATATAAACAATTACATTCATCATATGGGTTGAATTACCCATTCACATAATCAATTATTTTTCAAGTAGATAATACTTAATAACATGATAGTTCATAGTCTAATAATACTGAAATTATCATTTAACATTATTATGATAAACACATAACATTTATTTTCAAATTTTGTACATTTAAACAAAACTGTCAGACAGTTCTGCCAAGCCGCGCCGCGGCGCCACAGTTTGTACTGTGGCTCGCGCTGCGGCGCTGAGTCGGAGCTGCGGCGCAGCGATTATACTATGAGCCGGCGCTGCAGCGCAGTGATTGTGCAACAGGTCGTGCTTACGTCATGGTGATGGCGCTGCGGCGCCAGAAATGAACTGCTGGACCGCGCCGCGGCGCGAACTGTCAGCGTCGACTGACAGCTTCGGCAACCATGAAAGAAAAAGCCAAATTGGCCAAAAAGCTCGAATCTAATAGACTAGTTATACTCTATTTTATATATAAACTTCATATAAACATATAGTAAAGACTTCTAACATGTTTTTACTCATAAATTAACACAAACATCAAATATCCAACACCCAATTTCAATATTTTTGTCAAAAACTCCATTTTTGATATATTCCATGAAAATAAATACTGTGATTTTGTTATTCAACCAAAACAGTAAATTCTAAGCATCATGATTATGACGTTACATACTCTAGCAATTCTTATAATCAATTTATCAATACAACAACTAATTACACCTTAATTTCCATTTTAACTAAAGCCATACTCATTCATAAAAACTCTCTGTAAAATAATTTCTTCATAAAATACATACATACATGAACTAATATATCTTATAATCATATATAACTCATAAAACAACCATATAATCAATAATCATGCCAAATTATAAACATAACAACAATTTATCTTTTATAAAAATCACAGAGAACTTTTTAGAAGAAGAAAACTAAATTTTTTTAAAGAAAAAGATGGAGCTCCTACCTTGGATTAGGAAGATGATGATATTATCTTCTTTGATTGTCAAGCTTTTCTCCAAAACCTGTTAAAATATCTCTCAATTCTCTCTAGTTTTCTCTCTGTATTTCTTTCTTCTTCTTCTTCTTTTCTCTCTGTAAAGTTCAACTGAGTCCCTAACTCTAACATACGTACTATAAAATATAACGTATATAGTAATAATATATATTAATTATATAATATAAGTACTGATATAAATATATCAGTTATATAAGTTTTGAAATTTAAAAGCCATAAGGCTTGTTTGGCTAGTCTAAATAAAATAACCCATTAATCCTTACTCCTTGTTTGGTAAATTGAATTAAAACAAATGGATTAATCCTTATACCTTGTTTGCTAAAACACTATTAGATTAAAGACTTATTATACAATAAGTCATGTTTGACAAAACTAAATTAAACCATTTTTAATTTATTTTAATAACTCCTTTATAGCAAGGTTATTAGTCAGACCTTTATTAAATTAATAAATCAATTAAACATTAATCTATTAAATTACTTTAACACATAAACAATTATAATTTTTTTTTTACTATTATAATTTCATTTAATAAACTAATATTTCAAACTACAATTTCTCATTTAAATATTATTATTTATTTAAAATCATTATAAGCTTTCTAGCTTATTAAATTAAGCTCCATTATTATAAAATCTCATAATAATTAATTTATTTAGCTCCTTAATTATTTATTCAACAAATAATTAATTAAATCACATCAACTCAAATTGCCATATAATTCAATAAATATTTAATATTGCCAATAAATATTTAATATTTAATATTTAATTATTTATTCAACAAATAATTAAATAAACCACATCACTCAAATTGAATAATTATTTATTCAACAATAACATATCCATTAAATACTTAAATAAATCAATAAATATTTAATATCACACTTTAAAATTATGGAATGTTACATCATTCCCTCCTTACAAGGATTCTATCCTCAGAATCACAACTCAAACAAATCATTCGTTACATTCTTCCCTACTTACAAAGATTCTGTCCCCAGAATCGAAGACACGGATTAAACAAATAACTCAGGATATTCCTTCAACATTTTCTCTTCGAGTTCCCACGTAGCTTCTTCAGCGTTGTGGTTTCTCCATATCACCTTCACAAAAGGTATCACCTTATTCCTGAGCACTTGTTCTTTCCTGTCGACTATCTGGATAGGAATCTCTTCATAAGACAAATCTTTCTCGAACTGCAATGGTTCATACTCAATCACATGTTTGTAGTCTGGTTTATATGGTCGTAACACCGAAATATGAAAAATATTATGAATATTTTCCAACTCTGGAGGTAGAGCTACCTCGTAAGCCACTTCTCCCACTCTTCGCAGCACTTCAAAGGGTCCAATAAACCTCGGACTTAACTTTTCCTTTTTACCGAAACGAATTTTCCCCTTCCAGGGAGAAACTTTTAAGAATACAAAAGTTCCTACGTCAAATGTACGATCTTGTCTGTGTTGATCAGCATACTTTTTCTGTCTGTCTTGAGCTGCGACCAGTCTTGTCCTGATGAGTTTGACAACATCAGCAGTTTGTTGTACCAGTTCTGGTCCTAACAGTTGGCGTTCACCGACTTCATTCCAACACAGTGGGGTTCTACACTTTCTGCCGTACAATACCTCGTAAGGTGGCATGCCGATGCTCGCGTGATAACTGTTGTTGTAAGAAAATTCCATCAATGGTAGTTGATCTTCCCAGCTTCCTTTAAAGTCCATGACACATGCTCTCAGCATATCTTCCAATGTCTGAATTATTCGTTCGCTTTGGCCATCTGATTGTGGATGATAAGCCGTACTCATTCGTAACTGTGTTCCCATACATTCTTGTAGTCTCTTCCAGAAATTCGATGTAAACCGCGGATCTCTATCAGACACAATTGATACTGGCACTCCGTGCCTCGAAACGATCTCCTTAATGTACAATCTTGCCAACTGATCAAGATTGAATCTAATCTTTATTGGTAAAAAGTGCGCTGATTTCGTCAGTCTGTCCACTATTACCCAAATCGCATCGCATCCTCTCTGAGTAGTTGGAAGACCCACCACAAAATCCATTGTGATGTGTTCCCACTTCCATTCCGGTATTTCTAACGGTTGGAGTAATCCGCTGGGTCTTTGATGTTCGGCTTTTACTCTCTGACATGTCAAGCATTTCGCTACGCATTCAGCAACATCTCTTTTCATATTTGGCCACCAAAAATGCCGGCGCAAATCCTGATACATTTTCGTGCTTCCTAGATGAATTGAATACTTTGAGCTATGAGCTTCAGTCAGAATTTCTTCTTTCAGCTCTAGCACTGCTGGAACCCAAATTCGTCCATTGAACCGTAGTAAACCTTCGGTATCGACCTTGTATTTTACATCTCCGCCTTCACCCAAATTCTTTTTGATTTTTCCACACTCTCCATCTTGTAATTGAGTAATTTTCACTTTGTTCACTAAAGTTAGATCAGCTTCTATCTGGAATAGTTGTTCGTCAGATTCTTTTGGAAATTTGATTTCCAACTCCAATTTTGTCATTGCTGAAATGAGCTCCTTTTGAGTTGTTATAAGCATCAACTTCTCCCGACCTTTCCTGCTTAAAGCATCTGCAACTACATTCACTTTACCCGGATGATAAAAGATCTCACAATCGTAATCTTTTATTAATTCCATCCACCTTCTTTGACGCATGTTCAAATCCTTCTGAGTGAAAATATATTTCAGACTTTTGTGGTCTGTGTAGATCTCACATTTCTCTCCATAAAGATAGTGTCTCCATATTTTTAGAGCAAACACCACTGCAGCCAATTCCAAATCATGAGTCGGATACCTCTTCTCATAATCCTTCAATTGTCTTGATGCATAGGCAATAACTTTGCCGTTCTGCATAAGAACACAACCCAACCCTTTATGTGAGGCATCACTATATACCACAAAATTTCCTGTATTATCTGGCAAAGTCAATACAGGTGCCACACTTAACTTCTTCTTCAAATCTTGGAAACTCTCTTCGCACTTCTCCGTCCAAACGAATTTTATAATTTTTCTTGTCAAATTTGTTAGCGGAGTGGCTATCTTAGAAAAATCTTAAATAAATCTTCTATAATAACCAGCCAGTCCCAAGAAACTCCTCACTTCCGACGGTGTTTTTGGTTGTTCCCAATTGATTACTGCTTCCACTTTCGACGGATCCACTGAGATCCCATCTTTGTCAATCACATGCCCCAAAAATTATACACGGTCGAGCCAAAATTCGCACTTAGAGAACTTTGCGTACAGTTTTTCCTTTCTTAGTGTCTCCAATGTCAGACGTAAGTGTTCCACGTGTTCTTCTTGAGTTTTGGAATACACTAGAATGTCATCAATGAATACCACTACAAACTTGTCTAGGAATGGTTTAAACACCCTGTTCATCAAATCCATGAACGCAGCAGGTGCATTGGTTAAACCAAAAGACATCACCAGAAACTCGTAATGTCCATACCGAGTTCTGAATGTCGTTCGGGGTATATCCTCCTTTCTTACCTTCAATTGGTGATAACCACTTCTCAAATCTATTTTCGAAAAGTACTTAGCACCCTTCAGTTGATCAAACAAGTTATCTATTCTTGGCAACGGGTATTTGTTTTTAATAGTGACTTTGTTTAACTCCCTATAATCAATGCAAAGACGCATTGACCCGTCCTTCTTCTTCACAAATAAAACTGGGGCTCCCCACGGCGATACGCTTGGTTGAATATATTTCTTGTCCAGCAGCTCTTGTAACTGAACCATTAGTTCCTTCATTTCTACCGAAGCCATTCTGTATGGGGCCTTCGATATCGATGCTGTTCCCGGTACTAAGTCGATCACGAACTCAATTTCTCTGTCAGGCAGAAGTCCTGGAAAATCCTCTGGAAAAACGTCTTCGAATTCCCTCACTACTGGTATTTCTTCCAGCTTTACCCCCTTCTTTTGAGTATCGACTATGTAAGCTAAATAGCCCACACAACCTTGACTCAACAATTTCTTGGCCTGCATAGTCGTCAGATATTTCATTTGTCTAGGCGACTTGCTACCATAACATACTACCTTTAACGGAGTCATAAGGTTTACAAACTTCTTTTGGCAGTCAATTACCGCTCCGCATTTGAACAACCAATCCATTCCCAAAATTACATCAAATTCCCCCAGTCTAATCGGAATCAAATCTACCAACAAGACATTCTCCTTAATGTTCACCCTACAGTTCTTGTATATGAATCTAACAAGGATTATTTCCTTATTCGCAATTTCTATGTTCAAAGGAAAATTCAGTTCTTCTCTAGGCAATTCTAACCTCTTAGCAAATTCATCAGATATAAACGAACAAGTAGCACCCGAATCAAATAATACATATGCATCAATATCATTGATTGGGATAATACCTAAAACTACATCCTTTGATTGCACAGCATCTTGCACAGTCATGTTAAAGGTTCTGGCTGTGGGTTTGATTGATGCTGTAGGTCCTGTAACAGTCCACGCACCTCCATTGTTATCTCCTTTGCTTCTGGTTGTCACTCCCTCCTTCTTCTTAGGACATTCACGAGCAAAGTGATCCTTGGATCCGCACGTGAAGCACGCATTCTTCTTTGATTGAGTGTAATTTAGGGCGATGTGACCCTCCTGGCCACAATTGTAGCAAACTCATTTTCCCATCAAGCACGCACCCTTGTGAAACTTTCCACATGTCGCACATGCTTCAAACTTTTTATTCTGCTGGTTACCTTGCTGGTTTCCAGTACCCATACTCTCATTCCACTTCCTCTTGTTGTTGTTGTTATTGTTGTTGTTACCACTGCTACTACCACCATTCTTCACCTCATTCTCATTCTTCTTCTTCTTTTATTCCTGGTTAAATTTTGTCACCGCCTCGCCTCCACCTTCAGCGAGTACTGCTTTCTCCATCACTACTGCAAACGTCTTCAATTGGAACAGGGAAGCCCTACTGTACAACCATGGCTTCAGTCCCTGTTCAAACCTCTTCGCCTTACGCTCATCTGTGCTAACCTGATATGGCGCAAACCTCGCCAATTCATTGAATTTTGCGGCATACTCAGATACTGTCATCGTTCCTTGCTTCAGTTCTAGAAACTGTACTTCCAGCTGACTCTTCGAACTCTCCGGGAAATAGGTCTCGAAAAACAACTCCTTGAACCTATCCCAAGTCATCACTCCTGGCCCTTCACGAGTTTTATTAGCCTGCCACCAATAACTAGCTTCTGCTTTCAACATGAAAGTTGCAAAAGCAGTCTTTTGGTCATCCCCTACCCTAGCGACATCGAACACCTTCTCTATCTCCATAATCCAGGTTTGTGCTTCGATTGGATTCATGGACCCACGGAATTCAGGTGGTCCAACCGCCTTAAACTCTTTAAACGTTGTACCTTGGTTTTGAGGTTGATTCTACAACGCTCCTGTCAGTAGTGTTACTAGTTGTTGAACGGGATTCGCATCAACATTGTCGTTATTGTTAGTTCCTTCAGTGGTTCTCTGTCGTGTTGGCTGACGTCTGGGAGGCATTTTCTGTTAAAATAAAACATCTATTAGACCATTACTCAACTTCTTTAAGTATTTCTAATTAACTTGCTTCTATAAAAGAAATACCCACATAGCACATAACACTTTGAACAAAATAATAATAACATTTATTTATTCATACACTTTCTGAAAACATAACACAATAGCATCTCTGTTATCTACATTCCTTTCCTGAACTACAAACGTTTCAGGACAACATCATTATTATCATATCCCATGGTTACTTAACACTAGGGACTTACACATTATTTAATACTTATTACGTACATTACCGACACATTTTCTACGATGATCTATTAAGGTACTTCGTAGCCCTATCACGTTCTTCCTCCATGGCTCGAAACATTGTTATGCGATCTAACACGAATGATGGCAGCGTCTCGAACTGAATCGGATATCCCATGACCCGATGTTGAGCTCGATTAATTGCGGTGTTAAATACTTTATCCATCTCTTCCATCTTCATCCTCTTTGCCTGCGCGTCTCTCGCTGCTCTTCCAGTTCGTTGATAAGCTTCCTCGTATGCATCTTCAGCTCTTGCCCTCTTAGCAGCTTCTTCTCTCAGCTTGCTCTCCAGTTCAGCGACCATCTCGATCAATTGTTCTTTCTCTCCTTTAGTCTGTATTAATTTCTCCTCGGCCTAAGTCAAACGTTCTTCACGATCCAGGATCTCATCGTCCTTCTATGTCATTGCAGTCCGTTGTTCAGCTACTATCTCTTGCAATTCCTCAACTGCATCCTGAAGTTCCACGTTACGGTCGTAGACCTCATCATATATACGAGCAGCCATCGAGGTTAGTGGAGTCTCCTCTTCCTCGTCCTCGTTATCTTCATCCTCCTGTGGCAACTCCACGGGATCCTCCTCATCCGTCTCCACATCATCATCCTCATCTTCAACCACTGTGACCAACGGGGCTGACTCCCGTGGCAGTAGTTGTTCCCAAACTACCTGAATGTCGCGAGGCTCCTCCTCTATAGGCATTTGAGGTCCCTCCTCCCTAGCCTGACTGGATTCTCCGACATCAGTCATCCTGACAACAAAATTTTAAAGTTTTAGTTATTAATCATTCTACTCGACACTCGCGAGCACATAAGTTATAAACACATAAGCACATAAGTGTTTTATTACTTCTTTCTTAAAACTCGATAAGAGTTATCTCCATTATCTTTTCAAAGGTTACTTCCTAAGGCTTTTTTTTTCCACCTAAGGTTCATAACCTAAAGCTTTGATACCAACCTGTGACACCCCCAAATCCCGGTACTTCATTTCCTCAGGATTTGGTGTTCACGTAATCAAAACATTCATTTCTAACTACCCAATTATAATAAAATTGAATAACAAACCTGCCCATATAGGAATAAACTTAAATAAATCTCCCAGGTTAACTAACCTTTACAAACAATCATTCATGCGGAAAATTAAAATAAAATTCATTACAATCTTTAAACCAAGTCTGAAAATAAACTATTCAATTATTACAAGTCTTCAGCATTGCTTCGTCTTTCCTTTCCCTTTACTGGTACTAGGTACATCACCAGTTTCAACCTTAGCTGTAAGAAATTTTACAGGCAAGAGTGAGGAAACAAGGCCCACTTGAAATAACAAGAATTAAATCATTAAACTTTTACATCATTTGTCAACATTAAGCTCAATAGAATTTAACAATATATTCTATTAACTTTTGGAAAGCTTTAACCTTTACTGAGGGTCTAATGACCGCGAATCATGTCCACAGTTATAAGTAATTTTTCAACTTAAACTTTAACAGTCATAAGACTATAAGGACTTCACGTACTTAGGGGGATCAACCTTTCGTACAATGTATTGTGCACAATCATTTCAACGCTAAGCATAACCTCTTATAAAAGAGTTGTTCCTCTCAGTATTTAGAATACAAGTCCGTACCAAAGTGAGTTTGGTTTGGATACATCATGGGATAATTTAGAATTCAACGGTAATCAACTAAGGTTTAGTTGATTACAAACGACATAACTGTATACTATGGAATAATCATAGTTTAATTGATGTTTATAAATTGACATCATGCTTTAGGGATAATCTAATAGCATACAATTTGAATAATTATAACCTACCTTGCTTGAACAATAATAAGACAAGGTTAATTGAATAATAAACATCCACAACGTGTATATAATTGTACATGCTAAACCACAAGTTAAGTACAAGAATAACTTGCTCCAAATAAATTTACACCATTATATGATAATCGAAATTGAAACAATAATTAGTTCAATAACACCAATGATTAGAAAACTTATACAATAAAGAACTTGCTAAATATCAAAAGTTAAGGCTTAAAAACTTGCTCAATGTGAAAGGTAGGTTTAGGAAACTTGCCTTTAGCACAAGCTACACTTTTACCACTTGAATTGATACCCTAAACATATGTCATATTGACATAATTAGTCCTAACCAACATTGTACATTTATATAAACAATTACATTCATCATATGGGTTGAATTACCCATTCACATAATCAATTATTTTTCAAGTAGATAATATTTAATAACATGATAGTTCATAGTCTAATAATACTGAAATTATCATTTAACATTATTATGATAAACACATAACATTTATTTTCAAGTTTTGTACATTTAAACAAAACTGTCAGACAGTTCTGCCAAGCCGCGCCGCGGCGCCACAGTTTGTACTGTGGCTCGCGCTGCCGCGCTGAGTCGGAGCTGCGGCGCAGCGATTATACTATGAGCTGGCGCTGCGGCACAGTGATTGTGCAATAGGTCGTGCTTACGTCATGGTGATGGCGTTGCGGCGCCAGAAATGAACTACTGGGCCGCGCTGCGGCGCGAACTGTCAGCGTCGACTGACAGCTTCGGCAACCATGAAACAAAAAGCCAAATTGGCCAAAAAGCTCGAATCTAATAGACTAGTTATACTCTATTTTATATATAAACTTCATATAAACATATAGTAAAGACTTCTAACATGTTTTTACTCATAAATTAACACAAACATCAAATATCCAACACCCAATTTCAATATTTTTGTCAAAAACTCTATTTTTGATATCTTCCATTAAAATCAATACTGTGATTTTGTTATTCAACCAAAACAGTAAATTCTAAGCATCATGATTATGATGTTACATACTCTAGCAATTCTTATAATCAATTTATCAATATAACAACTAATTACACCTTAATTTCCATTTTAACTAAAGTCATACTCATTCATAAAAACTCTCTGTAAAATAATTTCTTCATAAAATACATACATACATGAACTAATATATCTTATAATCATATATAACTCATAAAACAACCATATAATCAATAATCATGTCAAATTATAAACATAACAACAATTTATCTTTTATAAAAATCACAGAGAACTTTTTAGAAGAAGAAAACTAAATTTTTTTAAAGAAAGAGATGGAGCTCCTACCTTGGATTAGGAAGATGATGATATTATCTTCTTTGATTGTCAAGCTTTTCTCCAAAACCTGTTAAAATATCTCTCAATTCTCTCTAGTTTTCTCTCTGTATTTCTTTCTTCTTCTTCTTCTTTTCTCTCTGCAAAGTTCAACTGAGTCCCTAACTCTAACATACGTACTATAAAATATAACGTATATAGTAATAATATATATTAATTATATAATATAAGTACTGATATGTAAGACCCCAACTTATTAATGAATAAAATCAAATTTTCTCTAAATATTATTGTGAATAATAAGGGGTTAATTTGATATAATACTTTGGTTATGGGTGAAATGTGCAAATTTTGCAAAATAAGCAAGTGGTTATAAAATATTTATTTTTGGTCGGTGAATATTCGGTTGGTCGTGGAATATTCTTGCTGTCGGGGAATATTTGTACGACGACGCAGCCTTGTGTGGGCCCCATAACGGAAAGCGATTGGATGAAGAAAACGACAAGTATAAGTTGTTTATTAATAACGGCGTAGTTGTTACCGTTAACACTGTTTAGATACCCGGTGGTTAAAAATACAGTAATAACGCGTGGTTGCACAGTAGCACACGGATTGCACAGTATAGTTGAATTATTGATTCGTACGTAAGAAGGCACTACTCAATAATTGTTACAGTAGTTATTATTCAATATTTTATTTTATTGATTCAATAATTGCTGCGTTGATATTTTATATTATTGTTGTTTCAATAATTGTTGCTGCACAGTATTTTCATTTATCAGATCAATAATTCATATTATTTGAATAATATTATTAGATAACATTATTGGCAATGTCTAGAAAGTTCTGTCTAAGGAGAGGTTTGGTCATCTAATTGCGCGCCAGTAAGGAGAAATCCTTATTGGAAAGCCCCCTCTTTCCTGGGAACGGCCTGGTTGTCATAAATGTGATTCTGTAATATTATTTATGAATAATTAATTATTGATTCATATGATAAGGAAATATTTATTTTATGTGGATATAAATGAGGGATATATTTTTGTGGTTAAAAATGAAGGAGTTAATGTTGAGGTTTTTATCATATTTTTGTCGGAATGGAGGTATTAAAAATCAGGGTTTTTGAGATATTTTGCGGGGGTTATAATTTTTAATCCGACCGTTGGATCGTGGTAATTTTTGGATATGTTATACATATATAAGTTGAGTATATGCCCACAAATTTTGAACCGTTAAAAATGAACGTATGATTTATTATGAATTTTACAAGATGACTGGTTCAGAAATTGTTGAATTTTCGGAGTTTATCATTTTGATGGAAAATTCTAGAATTGGTGGGCCCCACTTGTGGTTGGTGAAGAAATGTGCTGAATTATATTTCAAATGTGGTAGGTGGGAATAGTAGCAGGTAAAGCCATCAGGTTGCAGGTCAAACCTACCAAAATTTTCCTATAAATAGAGGGCTAAGTTAGAATTGAAAATTACACCAGAAACAAGTTTTCTCTCTTTCTCTCTCTAGATTATTGAGTGTATTTTGTGAGTATTTAGATACTTTGAGAGTTTCTATTCATCAGAGCAAGTTTCTTTCAGCCTTATACCGGTATTCCGACCAGAAGTACTGATATTTTGAGGTAAGGGATATTATTTTCTTCTTAATGATATTATTTTCTTCAATATCATTATGCTGAAATATTGATATGAGTTTTTATCAAATTTGGAACTTTTTGTGTCGGGGTTACTATTCACGTATACGGCACTATTCACGTATACGGCACTATTCACGAATACGGCACTATTCACCGAAAAATAAAATTTTCCCTTTTTGTCCAAGATGTCTATTATGGTTACTATCTTTGATTGTATCCATGTTTTGATCTTTATTTTTGAATTCTGCTTCACAATTGATTATTATGAAGTATTATTGATCTTGGATAAACTGTTATACGAATCCCTACTATTTGTCCTTCTGTCTCATTGGATTCGTTCTCTTTAAGATATTTTTCATCATCCTCAGTCCTAAATGATGATATTACTGAATATCTTTGGCCTGTAGTGCAAAGATGTATGATTACTTGATGAATATCTTTGGCCTGTAGTGCAAAGATGAACAGGTGTTGAGATGAACATGACCGACTGATGATACAAATGAATATCTTTGGCCTGTAGTGCAAAGATGAATATTTGGTTAAAGATGATTATTAATTGATGTTACAGGGATAAAATATTGATGATGGACTTTTAAATCTTAGAAGATAGTAGAATTCTTTCTCTACTTGACTCTTCTAATGGTTTGCTGTTTCCGCTGCAGTTGTTGATCTAAAACTTGTTGTCGATTATATTTTATCAGATTTTTCCCTGTTGAAGACTAACGATAATTTGTTGTATATTATCTTAGTCATAATATTCTTTACTGGGCTAGTTGAGCTCACCCTTTTCCTTTTTGTTCCATTTTTCTTCTCAGGAGGTGAGAACATAGCAGGATCTAGTCGGGGTATGGAGTGATGGTTCTAGAAAGATGTATTAGCAGTCCTCACTATTTCTGTAAAATAGTGTTTGAATAATTGTAATGAGGATTTATTTGAGTGTGGATATTGTCTAGAAGACAATATTTGTATTTAAACTCACAGTATGTGTTGTCGTATTTTGCACGACAATTGTATTATTGAAGTTGTAGTTTGCTTTCTGTACCATGTATTTGGCGACTCAGAATGGGTGTTGTATACCTATTCTGGGGGCGTCACAGTTGGTATCAGAGCTTAGGGATATGATCCCTGGCTGAGATGTGAGACAAGAACTAGGAGGGGAGAGACGGGGAATTCCTTCGCTAGTATGACCTGACTAAGTTTATTTGGTGTTTATTTGGTCGGTCAGAGTATAGGGATAATATATGACATGACTATTAACCCTTGTTTTATGGCAGTATTTAAGAATGGCAGCTGAGAACGTTAATAATGGAGTAAATCAGACCGTGGAGACACCTTTGATCACTACCCAGGGGAACGTGCAACAGGAAGGCAATATTCCTCCTGTAAACAACGTTACCGAGCAAACGATGAATGATGGAATGTTTAGGAGCTTTTTGCAGTTCATGCAAAATCAGACGAGGGAGACTCGTGTGCAGAATACGGGTGGAAATGATAACAACGCGCGGTTTGTCACAGCTAAGCAGTTCAAAGAATTGGGACCACCAGAATTTAAGGGAAAGCCGGATCCGATCATGGCGGAAACGTGGGTCAAGCAAATTACCAAGATATTTGATGTCTTGGGATGCACGGAGGAACAGAAGGTTCCATTCGCCACATTTATGTTCCGCGGTGAGGCAGACTACTGGTGGGAGTCTGTGAAGCGTACCCAGCCTGACGCACTCAACATGTCCTGGGAAACATTTCAAAAACTGTTCAATGACAAGTACTTTCCTGAAAGTATTCGTCATATGAAGGAGGTTGAGTTTATTAGACTGGAACAAAACAACATGACGGTGTCCCAGTACGAGGCGAAGTTTGCAGAGTTATCCAGGTTTGCACCTCATTTGGTCGAAAATGAGGAACGAATGACGCGGATGTTTCTGAGAGGTTTAAAACCTGAGATTCGTCAATACCTTATCTCTCATAAATTTTCTCTGTATTCAGACGTTGTCAACAGGGCCCAATTATTAGAGAGAGATAATGAGTATACTCAACCGAGGGACCACAACCAGGGTCATACCGGTGACAGCAATCATCAGAGCGATGATAACCAACGAGGAGGGAAAAATACGAACAAAAGCGGTAACCACTCGGGTGGTCATCGTGGCCATGATAATAGGAGAGGTGAGTCAAGTGGAAATTTCAGAAAGAGGAGATTCAACAATGACGGGAAGACATCAGCAGCAGCACCAGCACCAACAACAAATTTTAGGGGAGGAGAACGACCACCAGTTAGATGTTACAAATGCGGGAAAGAGGGACATATCAGCCCAAACTGTCCACAACAATCCAAGGTGTGTTACAACTGTGGGAAGGAAGGCCACATCGCTCGAGATTGTACTATAGCGAAACCAAGTTCAGCGGGAGTGGTGATTCCAAGGGCTGTCCCGGATAAGGCGAAATCAGCGGTTCCTGGAAGAGCGTTTGTCGTAACTGGCCAAAACGTGAGAAACCCGAACGAGGTGATCACGGGTAAGCTAATCTTGAATTCTTGCGAAGTTTATACTTTACTAGATACCGGTTCTACCCATTCTTTTATCTCTCCTGCTTGTGCTCAACGTTTAAACTTGACTCCGGAGAAATTGGACTTTAACTTATCTGTTGAAACTCCGTTGGGTGAAACCTTCGTTACATCTACAGTTTATAAATCTTGCATGATCCAAGTTGGCACTATCACATTACCTGTTGATCTTATCTCTTTAAAGATACTTGCTTTTGATGTGATTTTAGGAATTGATTGGTTAACCACTCATCATGCTAAAATTGATTGTTTTCGTAAGGTTGTTAGTTTTCATATTCCTAACCAACCTGTCATACGAATTCAAACTACTAAACCACTAAAATCAGTCACTGTCATATCAAGCCACAAAGCTATTCGTTTATTGAAAAACGGATGTCAAGCTTTCTTAGCCCATGTTATGGATTTGAACAAAGACAAGTCAGATTTGAATAATATTTCTATTGTTAGAGAATTTTCCGATGTATTTCCTGAAGAACTTCCCGGTCTACCCCCGGAACGAGAAATTGAATTCTTTATTGACCTTGAACCCGGTACAAAGCCCATTTCTAAAACCCCATATCGAATGGCTCCTATTGAACTTCAGGAGTTAAAAGTCCAACTACAGGAGTTGTTGGACATCGGTTTTATTCGTCCTAGTACGTCTCCTTGGGGTGCTCCTGTTTTATTCGTAAAGAAGAAAGACGGGAGTATGCGACTTTGTATTGACTATCGAGAATTGAACCATGTCACCATCAAGAATAGGTATCCGCTACCTCGCATTGATGACCTGTTTGACCAGTTGCAAGGAGCACAATTCTTTTCAAAGATCGATCTTCGTTCTGGATATCATCAGCTGAAGATTAAAACTGAGGATATTCCAAAGACTGCCTTCAGAACTCGGTACGGGCATTATGAATTCTTAGTAATGTCTTTTGGATTGACTAATGCTCCTGCTGCCTTCATGGATATGATGAACCGTGTATTCAAAGAATATTTGGATCAGTTCGTTGTTGTCTTTATTGATGACATCCTCATCTATTCCAAAAGCCGTGAAGATCATGAGCGCCATTTGAAGCTGGTACTGCAAAGGCTTCGTGAAAACAAGCTATATGCCAAACTGAAGAAATGCGAGTTCTGGCTTGAGGAAGTAGCATTCCTTGGGCACGTGGTGTCAAAACATGGAGTATCTGTCGACCCGGCGAAGATTGAAGCCATACAAAGTTGGGAGCAACCGAAGTCGGTAACCGAAGTACGTAGCTTTCTGGGCTTAGCTGGTTATTATCGGAGATTTGTGGAAGGATTTTCTCGAATCGCTACTCCGTTAACTCAGCTGACTCGGAAAGATACAAAATTCGTATGGAGTGAGGAATGCGAGAAGAGTTTCCAAGAACTCAAGAGGAGACTCATTTCGGCACCTGTTTTGACAATACCATCTGGTTCGGATGGATTTGTTATCTACAGCGATGCTTCAGGCAAAGGGTTAGGATGTGTTCTCATGCAACATGGGAAAGTCATAGCCTATGCCTCACGACAACTCAAAGAATATGAGAGGAATTATCCTACTCATGATTTGGAGTTGGCAGCAGTCGTTTTTGCGTTGAAGATCTGGAGACACTACCTGTATGGGGAGAAAGTGGAGATCTATACAGATCATAAAAGCCTCAAATATTTCTTCACCCAAAAGGAACTCAACATGCGGCAACGACGTTGGCTTGAGCTGTTGAAAGATTACGATCATACCATCCAATACCATCCTGGAAAAGCAAACGTAGTAGCTGACGCATTGAGTAGAAGATCATATGCGGGTACGAGTGCAATGTTTTTAACACAAAGGCCCATTTTGTATGACTTGCAAAGGATGGAGATAGAGATGAAGGCTCCAAGTACCCACATGATGATATCAAATATACGAGTAGAACCGACTTTAATCGATAAAGTTAAAGCTGCTCAAGCTACGGATATAGAGCTGATGCGTATGAAGAAGAAAGTGCAAGAAGGTGCTATTCCAGAAGCAAGAATCGATGAAGAAGGAATACTTCGAGTCAACTCCAGACTTTGTGTTCCTAACGATTTTGACTTGAAGCATAGAATAATGATGGAGGCACACAACACACCGTTTGCAATCCATCCTGGGAGTACCAAAATGTATCACGATCTTCGACATACATTTTGGTGGAGCAATATGAAAAGAGAGATCGCGGAGTTTATCTCGAGGTGTTTAACTTGTCAACGTGTAAAGGCGGAGCATCAAGTGCCAAAGGGTCCATTGCAACCACTTGAGATCCCGAAATGGAAGTGGGAACACATTACTATGGATTTTGTTACAGGTCTTCCCAAGGTTTCTCAAGGCATAGATGCGATTTGGGTTATTGTTGATAGATTAACCAAGTCCGCTCATTTCTTGCCGATACGTGAGACTTATTCCCTTGAACGTCTTGCTAGTATGTACGTGAACGAGATTGTGAGATTGCATGGCATGCCAGTATCCATAGTTTCGGATCGTGACCCAAGATTCACTTCACGATTTTGGGTTAGCTTGCAGAAAGCTATGGGCACGGATTTACGATTCAGTTCAGCATACCATCCTCAAACGGACGGACAATCAGAGAGGACTATTCAAACTCTTGAAGATCTATTAAGACTTTGTGTCTTAGATCTCAAAGGGAGTTGGGATAAGTACCTACCATTGGTGGAATTCTCCTACAACAACAGTTATCAGGCGAGCATAGGTATGGCTCCATTTGAGGCGTTGTATGGAAGAAAATGTCGTTCTCCAGTATGCTGGGACGAGGTGGGTGAAGCAACATTGTTGGGACCAGAATTGGTACGCATTACTACAGAGAAGATCCAAACGATTCGACAACGTATACAAACGGCACAGGATCGACAAAAGAGTTATGCGGATCTTCATCGGAAGGACGTGGAATTTAATATTGGGGATCATGTATTGTTACGTGTTGCACCATGGAAGGGAGTTACAAGATTTGGGAAGAGAGGAAAGCTCAATCCAAGATTTGTTGGTCCATTTGAGATTCTTGAGCGAATAGGAAATGTGGCATATAGACTCGCATTACCTCCAAGCATGTCTCGTGTTCATAATGTTTTTCACATATCTATGCTTCGTAAATATGTTAAAGACCCGAACCACATTATTGAGTTAGAACCAGACGAGATAGCTGAAGATTTAACGTACGAGGAGGTACCTGTTAAGATCTTGGATAGGAAAGAGCATGTCCTACGCACGAAGGTTATACCACAAGTTAAGGTTTTGTGGAGAAACCATGCTATTGAAGAAATGACCTGGGAGTTGGAATCAGAAATGAAAGCGAGGTATCCTCACCTTTTTGAAACATCAGGTACGTACGTCAATTTCGAGGACGAAATTTCATAAGGAGGGGAGGTTGTAAGACCCCAACTTATTAATGAATAAAATCAAATTTTCTCTAAATATTATTGTGAATAATAAGGGGTTAATTTGATATAATACTTTGGTTATGGGTGAAATGTGCAAATTTTGCAAAATAAGCAAGTGGTTATAAAATATTTATTTTTGGTCGGTGAATATTCGGTTGGTCGTGGAATATTCTTGCTGTCGGGGAATATTCGTACGACGACGCAGCCTTGTGTGGGCCCCATAACGGAAAGCGATTGGATGAAGAAAACGACAAGTATAAGTTGTTTATAAATAACGGCGTAGTTGTTACCGTTAATACTGTTGGATACCCGGTGGTTAAAATACAGTAATAACGCGTGGTTACAGTAGCACACGGATTGCACAGTATATTGAATTGATTCTTACGTAAGAAGGCACTACTCAATAATTGTTACAGTAGTTATTATTCAATATTTTATTTTATTGATTCAATAATTGCTGCGTTGATATTTTATATTATTGTTGTTTCAATAATTGTTGCTGCACAGTATTTTCATTTATCAGATCAATAATTCATATTATTTGAATAATATTATTAGATAACATTATTGGCAATGTCTAGAAAGTTCTGTCTAAGGAGAGGTTTGGTCATCTAATTGCGCGCCAGTAAGGAGAAATCCTTATTGGAAAGCCCCCTCTTTCCTGGGAACGGCCTGGTTGTCATAAATGTGATTCTGTAATATTATTTGTGAATAATTAATTATTGATTCATATGATAAGGAAATATTTATTTTATGTGGATATAAATGAGGGATATATTTTTGTGGTTAAAAATGAAGGAGTTAATGTTGAGGTTTTTATCATATTTTTGTCGGAATGGAGGTATTAAAAATCAGGGTTTTTGAGATATTTTGCGGGGGTTATAATTTTTAATCCGACCGTTGGATCGTGGTAATTTTTGGATATGTTATACATATATAAGTTGAGTATATGTCCACAAATTTTGAACCGTTAAAAATGAACGTATGATTTATTATGAATTTTACAAGATGACTGGTTCAGAAATTGTTGAATTTTCGGAGTTTATCATTTTGATGGAAAATTCTAGAATTGGTGGGCCCCACTTGTGGTTGGTGAAGAAATGTGCTGAATTATATTTCAAATGTGGTGGGTGGGAATAGTAGCAGGTAAAGCCATCAGGTTGCAGGTCAAACCTACCAAAATTTTCCTATAAATAGAGGGCTAAGTTAGAATTGAAAATTACACCAGAAACAAGTTTTCTCTCTTTCTCTCTCTAGATTATTGAGTGTATTTTGTGAGTATTTAGATACTTTGAGAGTTTCTATTCATCAGAGCAAGTTTCTTTCAGCCTTATACCGGTATTCCGACCAGAAGTACTGATATTTTGAGGTAAGGGATATTATTTTCTTCTTAATGATATTATTTTCTTCAATATCATTATGCTGAAATATTGATATGAGTTTTTATCAAATTTGGAACTTTTTGTGTCGGGGTTACTATTCACGTATACGGCACTATTCACGTATACGGCACTATTCACGAATACGGCACTATTCACCGAAAAATAAAATTTTCCCTTTTTGTCCAAGATGTCTATTATGGTTACTATCTTTGATTGTATCCATGTTTTGATCTTTATTTTTGAATTCTGCTTCACAATTGATTATTATGAAGTATTATTGATCTTGGATAAACTGTTATACGAATCCCTACTATTTGTCCTTCTGTCTCATTGGATTCGTTCTCTTTAAGATATTTTTCATCATCCTCAGTCCTAAATGATGATATTACTGAATATCTTTGGCCTGTAGTGCAAAGATGTATGATTACTTGATGAATATCTTTGGCCTGTAGTGCAAAGATGAACAGGTGTTGAGATGAACATGACTGACAGGTGATACAAATGAATATCTTTGGCCTGTAGTGCAAAGATGAATATTTGGATAAAGATGATTATTAATTGATGTTACAGGGATAAAATATTGATGATGGACTTTTAAATCTTAGAAGATAGTAGAATTCTTTCTCTACTTGACTCTTCTAATGGTTTGCTGTTTCCGCTGCAGTTGTTGATCTAAAACTTGTTGTCGATTATATTTTATCAGATTTTTCCCTGTTGAAGACTAACGATAATTTGTTGTATATTATCTTAGTCATAATATTCTTTACTGGGCTAGTTGAGCTCACCCTTTTCCTTTTTGTTCCATTTTTCTTCTCAGGAGGTGAGAACATAGCAGGATCTAGTCGGGGTATGGAGTGATGATTCTAGAAAGATGTATTAGCAGTCCTCACTATTTCTGTAAAATAGTGTTTGAATAATTGTAATGAGAATTTATTTGAGTGTGGATATTGTCTAGAAGACAATATTTGTATTTAAACTCACAGTATGTGTTGTCGTATTTTGCACGACAATTGTATTATTGAAGTTGTAGTTTGCTTTCTGTACCATGTATTTGGCGACTCAGAATGGGTGTTGTATACCTATTCTGGGGGCGTCACATGATATAAATATATCAGTTATATAAGTTTTGAAATTTAAAAGTCATAAGGCTTGTTTGGCTAGTCTAAATAAAATAACTCATTAATCCTTACTCCTTGTTTGGTAAATTGAATTAAAACAAATGGATTAATCCTTATACCTTGTTTGCTAAAACACTATTAGATTAAAGACTTATTATACAATAAGTCATGTTTGACAAAACTAAATTAAACCATTTTTAATTTATTTTAATAACTCCTTTATAGCAAGGTTATTAATCAGACCTTTATTAAATTAATAAATCAATTAAACATTAATCTATTAAATTACTTAAACACATAAACAATTATAATTTTTTTTTTACTATTATAATTTCATTTAATCAACTAATATTTCAAACTACAATTTCTCATTTAAATATTATTATTTATTTAAAATCATTATAAGCTCTCTAGCTTATTAAATTAAGCTCCATTATTATAAAATCTCATAATAATTAATTTATTTAGCTCCTTAATTATTTATTCAACAAATAATTAATTAAATCACATCAACTCAAATTGCCATATAATTCAATAAATATTTAATATTGCCAATAAATATTTAATATTTAATATTTAATTATTTATTCAACAAATAATTAAATAAACCACATCACTCAAATTGAACAATTATTTATTCAACAATAACATATCCATTAAATACTTAAATAAATCAATAAATATTTAATATCACACTTTAAAATTATGGTATGTTACAAGAATCACTCGGGGGAGTGTTTGAAAGGAAAATTTATTTACTACAAGTGTGGACAGGAGGGTCATATCTCTCCCAACTATCCCAATCCTAAGATGAATAGTGGATGTTTTATATGCGGATCGACAGAGCACAGGGTGAAAGATTGTCTGAAAAGGAGGGTGGAGACAGGAAGTGTGAACATGGGCACTGGCAGTGGGACGTTAGCAATCACGGGACCGACTTCGTCGAGCAAGCCAACAAAATCTACGGCGAGGGTTTTCAACATGACGGTTCAGGATACGGCAGCAGCTGGCACTGAAACTCCAGGTATTATTTGTATGCCTTTTATTTTCTTATACATGATTTTCCTATATATAGTAAATTATTTTATAAAGAAAGTTTGAGGAGGAATTTGAGTTCTTTTAGAAACCAATTTTTCCGTTTAATAAAAAAGACAAGCTTTATGTGAATAGTTAAAGATCAATTCGATCAAAGTTGATCGAGAACTACTTGCAATGATTATGTATGCTATGTGTCGTGTATGTATAGGTTTTAAAACGGTGATTCCGGGGACGAAATCTTTATAAGGGAGGGTGAATGTAACAACCCGATATTTTCTATATAAATAAATAAGAAATTTTGCGTATAAATTTTTTTTTTTATTTTAAGGATGAGGATTTGTACAAGATATTGTATATATGTATTTATGTGGTAAATAAAAATATATTTATTACATAAATGTTTACAAATAATTTCATTTTAGAATTATTAATTTTTATAAAGTACATTCTTATAATAATTAATTTTATAGTAGAAATATTTTTATTAATTATTTTCCATGAATATATAGTCATATATTATTTAAATAATATATGGAGTAATTTTTAGAATAATTATAATAATTATTTTATTATATGAATTTTAGTACAAATTATTAAGTTAATTATTTTACCTTAATTATTAAGGTTTAATATGAAGAATAAATCAGATATGGAATCCAAACCCTAATTTTGGATTATTGTCAAGGTATGAGAATAATAATATAATATTAATTTTATTTTAATTTTTTAGTGCTATGAATATGTACTGTATTTTCGTATTGATAATGGTAGGTCAATTACGGTGTATTATGACCAAACCCTAGTAATAATGCTAAACCCTAATTTGAGATCCAAATTAGAGTGCAAGATTATTTTATAAGTGTGTTATATAATTTATGTCGTGTAATAAATGTATTAATAAGATGAATCCTAATTAAAATTCTAGAAATCCTAATTTCTAGAAAACCCTAATTATAATCTAGAAACCCTAAATAATTTTTGAAAATGAGGGACCCTAATTTGAAATTTAAATTAGAGTTCGAGATTGATTATAATTGTGTTAATGTGATTAATTAGCAAGTCTTTTAATCTTAATTGCTAATTTTGGAAACCCTAAAATTTTAAACCCTAATTTGATAATTAGAAAACCTAATTATAAATTGGTAACCCTAATTATCAAAATCGTAAATCCTAATTGCTATTTTAGCAATGTTAATGATAATTATATGATATTAAACCCTAATATTCCTGTATAGCGTAATTAAAAAATTAATCATAATTAGAAAACCCAAATTTCAAAATTTTAGAAACTAAAAGTTATTTAATTTTTATTTAATTTTATTTATTTTTGTGTAAACTTTAATTGGAAATCCTATTATTATTTTATGCTAAACCTTAGGGTTTGCCAAGTTCCATTTTGCCCTTAAAAATCAAAACCAAATAACCATTATACCCCTAAATGCATTATTTTGGCTATCTTGTAGGTTTTGACAATAGGTTAAGTTGTTAACCAACTCATACCAACCCCACATGCCTAAAATCACAGCAACAAGTCACCTACATCAGCCAATTCATGCACCTTGTTGGTCTATTTATAGATTGGAGGAGAGAGAATGACATTTGTTCATTTATATTTTTCACAACACTCAAACCTTTTCTCTCAAGCACCAAACCTCCAAAATTATTTCATAATATCAGTCAAGAAACAAGCCCCACGTCCATCCCTAACAAATCAGCAACACAAAATCAGAAATTGATCATTAAAGGCATAAAACCCTAGCATAATTTTTGTCTATCGATTCTATGTTAGATGTTAGTTTTTATTGTTAAAATATGTTGGTTGTAGTCCATTTTGACGATCAGGGTTGCTAAATGTTGGATCCATAACATTTAGAAGCTCGGATTTGTGTTTTTCAAAAATCTGGAAAAGTTGTTCTTGGTGGTCTGACAATGAATGTCAGACCTTATATCTCTGTGATCTGTTACGAATTTTGTGTTTTGAAACTTTGTAGTTGTAGTCTGATATGTTCCCTTGGATCTGGGCTTGGAATCAGGCTTAGATCGTATGTATATTGCAAGTTATGGAAGGTCAAACTGCGTTGACCGACCATGACTTGCAAGGTTTCTGGGTAACCCAGAACGTGTTTAGCAACGTCTGACAACGTTTTCTAATGCCTTAATCTGTTCAGTGATATAGGTATTGTTACGTTTGTTGTATTCAGGTTGTAGTATGTTGATTTATCTTTAGATCCATGCTTTTAGAACCACTAGATATAATATATATTGGATTTGGTAGCCGGTCAAACTAGCTATGTCGAGCATGTTCTCTGTTTTCTGGGTAACCTAGAAAACATATGAACATGTCAACTAACATGGTTTGACCGGATTATAACTCTTGATTCTCTTGATGTTTGATGGATGTTTTGTTATAGATCTCTTAAGTTACATGTTTTCTACAACCTGAAATAGTTAGATCACAAAAGCATCAACAGGATTGCAAGTTGTGGAAGCCCAAAAGTGTATGCTCGAAATGTTCTTCATTTCTGGGTAACCTAGAAATGAAGAACAGCCTCTGACAACACTTTTGGAGGCTCAGATCTTTTTCGTTTATTGCTTGTTGTTCATGTTTATTATGGGATAATGTAGTCCCACACTAGCACTACACGATCGAAACAACAACATGCCCAGAAACTACTTGAGAAGTGTTTAATCAGTGGTCAAAGAAGGTCCCTCGAAACTGTCTATGGTGTTCTGGGTTTGGCCAAGAACATGAAGAACACCTATAGCGACGGTTCTGTCGCTATAGGTGGTCTTTAGCGACAGATAGCTTATTATTTTCTGGAAATTAATAAAAAAAATAGAAAAATTAGTTTTAAATTATTAAAAATACAAAATAAATTATAAAAAATTATTTTAAATTTCAAAAATTCATTTTTTATTATTTTAAATATATTTCTTAAATATTTAATATTTTTGAAATATTAAAAATATTTAATTTATTTAATTATAATATTAAATAAATTATTTAAAAATTATTTTAATATTGGAAAAATCATTAAAAATTATATTATGATATAAGAAAATATTTTAAGTTATTTTTAATGACTTTTAATATTTTGTGATAAATTTTATTAATAAATTGATATTAATGGTAATTAATTTATTTACTAAATGAATTAAATAAATTAATTAAAAATGATTTTATTATATTAAAAATTATTTTAAATGAAAATAAAGTGTTTAAAAATATTTTAAGTTATAAAATATAACTTTTAATATTTAAAGGATAATTTTATTTATAATTAAATATTAATAATTATTAAGTTATTACTAATGATATTAAATTTATTTAATAATTATGTTAAATAAATAGTTTATAAATCGTTTTATTAATTTAAAAATTATTTAAAAGGGATAGAAATGAATTAAAAATATTTTAAGTTATGAATAATGACTTTTAATATTTTGATAAATAGAATATTAATACCTTAATATTAATGGTAATTATTTAGAAATGATTTTAAATGTTTTAAAAATCATTTAAGGGCAATTTTAATACTTTAAAAGTATTTCAAGTTATTATAAATAACTTTAATATTTTAGAAATGATTTCATTAATAGTTTAATACTAATTAAATATTAATGATAATAGAATTAATTAGTATTTAAATCATTTTAATGTGATTCCGATGTTTGAAATTTTGTGATAAATTATAATAAATGTTTTAAAATTATATTAAGTCATTTAAAAATAATATGACTGATATTAAGTTACAGAATAGAGTCTTAGACTCAATAATTACCCGATAAAGTTGTCGGTACACCGACATGTTTCAGAAATTGATCTGGACTTAGATAATGTGATTAGATAAGTGATTATTTGTGATTAAATGGTTGTTAAATCTATGTGCCAATGTGATTAGGGTATGTGCTGACTGCAATAAGCAGTGTTATGTGTTACAGTATATTGTTCTAATCGAACGAATGATCTGATAAATGATAGGTCGTGAGATAAGCGATAAATCTAAATTGCAAACCGTAAGCAGCGCTTCAGGCAAGTATCTAACCTTTGTATTTTCTTTATGCAATGGACATGAGTAAGAATGTTTCTAAACTATATTATTACTGTACAAATTATTAACCTTATATTATATACGCTCATTGCTTATCAACATGTTAGTATATGGTAATTCAGATATATATATATATTCTGTTCGTTAATTTCTGTAAATAGTTAAACAAGTGTCCCCACTTGGATAATCATTGTATTTAATCACATGTTGATATACCTTTGTCAATTACCCGCTTCAGGCAAGTATCTAACCTTTGTATTTTCTTTATGCAATGGACATGAGTAAGAATGTTTCTAAACTATATTATTATTGTACAAATTATTAACCTTATATTATATACGCTCATTGCTTATCAACATGTTAGTATATGGTAATTCAGATATATATATTATGTTCGTTAATTTCTGTAAATAGTTAAACAAGTGTCCCCACTTGGATAATCATTGTATTTAATCACATGTTGATATACCTTTGTCAATTACCCGTATATATATATATATATATATATATATATATATATATATATATATATGTTGAATTATAGATTATTGTTGAAACAAGATAAAACCTTTGATTTGGAACCCAGACAAGTATGAACATCCCTACACGGGAAAACGTTTATGTGCCCAAGGCGGAACAGAGTGAACGATCCTATCGTTCTTGTAATGTAGTATTGATCAATGCAGGGCATAACGGGCTGATCACCCCCCGTGCCCGTAAGTTATGTCGGTTTACAGATGAATTTCTGTTTAACCTTTTCCGAAATGAAAACAATGTTCATGGCATGTCACCACCATAACCCCAGTTATAGTCATTATGTAGTTTCAAAAATTTGAAAGAGAGTTGTTATGTTATTATTATCGGTTCAGAATACTTCACAACTATCGACTGGTTGTAGAAGAATAGTACAAAGAAAATATTTAAATCCTTTCAGCTTATATATATATAATTGCTATTACTTATTGGGCACTCAAATGCTCATCCTTGCTTAATTTAAATATTTTCAGCTAAGTGCGAACGACCAGAGAGTTCTGCTAAGAACAAAGGAAAAGGGAAGGTTGCTGAATGAACGAATTATTATGTTATGTAAAAGTTTGGTATTATTAAGACAAGTATGATATATATTATCTATCATGGGTTGTAATGAATGTTTAAAGGTTACGTACTTGGGATTAAACTCTGATAATATGTAAATTAAGTTGATCTTTATATTATTGTTATTATTATTAGTATTATTCCGCTCATAGAAATGGTATCGTGAAGAACCGAGTTCGAGTTTCAAGTACCTGAGTTTGGGGTCTTTACACCAAAAGCTTCGTGAATACAAGCTTTATGCCAAGTTGAAGAAATACGAGTTCTGGCTGGAGGAGGTAGCATTCCTTGGGCACGTAGTATCAAGTCATGGTCTGTTGACCCAGCAAAGATTGAAGCTATTCAAAGCTGGGAGCAACTTAAATCAGTGACCGAAGTACGTAGCTTTCTTGGTTTAGCTGGTTATTATCGGAGATTCGTGGAAGGATTTTCTCGAATCGCTACTCCATTAACTCAGCTGACTCGGAAAGATACAAAGTTCAGTTGGAACGAAGAATGTGAGAAGAGTTTTCAAGAACTCAAGAGAAAACTCATTTCAGTACCTGTTCTAACAATACCATCTGGCTCGGAGGGATTTATCATCTACAGTGATGCTTCGAGCAAAGGGTTGGGATGGGTTCTCATGTAACATGGAAAAGTCATAGCCTATGCATCAAGACAACTCAAGGAATATGAGAGGAATTATCCTACTCATGATCTAGAGTTGGCAGCTGTTGTCTTTGCACTTAAAATTTGGAGGCATTACTTGTATAGGGAGAAGGTGGAGATCTTTACGGATCATAAAAGCCTCAAATATTTCTTCACTCAAAAGGAACTCAACATACGACAACGACGTTGGCTTGAACTGTTGAAAGATTATGACCATACCATTCAATACCATCCTGGAAAAGCGAACGTGGTAGCTGACGCATTGAGTAGAAGATCATATGCAAGTACGAGTGCAATATTGTCAACACAAAGGCCCATTTTGTGTGACTTACAAAGGATGGAAATAGAGTTAAAGACTTCAGGGACCCATGTGATGATTGCGAATATACGAGTAGAACCAACTTTAATCGATAAAGTTAAAGCTGCTCAAGCTACAGACCTGGAGCTGATGTGTATGAGGAAGAAAGTGCAAGAAGGTGCTATGCCAGAAACAAGAATCGATGAAGAAGGAATACTTCGAGTCAACTCCAGACTTTGTGTTCCTAATAATCCTGATTTAAAGTATGAAATCATGATGGAGGCGCATAACACACCGTTTGCAATCCATCCTGGGAGTACCAAAATGTATCATGATCTTCGTCATACATTTTGGTGGAGCAATATGAAGCGAGAGATAGCGTTGTTTATCTCAAGGTGTCTAACTTGTCAACGAGTCAAAGCGGAGCATCAAGTACCAAAAGGTCCATTGCAACCACTTGAAATTTCAGAATGGAAGTGGGAGCACATTACCATGGATTTCGTTACCGGTCTTCCTAAGGTTTCTCAAGGTATAGATGCGATTTGGGTCATTGTTGATAGATTGACCAAGTCTACTCATTTCTTACCGATACGAGAAACTTATACACTTGAACGTCTTGCTCGTATGTACATAAACGAGATTGTAAGACTGCATGGTATGCCAGTATCCATAGTTTCTGATCGAGACCCAAGATTCACTTCATGATTTTGGGTTAGTTTACAAAAAGCTATGGGCACAGATTTACGATTTAGTTCGGCATATCATCCTCAGACGGACGGACAATCAGAGAGGACTATTCAAATTCTTGAAGATCTATTAAGACTCTGTGTCCTTGATTTCAAGGGAATTTGGGACAAGTTCTTACTATTGCTTGAGTTTTCTTACAACAATAGTTATCAAGCAAGTATTGACATGGCTCCATTCGAAGCATTGTATGGAAGAAAATGTCGTTCTCTAATATGCTGGGATGAGGTTGGTGAAGCAACGTTGTTGGGACCGGAGTTGGTACGTATGACTACAGAAAAGATTCAAATAATCCGACAACGTATAAAAATCTCACAAGATCGGCAAAAGAGTTATGCTAATCTTCATCGAAAGGACGTGGAATTTGATATAGGAGATCATGTGTTCTTACGTATTGCTCTATAGAAAGGAGTTACGAGATTTGGAAAGAGAAGAAAGCTCAATCCTCGATTCATCGGTCCATTTTTAATCCTCGATCGAGTAGAAACTGTGGCTTATAGACTCGCTTTACCGCCAAGTATGTCTCGTGTTCATAACGTTTTTCACATATCCATGTTACGTAAATATGTGGAAGACCCGAATCACATTATTGAGTTAGAACCGGACGAAATAGCGGAAGATTTGACGTATGAAGAAGTTCCTGCTCAAATCTTGGATAAGAAGGAACATATTCTACGCTCCAAGGTTATACCTCAAGTCAAAGTTTTGTGGAGAACTCACGATGTTGAGGAGATGACTTGGGAGTTAGAATCTAAAATGAAATCAAGGTATCCTTACCTCTTCGATATACCAGGTACGTACCCTAATTTCGAGGGCGAAATTTCATAAGAAGGGGAGGTTATAAGACCCTAACTTTTATAAATAAAGATGAATTTTCTATAATTGTCATTTTTGAATATTATGGAGTTAATTTGATATAATATTATAGTTGTGGGTAATATTTATAAATTTTACAAAGTACGTAAGTTGTTATATAATATTCGATTGGTCGGGGAATATTCGTTTTAACAGGAAATATTCGTACAACGGCACAATCATTGGTGGATCCCACAACGGAATTATTGTCGGATTGAGAAAACGACAAAAATATTTTATTAAAAATAACGGCGGAAGTTTTACCATTGATACTGTTGAACTACTCGGTAGTAAAAATACAGTAACACGTGTGGTTGCATAGTAGCACACGGTATTGATTATTAATGCTTATGTGAGAAGTCACTCAGTTTGATTCAATTATTGTCAGTTAATAATATGAATTATTTAGCGATAATGAAGTTTTGTTTTATTCGTATTATTAACGTAATAAAACAGAATACTTTATTAAAATTATTCTATAAATAGAATATATTATATTTTATTTAAAAGATTTTTCTTTAAATATGGACCGTCAGATTAAAGTAATCAATCTGGACCGTTCATGGATTAGTTACTATGCATTCTATTTTTCTATAAATAGCAGCTCATTCCTTCATTATTTCTTACGAATTCACTGAACTCTAGAGAGAGAAACTATAGAGATAAACTATAGAGAGAGAAGAAAAGTATTCTGCTACTTAACTACTTCCTTATTTCAGTTCTTCTTTAAAACGATAAGGGGTGTTATTCTTTCTTATTCATGAAGAGAACTGTTGTTATTTCATTTATTATTACTCTATTGGAATAACCTGTATACGCGGTCTACCCTATACTTGGTAACATTCTTCTATTATTTTGTTGGAACATCATGTCTGTGTATTTTACACCAGACCTGGTTCCGTCTTTATTATTATTCTGTTGGAACATCATGTCTGTGTGTTTTACACCGGACCTGATTCCGTCTTTATTATTATTCTGTTGGAACATCTTGTCCGTGTGTTTTACACCGGACCTGGTTTCGTCTTTATTATTATTCTGTTGGAATATCCTGTCTGTGCGTTTTACGCCGGACCTGGTTCCATTATTTATTATTCTGTTGGAATAACCTATCTGTGCGGTCTATCGTATGCATGGTGATTTCTTTTGTTATTCCATTCTTTATTATACTCAGTTGGTTAAGTTTTGACTTCTATACTCCATGAAATTTGTGGAATATCCTTGATAATTGTGTTTCATCCAGTATCTTTTCATGAAAATATTCTTCTAAGCATTCTTGAATTTTACTCCACAAAGCAGTATCATGTTGACAATTTGGACGTTGTTAATTCTTGGATAAATTAATTCTTGAACTTATTTTATTGAATTCTTATATCATTGTCATCATCCTCATGTTTATAAAATGTTGAAAGTCATCTGTGGCCTGTAGTGCATAGATAGACTTGGTATGATTATGACCAGAGATTATTCAGTATAATCATGACCGTAATATTACAAATGATGTGGTAAAAGTCCTCATTGTCCCGTAGTGCATTGATGGACAGTTGTTGGCATGATCATGACCATTAATGAATACACAAATATTCTTGGCCCGTAGTGCATGGATAATTGTGGTCGTGATACTAAAGAATATCATTGGCCGTAGTGCAGGGGTGATTCGATGATGTGGATTATTTTGTTAAGCTGAGTCCCAGTGATAACAGTGTTGAAAAACCTTTTAAATCATAGAAGATAGTAGATTTTATTCTCTACTTGACTCTTTTAATGGATTGCTTGTTTCGCTGCAGTTAAACTTGATGTTCGTTATATTTTATTAGTTTAACACTGTTGAAGGCTAATGATAATTTATTCTGCATTATCTTAGTCATAATATTTCTTACTGGGCTAGTTGAGCTCACCCTTTCTTTCACTGTTCTCTTCAGGAAATGAGAATATAGCTGGGACGAGTCGGGGAACGGAGTGATAGACCAGATGATAGTATTAGTAGTCCTCACTATTCTGTTAAATAGTGTGACAATAATTGTAATGAGGACTCTTTTTGAGTTTGTATAGTCTCTAGTAGACAATAATTATATTCAAACTCACAGTTATGTTTTGTCGTATTGTACACGACAGTTGTATTAGTAAGTTGTATTTGTATTCTGTACCATGTATCTGACGACCCAAGATGGGTGATGTATACCTAATTTTGGGGGCGTCACAGTAAGTTCCATGTTTGCAACAATATCAAGATATACAAACGATTTCCGAAAGTAATAGATATTTACTCGAGATAAATATGGGTGATATGTCAACAATTCTGATTATACCATATATATATATATATATATATATATATATACAGTGTAAAGAATTTAGGAAACTTGCATTCAATATAACAATCAAAATGAAGTTAGAGGACTTGCACAAAATCCAAAGTTTGTATAAGTTAGGGAACTTGCCTCAAGCATAGTTTACCAAAGTATTGATTATCAATACTTTTTGAATCCCAACAAAATATAGTTACGCGTATAGAATATTCATTTGTTGTGTATACTCATACATGATATATAAGTTTAAACGCATACATAAACGTCTAACTTAGTTGTATAATCTATACATAATTCATCACATACCTTACATACTCATAGCACAAAATTAGTTTATAGGACACCATGAAATCAAATAACATAGTTCGTAACCCTCTTTTAACTTAACGTTCGAAAGTTTATAAACACATATCCAATCTATGATCTTTATCATTAGCATGCTTATTGATACTTTGAATACTGTATTTAGACACGTATTACTGATTAAGACAACAATATAAACATGCATCACATCTCATATTACAAGCAAATTAGACAAACTGCACTGCAAGGTGGTCCAGTTGTGCCCTGGTTAGGCTTAGGGACGGTGCAGCTGCGCTGTCCTCTAGCCTAACCAGAGTTGAGCTTTGCATTTCCTGTTTCTGTCCTATTCTTTAGCATACCATGACAATTACACTTAACACGCATACATACTAGAGGACTTTACATAAGCGTATGACCATCTTAAGTTCACTTTTACATGTCATGGTCTTCTTTTAGGATTTCCACGGAATTAAGGCCAAATAGGGTCATGTAATCACAATGCCTACTAAATTAGCCATATGTCCACATAAAGAGATCATAAAATCTGTACTACGCATGCTTATAAGTGTTCACATCATTTATTCATAGCTAGCATCGTTTATAACTTTAAAACATGCTTAAACTCTTGCTTAGTTAGTTGTCATTATATCTAACACATAAGAATCATGTTTAGAGACACAATGAACAGAAACATGCCATCTTCAATATTCAGTACTTAACTACTCACACAAATGTAATTTGGTTTGAGAAATATTCGAGTTTGCTGTCGACGTCGGGATTTTATATGTCCCATTTTGCTCTTATCTTTTGGTGTTCTCATGTTAGGTGAGATTTATTTGAAAAAACAAGTTTGAAAAGGTTCGACATGTATATGTCGACAATTGATAAGTGGGTTTTATACCTACTTATTCGATATCAATTCACGCGAACTATGCCCATCTCAAGTACATTTTAGTGTATTTTTAGTTGCATTTCGTAATATTTGGCATTGCATGTATTGAGAACTCCTTTGGTGTAAACGTGTAAGAAATGACATAGCTTGGCAATGGTAGATGACATGAGGCTAATGGAAGCATGACGTGAGGAACAATTAGTGATATGCAACTGAGGATGGATGAAGGAAGAGTGGCATGATAAAGAATCAATAGCAGCAGGACAAAGCAGCAGCAGCAGCAGAACACAGAATCAAAACTGCAAAAGCCGCGCGGTCGTGCGGGTAAATAGGCTTAAACATGCGCGCCCGCGCGATCACCCGACTTGACCAAATTTTAAAGACACGCGCCCACGCAACAAATACAAAGGGGAAGCGCGCGATCGCGCGCGATGTTGACTGAAGCTGCTAATTTTATTTTAATTTGCGTAACTGATAGGGGAGTTGAATTAGGGTTTATATATTAGACGTATTTTCATTATGTAGAGGACATTCCACCCCTTGGGGGCTCAAGCTACTATTGTTTTCTTTCTTCAACTTTGAATAATTAGATTAGAGTAGATTAGAGTAGTGCTTTCTAGAGTGGATGAGATTGAAGACTTGAAGCAATTGGGAAGCATCAGAGATTCCATCTTGGATCAGGAGAACAGATTTGCACTCCAAATCTCTACTCTTATTTTCTCTTTGATTCATAATTATATCTTACGATGTTTATTCTATATGTGGATGATAGATTTGATTCAACTATGATTTAAATTCTATTCTCAGATTATAATGGATTCTATAGATTAGTTATTTCTGATTTATTGCATTATTAGCCATATTAATTGCTATAGGATTGTCTAATTAGATTCATGCTATTTGCTTAGTTGATTGGCCATCAATTACTGTGATAACTCATATGGACTCAAGAGACGAAGTATGGGTTTAGATCTGATCTTATTAGCTTGTGATTATATGTTCTATATTATGATGGGATGTATGATTTGTGCTTAGAATAAAAATATACCGAAGCACCACTCGTAGTTAATTGAGAACTTGGGCTTAAACCCTATTTATTTATAAATCACATAGACATATAATGGTTTAGGTAATGAGGGTATTCATGTGTATTCTATCAATTATGGATTATATGTGATATGAGTATGGTACATCGAGAGATGGCTATATTTCACTTTCGTGTTCTCGACTAACAATCCGGTATAATTAATTTAGCTTAACATGCAGTGTATGAATTTAAATGAGTCGATAGATGAAATTGTGATCTCAGGTCTTCATTATCTAGTCTCACTCTAAGAATAGTTAGGTTTATTTAATTTAATAGTTTAAATATAAAATATAATATCATTCGTTTAAATAAGACTGAACTGGTTACGGGTTAATGCTTGGTGAACTTTATTAGTTAATTCTCCGTGGGAACGATACTTTACTTACTCTTTATTACTTGTTGACTGTGTATACTTGCACGTATATATTGATCGATAAAACGACCAACAACGATTTGACTATAAAAGTCGCCAGTTGACATTTTTAAATGGTTGTACCAACTCAACCAGAAAAGGTTTGCACAAATACCTAGTGATGTGACACTCTTTAACTGGTCTATGAAACCGAGATTCGTTAGGGTTCAGGGGCTTGATTAAGCGGAAGGAAGGTGTTAGGCACCCCCCGACATCCGTGATAATACGATTATCGCCACTTTTCATTTTAAACTTTTATCTGAATGTGTGTGTGTAGGTCAATGTGCAATTATCTAGAAGTAGTGTTATGCCCCGTCTGCACCTATATACAAAGGGTTTGAATTTTGTATAAAAGTTTAATTTTAACGAGATATGGCAATGATGTTTGAGCTATGGTTCTTGTGAGACACTTCTGTGTAGAATGTGGGTTAAAATGTTGTTGAGACGGCGTGAATGTAGTATCGAGGTGGCAAAATGATGATTTTTCCCCACACAAGGGTTATCTCTGGCCCTGAGATGATTTAGCAGTCATTGCTCAGGGTTATCTCTGAGATTAGGCTGCTGTGAGTACTGAATATCCTCAGGGTTGTCTCTGAGGTGTGCCTTACCTGTCGGGGTTTTCTCTGGGGTTGGAATTGAGTGCCTCGGGGTTATCACTGAGGTTAAAACTGACCGCTCCGGGGTTATCTCTGGAACTGGAACGGTATCCCTCGAGGTTGTCTTTGAGGTTAGAACTGAATCTCCCGGGGTTATCTCCAGGATTGGAACTGAGTATCTCGGGGTTGTCTCTGAGATGGAAAATTGAGTATCCCGGGGTTGTCTCCGAGATTGAGCTGATTTGACTTCCAGGGTTATCTCTGGAAGACGATTTTGCCCTCCTGTAAGGTTAGTAATAGGAATGCAAATTTTTAAGTGTCTACAGATGCCCCTCTTTATCATATTCATGTAATGTAATGGCATAGATAGGATAAAGAATACTAGACACTTGAAATGTGACTAGATAAAATCATGATGTAATGTAATTCATCATGATGCAAATGTATGCTGAATGTGGTTTGTTGGACCGATTTCCAATGGGATGAGATGACTATCTACTCCCAAGACTTCTGTTAGGGACTGGAGTTATCACTAATGATCTTGATGAACTGCTTAGATGTCTACTCCAAAGCTCACAGGAACCTCCAGGATGTTGACATTGGGGTTATCACCAAAGCCCTTATTCCTTGGTATAGACTTCCCACTGAGGATGTACCTCTCATGTATGAGAAACTCGTGGGGAGTTATGCTCTATCTGATGAAGATTTGTATAACATATTCCATCATCGGTTCTCCCCGATGAGGATGGCTTTCCCTTATTTGTATCGCCACGTCTTTCCAGCATTCTGTTGGAGTTACTACCAACAGTTTGTGTTGTCAGGGCTGCCTGACCCTCATTGAAATGTACTTCAACAGATACCATCATCAGACCATCTCTGATGCTTCGCTGGGTTTAATTGCCAATGGCTGATAATGTCAAGGCTGCTTGACTTTCACTGAAATGTGCTTCAACGGCTACCATCATCCGACCATCTATGACGCTTCGCTGGAATTACTTGCCTACGACTGAATGATGTCAAGGTTGCTTAACCTTCATTGAAATGTTCTTCAACGGATGAAGTTGTATGAAGTCTCCACTAGGGAGAGGTTTTTGATGGAAGGTATGGTGATGATTGGAGTTACGACCCCAAACTGACGTCATCGGACCTTTCTGAGGTATTACCGAGTGTAGTTTGCAATAGCTGTGATCATTGGTGTTATGAACCCTGTGTTTGGGTGAATACTAATGCATGATATATTGACCCGCAATTTGGTCTCTGAAAATCAAAATTTCAGACTTTTTCGCTCAATCGCGTAGTGTCTTTTTCCCTGATTTGACTTTTTAGCTTGTGGGACCTCCTTTTTAACTCAAATTAGATCGAGTCGGAGGGGTGGGACCCACCTAGGATAGTCGCAGGTGGACCTATGGCAGCCGCAGATACACCTGTGGCCTTCCGTGGGTGGTATTTGATGGTCATTTTCCGTTCACAAGTCATTTTCAAGTCACGCCACATAGAGAATCCAAAAGTTCTTCTTCAGATCTACTAAGTTCGGGCTATTTCTTGCAAAATCTATCACCGTACAAGTGTTCTACACTATCCTGGTAACGTATGCATGTCTTCTTTTCCAGTTTTTATCTGTTGGAAAATGAGTTATCACATGAAATGCTTCTAAACACATAGTAGTGATTATGCATGTTCATATGACTTGATAAAAATTATTCAACATAGTAAATATTAGTATTTAACCATGTTGAACGTAATGATGTGAAAAAATTTGACTTTTGAAACAGTCAAACTGGTACTTTTTGCTGCTATTTCTTATTCTATTTGAGGGCAAATGAGCAAAGGTTGTAAAACAAAGTAATCCTGGTAATTAGACTACCCTTATGGATTATGACTTTGATATTTTTATGCATATAGGATGTTTATGACTTGTGGATTGGTGTGCTACTGAATGGCTACCTAGTCATGCATATGTGCATGTGGATAGTCCTTTTTACAAAGGAGACTCTAGTGAAATTTTTCCATGAGTCTAGGCATTGAATAGACATGTATTTTTAACTCTACTGTAGGTGTATGTTAAAGTAAAACATGCATGCATATAGACACAAAATGCATTTAAAAAGCTCCAGGTTAGAATTTACCACACCCTTTTTGAGGTGATTTGGAGACTTGTGTCCAGATATATGGATCCAGACCAGCCGTGCAGCTCCCGTAGGACCTTTTTAGGTGTGTGGAGGAGAGCTTTTGATTTGCCTCGGCCTCGTCCAACCCGATAACCTCATCGATTAACGGAGTCAGTGATTCGTCATGTCCGGGTTCAGGTACCGGATGTTGAAGATGAGGAGGAGGATGTACCGATTGCGGGTCCCGCTCTTGCTACTTCTATTCCCCGCAGAGAATTGCTAGCCATAAATGTGATAAATCCAGAGCTGTTGGATGATTTGAGTTGCCACCCCTCGATCTATTTGCATGCGAATGAGGTAAAGTTCTATTTGATCTTCCTTTTTCCTATTAATGAGGAGAAAGGGTTCTGATGTTGATTTGCATTGTGATGCAGGTTCCCGACTTTACGCAACCTCGAGGGAATTGGTTCAGTATACACTCTCTATATTAGACTTTTCATCCAGGGTATTGACAGATTGTGCATGCTTGTGGTTTCGAGGAGTTCTTTTCCATCCTCCCCCGCCGTTGTCCCTGGGGTTATCTCTGGGTGTTGTCTAAGTGATGGTTTCACCAGACTCAGTCTCTCTATTTGCTAGATTGTGAGGTAATGATGACGCCGATGGATTGGCAATTTATCACCGGTATGGAGTTTGGAGAGGTATGACCACATATCACCCACTGGCTGTGATGGCACAGTTCGACCAGTTTTAGGATGTTCTCCATTTGAGGGGGCATTGGGTCAGCGTTTGGCTTCTCCACTTTTATCAGCAGAGGATAGATCCAGGGTTTATGCCTGTTGGGCCCAGCGTAAGAGGGCTAATTTCACTATTAGCCATCTAGGTTGTTCTGCAGAGTATTCTGCATGGATGGAGGCAGAGAATACATCGGATGGGGTTGTATCCACCGAGCCAAGTTTTGATTCTGACGGTGGGGAGCCCATGGAGGACGCTAATTCTCCCACTGAGGATGAGTTATTCACTGGGTTGGCAACATCTCTGATTGATTCTCCCAGTATGACTGCTACTGTGACCCCACATTCGACAGTGTATTTAGAGCAGAGTTTGCATCTGATGACAAGTGAGAGAGATCAAGCTAGGGCCTTGATGCTGACAGCTCTTTCTGGGAGAGATGTCACTCTAGTTAAGAGAGATGGTGCTTTAACTCGTAGAGATACCGATTTTGCTAAGCGAGATGAGGCTAGATCATCTAGAGATGCAGTTGTTACTGAGCAGGATGGTGCTATATCTGCCCGAGATGCTGCTATTGTAGATAGTACTGCATTAAGGTCTCATACTACTGATATCATTGTAGAGATGAGCACGTTTATTGATGAGCATAGTGTCACCATGAAGATGGCTGTGGATCTCTTGGCTCCCATTGATACCATAGGGTAGGAGATTATAGAGTTACCCCCTTCTTCTGAGAGGGATGTCATGTTGGATTTGATAGCGCGCATATACACTGATTTGTAGATGGGCATGGATTTTCCTGCACAAACTAGCTTAGCCATTTTTATTATGTACATTGCATATTGTATATATGAAATAGTATTATATATGGCAGGGAAATATATTTTAATTCACTTCCGTTTTAGTTATGCCTTGTTACTTGTTTGATATTTGAATGTTTCTCCAGGGCTTGTGATCTTGATGTATTCTGAACTCCCCCTTGATGAATGTATATTGAGATGTCTTAGGATCTTTTAGAATGGATCATTGATCGGTGTGTATTCCCTACCCTTTGGTGTCTTGGGACTGGTTTCTGTATGTGGTTATGGAGAGGAGTGTGGCTTTCCTCTCTGAGGTTGACCGCCTCACAGATGGTTGCCGATACTTCTTTGTATTGGGGAGCCCAGGTAGTTCCATCTCTTATGGATTTGTGTTTCTCTTTGAGGACTCAACCGTAGCTTAGATGGTCGTCGGATCTCCCATTGATGTGGGGAGACCAGGTTGTGACGCCCCCAAAATAGGTCCATTCCACCCAACCTATTCTGAGTTGCCAAATACATGGTACAGAAAATAACTAAAACTTTATTATTACAATTGTCGTGCAAAATACAATAACACATATGTTGTGAGTTTTGATACAAATATATACCAACTGTGACTCTAGATACCAACCTTGGATAGCACGTCACAATGACACCTTACATAAAGGTACAGTCAATAACTGTTTTAGAAATTAAAATCTTTGGGAAGTGCTCAAGGAAACCTTCGTACATGAGAGGCCATGCGTCTAGGTTATGATAGATATCATATATCCACATAATTATCCTTGGTTGACCCAATAAACCCCAAAGAAAAACGAGAAGATTACTATCATTTTATTTCTAATGGTGAGTCTTCTCTGGACATATAATTATCTCCATTGTCTCCAATTGAGAATTATATTTTAACCAAACTCCAAGATTATATAGGTAGTGCTCGTAGATATACTCAGCAAGTGGATGTGCACAACCCTGCCTTATGATAACACGAAGTCACATATCATTAGACATCTTGTATGATAGTGGCAAAACACCCTTCCAACGTTGGGTTCGCCTCACCCTATTGGATTCACCAAATATAACTACTAAATGATATATAAAAACAACCCACTACTCTAAAGTTCTCAATAAAATTATTTCCATACTGTTTAGGGAGAACCTCCACAACTAGATACCGCCATTATATTCCCCTGCTACCCCCGCTCGACCCAGTTACACTCTTATTACCTGAAAGGAATTGTGAAGCAAAAGGGTGAGCACAACTAGCCAATAAAGAATATCATGACTAAAGATAATTAAATTATCAATAGCCTTCATTAGTAATAAATCAGAGATTTAGAATATATGGTAGATGATAAAACTTTTCAACCATAGTTACAGCGGAACGAGCAATCCATTAGAAGAGTCAAATAGACCATAAAGTCTATTATCTTCTCCATGTTAAAAGTCCACCAACAATGTTTTATCCCTATAACATCAATCAATAGTTCCGGTCCACAATCATGTGAATAACTCATAATCATAATTGTAGTTCTAAATTCCTCTTCTCATTCAGGACGAAGATAATTTTCATCATCTGTCTTTACCTGAAACATCAAAGATCATAGTTATACCAAATCACAGTTCCTATTCATAATCATACCAATAAGTTCATCTTTGCACTATGACCAAAGATATTCATTAACAGTTCATCTTTGCACTACAGGCCAAAGATATTCAACAACAGGTCATCTTTGCACTACAGGCCAAAGATATTCAACAACAGATCATCTTTGCACTGTGGGCCAAAGATATTCAATAACAGGTCATCTTTGCACTACGGGCCAATGATATTATACGGGCCAATGATATTACTATCTCAAAGAAATATATAATCATTTCAGAATTTATATAAACAATAATCATAACCATGTTGATCAATTCACCTTTTCACTTAAGTTAAAGATATTCAATTATAAATTCAATGGTCATGATCATACCAGTCAACAATTTATCTTTGCACTACTGGCCAAAAAGAAGCCATAGTCATGATCATACCAATAATCTACCCATCTTTACTCTCAAGTCAAAGAGAATTTCCTCACCAAGATTATAAAAATGTTATATATAATAATAAAAACAATATAATCAAAACATGAGTTTAATTTCAAGAGTAAGATTCATAAATCAACGATAATTTGGTCAAAAAAAAACTAATTTTATCGTGAATAGTAACTCGTAAATAGTAACTCATGAATAGTAACTCATGAATAGTAATCCCGACACGAAAAGATAAAGTTTCACAATAAAATTCATATCAATATTTATAACACCTTAATCTAAATGTTATAAATCACTTAATAATCTCATAATCTAATATTATTAATATTACAACAATATTTTAATCATTTCCTAAACTTATAAACAATTTATTTTAATTATTTACACTTTACTAATTAATGCATTTAATCATCCTAAAATGCCAAACTCATAAGATTTCATCATCAATAACCAAAACCCTCGTCAAAAATCTGCATACTTATATAGGATTCTCAAGCCATAAAATCCTATTTTTCAATTTTCTTACTTCATATAACATATTTAATTCATTTACTCATAACTAGTCCATTTTCATGAAAAATACCAAATCAGTTTTAAAAAATTTTCTTTTCTGGGATTTAACATAATATAGTCTCATATTGAACATATATTTTTCTCGAAATTTTTAAAATTTATTTACTATTTTTCATATGGCCAAAACTGTCGAATATTTAGACATTTATCATAAACTGTACTTTTGTCTAAAAATTTCGAAATTTACAGAGTATATTGTTGTTATATACATGTACTCCCAATAAAAATTTTACAAATTTTAGAGTTAACTACAAAGAGTTATAAGAGTTTACTTTTAAAATAGTATTTTTCCATAAAATTCATAACTCCTGTAAAGCCCCCAAATCCAAGTATTTCAAATCCGAACTCGGTGCTTCACGATATCATTTCTATGAGCGAAATAATACTAATAATAATAACAATAATATAGATACCAACTTAATTTACATAATTATCAGAGTCTAGCTCCCAAGTACGTAACATTTAATACATTTCTTACATAACATGATAGATAATTAATATCGTTGTCTTACTAAGGATAAATGATTACATAAAATAGCACCAACTTATTCTGCAACCTTCCTTTTCCCTTTGTTCTTGGCAAAGCCTTCTGGTTGTTCACACTTAGCTGAAAATATTTAAATTAAGCAAGGATGAGCACTTGAGTGCCAAGCAAGTAATAACAATTATAAATATTAGCTGAAAGGATTAAATATTTTCTTTGTACTACCCTTCTACAACCAATCAATAGTTATGAAATAGTCTGAACCGGTAATAATAACATAACAACTCTCTATCAAATTTTTGAAACTACGTAATGACTATAAATAGGGTTAAGGTGACATACAATGAACATTGTTTTCAATTTTTGAACAGGTTAAACAGAACTTCATCTGTAAACTGTCATAACTTATGGGCACGGGGGTGATCAGCCCGTTGTACCCTGTATTGATCAATACTACACGCAAGAACGATGTTATCGTTCACTCTGTCCACCTTGGGTGCATAAAAAGTTTTCCCGTATACGGGATGTTCATACTTGTCGGGGTTCCAAACTAAAGGTTTTATCTTGTTCAACAATAATCTATAATTCAACATATATATATATATATATATATATATATATATATATTAACAAAGGTGTATCATCATGTGATTAAATACAATGATTATCCAAGTGGGGACACTTGTATAACCATTTATAGAAATTAACGAACAGAATATATATCTGAATTACCATATACTAACATGTTGATAATCAATGAGCGTATAAAATATATATAACAATAGGGTTAATAATCTGTACAGTAATAATATAATTCTGAATCTTCTTACTCATGTCCATTGCTTAAAGAAAATGCAAAGGTAGGATACTTGCCTGATACACTGCTTACAAATCGCAACTTAGTTTTATCTTTTATATCTCGACCTATTATTAATCAGATCACTCGTTCGATTAGAATAATATACTATAACACATAGTACTGCATTTCGCAGTCAGTACATAACCTAATCACATTGGCACATATATTCAACAGTCACAGAATCACAAACAAATAGTAATACAGTTAAAATATCTAAGTCCAGATCAATTTCTGAAATATGTCGGTGTATCGACAGCTTTATCGGGTAATTATCGAGTCTAAGACTCTATTCTGTAACTCAATATCTGTAAGTATCAGTCATATTATTTTTAAATGACTTATAATAATTTTTAAACATTTATTATAATTTATCATGAATTTTCAAACATCGGAATCATTATTACATGATTTAAATATTAAATAATTCTATTATCATTAATATTTAATTCATATTAAACTATTAATGAAACCATTACCAAAATATTAAAGTTATTTATAATAACTTAGAATATTTTTAAAGTATTAATATTACCCTTAAATAATTTTTAAAATAATTAAAAATTATTTTTAAATAATTACCATTAATATTTAATTATTAATGTACTATTTATCAAAATATTAAAAGTTATTAAGTATAACTTAAAATATTTTTAATTCATTTATATCCTTTTTAAATTATTTTTAAATTAATAAAACCATTTTTAAACTATTTATTTAATATAATTATTAAATAAATTTAATATCATTAATATTAAATTAATATCATTAATATTAAGTTATTAATGAAATCATCCTTTAAATATTAAAAGTTATATTTTATAGCTTAAAATATCTTTCAACACTTAATTTTCATTTAAAATAATTTTTATAATATTAAAATCATTTTTAAACTAATTTATTTAATATAATATTAAATAACTTTAATATCATTAATAGTAAATCATTAATGAAATTTATCTTTGAATATTAAAAGTTATATTTTATAACTTAAAATATTTTTAAACTATTTATTTTCATTTAAAATGAATTTTCTAATATTAAAATCATTTTTAATTAATATATTTAATTTAATTATTAAATAAATCTAATATCATTAATATTAAATAATTAATGAAATTTGCTTTAAAATATTAAAAGTTATATTTCAATAATATTTAAATAAATACTAATATTTATGAAAAATATTTTAAACTATTAAAAGTTAATCTTTATAACTTAAAATAATTTTTAAAATTATTTTTGCAATTTTTGAAATTTAATTTCTATTTTTAAATGATTTTTAGAAATTAATTTAATTAAAATAAATAAAACTGTCGCTATAGCCTTTAGCGACAAAATCTGTCGCCTTAGGTGTTCTTGAGCCCTCAAGAACATTCATAGCAGTTAACAAGTGAGCACGTTTGGCCAAACATTACTCTCTGATTATTGTGTTTCTGGGTAAGTAAATGATTAGAGGTTGTAGTACTAATATCAGACTACACGATCCAAGAACAAACATGGCCAAAAGGCATAAAACCAGAGAGATCTAGACCAGCAAAGTAGCTGTCAGAGCTGTTCTTCATTTATGGGTTACCCAGAAATGAAGAACAGTTCGACTGTCCACTTTTGGGCTTCCACAACTTGATTCTTGTGCAGTAGTTTTGTGATCTAAGGTTTGAAATCTGTAGCCAACATGTCAAGGAAGAGATAGATCACATATAATCACCATAACAACTACTAAATCGCCAGATATTAACCGGTCAACCCATGTCAGAAATCACGATCATACGTTTTCTGGGTTACCCAGAAAACGGAAATCGTGATCGTCTTACATGGTTTGACCGTACACTACATGAATCCTATTAATCATTTAGATGTTCTATAAGCTTAAATATATAGCCTAAACAACATAAAACAAACTTGTTACAACAACAGAATCCAAATAACAAAAACATGAAAGATCTGGGCCCATGAACTTGCTGTCAGAGATTTCTGGGCAAGTTCTAGGTTACCCAGATCTGGCTTGGTCAATGTCGGTCAACGGTGTTTGACCAAGATTAACTAACATTCTAAGCATGATCTGGTCCAGCCACAAGTTCTAGATCACAGATCTCATAGCAGGCTACACATTCGAAGCTTGAAACAACAAAAATAATAAACAGAGAAGGATCTATGGGCTCTGACATTCGTTGTCAGACAACCCAAAACATTTTTTCCAGATTTTTTAAAAACTTGATTTTGAGCATATTAAAGTTATGGATCTAGTATGTGTCAACCCATATCAACTATATGGACTACAAATAACATATTCTAACACTCAAATATAACATCTAACACAAGATTAAAGTCAGATTTCATGGCTAGGGTTTATACCTTCTTTGATCAATCTTTGATTCTATGCTTATGATTTGCCAAGGGTGATTGTGGGGCTTTGTTTGTGACTGATATATCTTGATATTTTTGGAGGTGTGGGGCTTGAGAGAATTAGTTTGAGTATTGTGCAAAATTTAGGCTAACAATGAACTTTTTCTCTCTCCAATCTATATATATATATATATATGATGTTGGATGCATGAATTGGCTGAGATTGCTTGGTTTGCTGGAGATATAAGGTCACATGGGGTTGTTCGATTTGGTGAACAACTTCACCTATTGTCAAAACCTACTTGCTAGCTTCTTTAATGCACAAAAGAGTAATTTGGTCAATTGCTACATAATTTTAATGGCAATCTTGTAATCCTTGCAAACCCTTAGGGTTTGACTCTTGGGGTTTAACCCTAAGATTTAGCACAAAATGAAATTCTAGGTTTTCATTTAGGGTTTAAAAATAAAATAAAATAAAAATTAGTTTCTAAAATTTGTAATTAGGGTTTTCTAAATTAGATTAGTTTTCTAATTACTTTATACAGGGACATTAGGGTTTTATATACTAATTATAATTAACTTTGCTAATTTAGCAATTAGGGTTTATAATTAGTAATTAAATTTTAAAATTACTAATTAGGGTTACTAAATATAGAAATTAGGGTTTCTAGTTTAGTAATTAGGGTTTTCATGATTAACAATTATAATTCTAATACTTGTAAATTAATCACCTTATCACAATAACAAGCAATCTCGAACTCTAATTTGAGTTTTAAATTAGGGTTTCTCATTTCAGAAATTAAGGTTTTCGAAATATTAATTAGGGTTACTAATTTTAGAATTAGGGTTTCTAGCTAATTAGGGTTTCCAAAATTAAAAAGGGTTTTCCTAATTAATATAGAATCCTATATAACACAACATAAATCAAATAACACCATTACTACACCGTCTTGAACGCGTATTAACTTTTGAACTAGGGTTTAATCAATTAATAATAGGGTTTTAAAAATATAAATCATAATTGACCAACCATTATCAATACGTACATACAGTACATATTTATAGCACTGAAAAATCAAAATATAATATTATTATATTATTATTATCATTCCTTGATAAAAATCTAAAATTAGGGTTTGGATTCTATATCTGATTTATTCTTCATATATAACCCTATTAATTAAGAAAAAAAATAATTAACTCAATTAATCTTACATAAATTCACATAATAAAATAAATAATTATTATAATAATTCTAAAAATCATTTCATATATTATTTAAATAATATATGCTTATATTTTCAAGAAAAATAATTAATAAAAATATTTCTTATATAAAATTAATTATTATAAGAATATACTTTATAATAATCAACAATTCTAAAATAAAATTATTTGTAAATATTTATGTAATAAATATATTTTTATTTATCACATAATTACATATACACATTATCTTGTACAAATCCTCATCTTTAAATAAAAAAAAATTATTTGTAAAATTTCTGATTTATTTATATAGAAAATATCGGGTTGTTACAACTCCTAATCTATACATCCAAAAATCGCCACTTTTGGACACAATCTAGAAAACTCATCAAATTATCATTTTAAATTTTTCCAGAATTTTTGAAGCTCGGAAAAATTAGGTAACTGAAAAACATAATAACCCTTACAATCTCTTACTATCCCTTACCTCAAAAGAGCGGTACTTCTGATTGGAATAATGCTGAAGGGAACTTGCACCGTATAGCAACACTCAAGATATCTAAATACTCATAAAAATACGCTCGATAATATAGAGAAAGAAAATTTCAGTTTCTGGTGTGATTTTCAATTCTAACTTAAGCATTCTATTTATAGAAAAATGCTTAGAACACCAAAGTAGAAAATTTAATAAAATATTATTATTTATAAAACAAATTCCTACGCGCACTTTACAATCTGAATTCATAATTTTACACATGTAAGTGGGGCCCACCAAAATGAAAAACATGTTGTAAACATTTTTTGTAACAAAATCAATTCAGACCTAATATTTTGGAACTTCAATAATTCATAATAAATAGCCATTTTATCAGAATAATTCAAATCTTATGTCCATTCCATAGGAAATTCAATTCTCTACAACTTTGTAAGTTTAAGTTTTTCCAAATTCCAAACAGAAATTGACCGAAATTCACATACGGGCGATTTTACAGGCTATAATCAAATTTCAGTCAAAAATAGGATTCACTAACACACAAAACATGGGTTAAACATTTTTTGTAACAAAAATATTCTTCCTCATTTATTCATATATCACACATTCATTGTAAAAATATCATCATTATTATATTATTGTAATATAATAATATATTTTATTAGAAAAGATAAAATATCAATTTTCAACAATTATCACTTTTCTTAAAATTCCTCCATTTATATCCACATATATAAATATTTTTCTTATCATATAAATCAATAATTAATTATTCACAAATAATGTGACGCCCCCAAAATAGGTATACAACACCCATTCTTAGTCGCCAAATACATGGTACAAAAAGCAAACTACAACTTCAATAATACAATTGTCGTGCAAAATACGACAACATATACTGTGAGTTTAAATACAAATATTGTCTTCTAGATAATATCCACACTCAAATAAGTCCTCATTACAATTATTCAAACACAATTTTACAGAAATAGTGAGGACTGCTAAAATATATTTCTAGAACCATCACTCCATACCCCGACTAGATCCTGCTATGTTCTCACCTCCTGAGAAGAAAAATAGAACAAAAAGGAAAAGGGTGAGCTCAACTAGCCCAGTAAAGAATATTATGACTAAGATAATATACAACAAATTATCATTAGCCTTCAATAGGAAAAAAATCTGATAGAATATAATCGACAACAAGTTTTAGATCAACAACTGCAGCGAAAACAGCAAACCATTAGAAGAGTCAAGTAGAGAATGAATTCTACTATCTTCTAAGATTTAAAAGTACATCATCAATATTTTATCCCTGTAACATCAATTAATAATCATCTTTATCTAAATATTCATCTTTGCACTACAGGCCAAAGATATTCATTTGTATCACCAGTCAGTCATGTTCATCTCAACACATGTTCATCTTTGCACTACAGGCCAAAGATAATCATCAGGTAATCATACATCTTTGCACTACAGGCCAAAGATATTATGCAGTATCATCATTTAGGACTGAGGATGATGAAAAATATTTTAAAGAAAACGAATCCAGTGAGATAAAAGAATAAATATTAGGGATTCGTATTACAGTTTATCCAAGTTCAATAGTACCCCATAATAACCAATTTTGAAGCAGAATTCAAAAATAAAGATCAAAATATGGATACAATCAAAGATAGTAACCATAATAGACAACTTGGATAAAAAGAAGAAAATTTTATTTTTCGGTGAATAGTATCGTATTCGTGAATAGTGCCGTATACGTGAATAGTAACGTATACGTGAATAGTAACCCCGACACAAAAAGTTTCAAATTTGATAAAAAGTTCATATCAATATTTCGGCATAATGATATTGAAGAAAATACCATTTAAGAAGAAGATAATATCCCTTACCTCAAAATAACCGTACTTCTGACTGAATATTGGATATGAGGCTGAATGAAACTTGTGCTCAATAGCAACTTTCAAAGTATCTAAATACTCACAAAATACACTCAATAATCTAGAGAGAGAAAGAGAGAAAACTTATTTCTTGTGTGATTTTCAATTCTAACTTAGCCCTCTATTTATAGCAAAATGTTAGCACGCCGAAGCAGACTTAACCTGCAACCTGATGGCTTTACTACTATTCTCACCCACCACATTTGAATAAAAATTTTAACACATTTTCACCAACCAAAAGTGGGGCCCACAAATTCTAGAATTTTCCACTAAAATGATTAACTCCGAAAATTCAACAATTTCTGAACCAGTCATCTCGTAAAATTCATAACAAATCATACGTTCATTTTTAACGGTTCAAAATTTGTGGACATATACTCAACTTATATATGAATAACATATCCAAAAATTACCACGATCCAATGGTCGGATTAAAAATTATAACCCCCGCAATATTTCTCAAAAACCCTGATTTGATTTTTAATACCTCCATTTCGATAAAAATACTGATAAAACACCTCAACATTAACTCCTTCATTTTTAACCACAATAAATATATCTCTCATTTATATCCACATAGAATAAATATTTTCTTATAATATGAATCAATAATTAATTATTCACAAATAATATTACAGAATCACATTTATGACAACCAGACCGTTCCCAGGAAAGAGGGGGCTTTCCAATAAGGATTTCTCCTTACTAGCGTGCAATTAGATGACCAAACCTCCCCTTAGACAGAACTTTCTAGACATTGTCAATAATGTTATCTAATAATATTATTCAAATAATATGAATTATTGATCTGATAATAGAAAATACTGTGCAGCAATAATTATTGAAACAACAATAATATAAAATATCAACGCAGCAATTATTGAATCAATAAAATAAAATATTGAACAGTAACTACTTTAACAACTATTGAGTAGTGCCTTTCTTCGTAAGAATCAATAATTCTAAAATACTGTGCAATCCTTGTGCTATTGTGCAACCACGCGTATTATTATATTTTAACCACCGGGTATTCCAACAGTGTTAACGGTAACAACTACGCCGTTATTTATAAAAACTCAATTTTTCTCATTATCTTCATCCAATCGTTTTCCGTTATGGGGCCCACAAATAGTTGCGCCGTCGTACGAATATTCCTCGACAAAAATAATATTCCACGACCACACGAATATTCACCGACCAAAAATGAATATTTTATAACCACTTGCTTATTTGAAATATTTGAGCATTTTACCCATAACTAACCACATTAATCAAATCAACTCTTTCTATTTCAAAATAATAAATAGAGGAAATTTAATTTCATTTATTAATAAGTTGGGGTATTACAACCTCCCCTCCTTATGAAATTTCTTCCTCCAAATTGACGTACGTACCTGGTGTTTCGAAAAGGTGAAGATACCTCGCTTTCATTTCTGATTCCAACTCCCAAGTTATTTCTTCAATAGCATGGTTTCTCCACAAAACCTTAACTTGTGGTATAACCTTCGTGCATAGGACATGTTCTTTCCTATCCAATATCTTAACAGGTACCTCCTCGTACGTTAAATCTTCGGCTATCTCGTCTGGTTCTAACGCAATAATATGATTCGGGTCGTCCACATATTTACGTAACATCGATAAGTGAAAAACGTTATGAACACGCGACATACTTAGCGTTAAGGCGAGTCTATAGGCCACAGTTCCTACTTGATAGAGGACTTCAATTAAATCTAAGGCTTGAGCTTTCTTCTCTTCATCGACTCTTACTTTAAGAATAACACATTCTTGCACCTTCTTCTTTATATTCATCAACTCCAGGTCTGTAGCTTGAGCGGCTTTAACGTTATCAATTAAAGTAAATTTACTCGCATATCATCACATGGGTCCCTAGAGTCATTAACTCTATCTCTATCATTTATAAATTATACAAAATAGGTCTTTGTGTTCAACAATATCGCACTCGTACTCGCGTACAATCTTCTACTCAACGCGTCAGCTACCACGTTCGCTTTTTCAGGATGGTATGGTCAGAACAGGTTCCGAATGAGTCGCCTCTTGAGCTATTGGAAAATCTTCTCGCACTCCTCGTTCCATACAAATTTTGTATCTTTTTGAGTCAGCTAAGTTAACGGAGTAGCGATTCGAGAAAATCCTTCCACTAATCTCCGATAGTAACCAGCTAAGCCCAGAAAGCTATGTACTTTGGTCACCGACTTCGGTTGCTCTCAATTGTGATTCATATCCCAATCTTGGATAGCACATCACAATGGCACCTATTGTTTTACCACCACACAAATATAGAGTCCCTTACGGAGAGTCTGGCTTTGGTGCATTCCACAAAGGAAGTCACCAGATAAAGGCTCGGGTACCAACTTCTATAGTTGGGTTTTTAACTCCTGAAGTTCAATAGGAGCTATTCAATATGAGATTTTAGAAATGGGTTTTGTATCGGGTTGAAGATCAATACAAAAATTTAATATCACGCTCTGGGTTAGGCTAGGAAATTCTTCAGGAAATACGTCAGGAAATTCACTAAAAACAGAAATATCATTCAAATCTGACGTATTTATTCAAGTCCATGATATGGGCTAAAAAAGCTTGACATCTGTTTTTCAATAAACGAATGACTTTATGGCTTGGTATGACAGCGATTGATTTTAGTGGTTTGGTTGCTTGAATTCGCATAACAGGTTGGCTAGGAATATGAAAACTAACAACCTTACGAAAATAATTAATTTTGGCATGATGAGTAGTTAACCAATCAATTTCTAAAATCACATCAAAAGCAAGTATCTTTAAAGAGATAAGGTCAACAGGTAATGTGATTGTGCCAACTTGGATTAAGCAAGATTTATAAACTGTAGATGTAATGAAAGTTTCTCCTAATGGAGTCTCCACGGATAGGTCAAAGTCTAATTTCTCCGGAGTCAAGTTTAAACGTTGAGCACAAGCAGGAGAGATAAAAGAATGGGTAGAACCGGTATCTAGTAAGGTATAAACTTCGCAAGAATTTATAATTAACTAACCCGTTATACCTTCATTCGGGTTCCTCGCGTTTTGGGCAGTCACGACAAACGTTCTTCCAGAAATCGCCGACTTTATTTTGTCCGTATCCGCCTTTGGTGTCACCGTCCCAGCTGGACTTGGTTTCGCTATAGTACAATCTCGAGCGATATGTCCTTCCTTTCCATAATTATAACATACCTTGAACTGTTGTGGGCAGTTTGGACTTATATGTCCCTCCTCTCTGCATCTGTAACATCTAACTAGCGGTCGTTTTCCTCCCCTAGAATTTGTTCCTGGTGCTGGTGCTGCTGTCGACGTCTTCCTGTTATCGTTAAATCTTCACTTCTTGAAATTTCCACTTGACTCACCTCTCCTATTATCATGGCCACGATGACCACCCGAGTGGTTACCACTTTTTTCTGTATTTTTCCCTCCTCGCTGGTTCTCATCGCTCCGATGACTGCTGTCACCAGTATGACCCTGGTTGTGGTCCCTCGGTTGAACATACTCATTATCTTACTCTAATAATTGAGTCATATTTACAACATCTGAATATAAAGAAAATTTATGAGAGATAAGATATTGCCGAACCTCGGATTTTAAACCTCTCAGAAACATCCTTGTCATTCGTTCCTCATTCTCGACCAAATGAGGTACAAACCTGGATAACTCTGCAAACTTCACCTCGTACTAGGACACCGTCATGTTGTTTTGTTCCAGTCTAATAAACTCTACCTCCTTCATATGACGAATACTTTCAGGAAAGTACTTGTCATTAAATAGTTTCTGAAACGTTTCCCAGGACATGTTGAGTGCGTCAGGCTGGGTACGTCTCACAGACTCCCACCAGTAGTCTGCCTCACCGCGGAACATAAAGGTGGCGAATGGAACCTTCTGTTCCTCCGTGCATCCCAAGACATCAAATATCTTGGTAATTTGCTTGACCCACGTTTCCGCCATGATCGGATCTGGCTTTCCCTTAAATTCTGGTGGTCCCAATTCTTTGAACTGCTTGGCTGTGACAAACCGCGCGTTGTTATCATTTCCACCCGTATTCTGCACACGAGTCTCCCTCGTCTGATTTTATATGAACTGTAAAAAGTTCCTAAACATTCCATCATTCATCGTTTGCTCGGTAACATTGTTTACAGGAGGAATATTGTCTTCCTGTTGCACGTTTCCCTGGGTGCTGATTAAAGTTGTCTCCACAGTCTCATTCACTCCATTGTTAATGTTCCCTGCTGCCATTCTCAAATACTGCCACAAAAAAAGGGTTAATTGACATGTCATATATTATCCCTATATCTGACCGACCAAATAATTACCAAGTAAACTTATTCAGGTCATACTAGCGAACGAATTCCCCGTCTCTCCCCTCTTAGTTCTTGTCTCACATCTCAGCCAAGGATCATATCCCTAAGCTCTGATACCAACTGTGACATTGGACACCATCATGTGTCAGCACCTCACAAAGGTACCTATCAGCTTGCCACCGCAGAACGGCGTCCCCTACGGAGAGTTTGGCGTCGGTGCATTCCCCATCAACAGGATGTCACCAGATAGAGGCTCGGGGCTCTTTACTTATGGCTCTGATACCAACTGTGACGCCCCCAAAATAGGTATACAACACCCATTCTGAGTCGCCAAATACATGTTACAAAAAACAAACTACAACTTCAATAATACAATTGTCGTTCAAAATACGACAACACATACTGTGATTTTAAATACAAATATTATCTTCTAGACAATATCCATACTCAAATAAGTCCTCATTACAATTATTCAAACACTATTTTACAAAAATAGTGAGGACTGCTAAAACATCTTTCTAGAACCATCACTCCATACCCTGACTAGATCATGCTATGTTCTCACCTCCTGAGAAGAAAAATAGAACAAAAAGGAAAAGAGTGAGCTCAACTAGCCCAGTAAAGAATATTATGACTAAGATAATATACAACAAATTATCATTAGTATTCAACAGGGAAAAATCTGATAGAATATAATCGACAACAAGTTTTAGATCAACAACTGCAGCGGAAACAGCAAACCATTAGAAGAGTCAAGTAGAGAATGAATTCTACTATCTTCTAAGATTTAAAAGTCCATCATCAATATTTTATCCCTGTAACATCAATTAATAATTATCTTTATCCAAATATTCATCTTTGCACTACAAGCCAAAGATATTCATTTGTATCACCAGTCAGTTATGTTCATCTCAACACTTGTTCATCTTTGCACTACAGGCCAAAGATATTCATCGGGTAATCATACATCTTTGCACTACAGGCCAAAGATATTCAGTAGTATCATCATTTAGGACTGAGGATGATGAAAAATATTTTAAAGAAAATGAATCCAGTGAGATAAAAGAACAAATATTAGGGATTCGTATTACAGTTTATCCAAGTTCAATAATACCCCATAATAACCAATTTTGAAGCAGAATTCAAAAATAAAGATCAAAACATGGATACAATCAAAGATAGTAACCATAATAGACAACTTAGACACAAAGAAGAAAATTTTATTTTTCGGTGAAGAGTGCGGTATTCGTGAATAGTGCCGTATACGTGAATAGTAACGTATACGTGAATAGTAACCCCGACACAAAAAGTTCTAAATTTGATAAAAAGTTCATATCAATATTTCGGCATAATGATTTTGAAGAAAATATCATTTAAGAAGAAGATAATATCTCTTACCTCAAAATAACCGTACTTCTGACTGAATATCGGATATGAAGCTGAATAAAACTTGTGCACAATAGCAACTTTCAAAGTATCTAAATACTTACAAAATACACTCAATAATCTAGAGAGAGAAAGAGAGAAAACTTGTTTCTGATGTGATTTTTATTTCTAACTTAGCCCTCTATTTATAGAAAAATATTAGCACGTCGAAGCAGACTTAACCTGTAACTTGATGGCTTTACCTGCTACTATTCTCACCCACCACATTTTCACCAAAATGATTAACTCCAAAAATTCAACAATTTCTGAACCAGTCATCTCGTAAAATTCATAACAAATCATATGTTCATTTTTAACGGTTCAAAATTTGTGGACATATACTCAACTTATATATGAATAACATATCCAAAAATTATCACGATCTAACGGTCGGATTAAAAATTATAACCCCCGCAATATTTCTCAAAAACCCTGATTTGATTTTTAATACCTCCATTCCGATAAAAATACTGATAAAACATCTCAACATTAACTCCTTTATTTTTAACCACAATAAATATATCCCTCATTTATATCCACATAGAATAAATATTTCCTTATCATATGAATCAATAATTAATTATTCACAAATAATATTACAGAATCACATTTAAGACAACCAGGCCGTTCCCACGAAAGAGGGGGCTTTCCAATAAGGATTTCTCCTTACTAGCGCGCAATTAGATGACCAAACCTCTCCTTAGACAGAACTTTCTAGACATTGCCAATAATGTTATCTAATAATATTATTCAAATAATATGAATTATTGATCTGATAATAGAAAATACTGTGCAGCAACAATTATTGAATCAATAAAATAAAATATTGAACAGTAACTATTGTAGCAATTATTGAGTAGTGTCTTCCTTCGTAATAATCAATAATTCTAAAATACTGTGCAATCCGTGTGCTACTGTGCAACCACGCGTATTACTGTATTTTAACCACCGGGTATTTCAACAGTGTTAACGGTAATAACTACGCCGTTATTTATAAAAACTTAATTTTTGTCGTTATTTTCTTCCAATCGTTTTTCGTTATGGGGCCCACAAATAGCTGCGCCGTAGTACGAATATTCTCCGACAAAAAGAATATTCCACGACCACACGAATATTCACCGATCAAAAATGAATATTTTATAACCACTTGCTTATTTGAAATATTTACGCATTTTACCCATAACTAACAACATTAATCAAATCAACCCTTTCTATTTCAAAATAATAAATAGAGGAAATTTAATTTTAATTATTAATAAGTTGGGGTCTTACAACCTGCCCTCCTTATGAAATTTCGTCCTCGAAATTGACGTACGTACCTGGTGTTTCGAAAAGGTGAGGATACCTCGCTTTCATTTCTGATTCCAACTCCCAAGTTATTTCTTCAATAGCATGGTTTCTCCACAAAACCTTAACTTTTGGTATAACCTTCGTGCATAGGACATGTTCTTTCCTATCCAATATCTTAACAGGTACCTCTTCGTACGTTAAATCATCGGCTATCTCGTCTGGTTCTAACGCAATAATATGATTCGGGTCGTCCACATATTTACGTAATATCGATACGTGAAAAACGTTATGAACACGCGACATACTTAGCGTTAAGGCGAGTCTATAGGCCACAGTTCCTACTCGATAAAGGATTTCAATTAAATCGAAGGCTTGAGCTTTCTTCTCTTCATCGACTCTTACATCAAAAATAACACATTCTTGCACCTTCTTCTTTATATTCATCAACTCCAGGTCTATAGCTTGAGCGGCTTTAACGTTATCGATTAAAGTCAATTTTACTTGTATATCATCACATGGGTCCCTAGAGTCATTAACTCTATCTCTATCATTTATAAATTATATAAAATAGGTCTTTGTGTTCAGCAATATCGCACTCGTACTCGCGTACAATCTTCTACTCAACGCGTCAGCTACCACGTTCGCTTTTTCAGGATGGCATGGTCAGAATAGGTTCCGAATGAGTCGCCTCTTGAGCTATTGGAAAATCTTCTCGCATTCCTCGCTCCATACGAATTTTGTATCTTTCTGAGTCAGCTAAGTTAACGGAGTAGCGATTCAAGAAAATCCTTCCACTAATCTCCAATAGTAACCAGCTAAGCCCAGAAAGCTACGTACTTTGGTCACCGACTTCGGTTGCTCTCAATTGTGATTCATATCCCAATCTTGGATAGCACGTCACAATGGCACCTATTATTTTACCACCACACAAATATAGAGTCCCTTACGGAGAGTCTGGCTTTGGTGCATTCCACAATGAAAGTCACCAGATAGAGGCTCGGGTACCAACTTCTATAGTTAGGTTTTTAACTCCTGAAGTTCAATAGGAGCTATTCAATATGAGATTTTAGAAATGGGTTTTCTATCGGGTTGAAGATCAATACAAAAATTCAATATCACGCTCTGGGTTAGGCTAGGAAATTCTTCAGGAAATACGTCAGAAAATTCATTAACAACAGAAATATCATTCAAATCTGACGTATTTTTGTTCAAGTCCATGACATGGGCTAAGAAAGCTTGACATCCATTTTTAAATAAACTAATGGCTTTATGGCTTGGTATGACAGCGATTGATTTTAGTGGTTTGGTTGCTTGAATTCGCATAACAGGTTGGTTAGGAATATAAAAAATAACAACCTTACAAAAACAATCAATTTTGACATGATGAGTAGTTAACCAATAAATTCCTAAAATCACATCAAAAGCAAGTATCTTTAAAGAGATAAGGTCAACAGATAATGTGATTCTTCCCAAAAATCCCTGTATTTCATTCTCTGTTTGGGGTATGGGCATTTCCGTGATGGCCTGGATTTTTGTAGGATCCAACTTAATCCCTTTGTGTCTGACTAGGAATCTTAGTAACTTACCTGATTTAACGCCAAAGGCGCACTTGGCTGGATTCAACTTCAAGTTATACTTATGCAACCTGTTGAAGAGCTTTTTGAGATGATCTAGGTGGGCTTCCTCCCTTTAGGACTTGACAATGATGTCATCCACATAGATTTCTATATCTTTATTCATTAGATCATGGAAAAGAGCCATCATGGCTCGCTGATAGGTAGCTCCGGCATTGATGAGGTCGAATGACAATTGTCTTTAGCAAAAGGTTCCCCAAGGAGTGATGAATACAGTTTTCTCACGATCCTCTTCAGCAACCATGATTTGATGGTACCCCGCGAAGCAGTCAGCAAAGGAGTGCATGTCATACTGAGATGTATTGTCAATGAGTATGTGGATGAATGGCACGGAAAAGCTATCTTTAAGACAAGCTTTATTTAGATCCCTGTAATCCACGCAAACTCGCACATTCCCTCCAGGTTTAGGCACGAGGACTATGTTGGCTAGCCACTCAAGGTATGTTGACACCATGATGATGCTGGCTTGAAATTGTTTCATAATTTTTTCTTTGACTTTTAAACTCCACTGAGGTTTTAATCGCCTGAGTTTCTGCCTGATTGGCTTGAATCCCTCTTTGATAGAAAGGCGATGAATGATGATGTCAGTGGACAAACCGACCATGTCTTCATGAGACCATGCAAACACATCCTGGAATTGGGTCAATAGAGTAACCATGTCATTCCTTTGGTTTGGAGTAAGGTCCGTACCAATCTAGATTTGTTTGGGATTTTCTAAGGTTCCAAAGTTAAAAGAGGTGGTTTGATCAAGATTTGGCTTGGGTTTATCTTCAACCCATTCTTTGATCTCCTTAGGTATCTCATAGTCCTCTTGTTCAATCTCTATCAAGTCTGAGTCTAACTTTACAACAAAGTTACAGTCCTTGTGAAGAATAGGCACCTCATCAGCAAGTTTAGGTATATCTAACTTTAGAGCCCTGAAACAAAATACTTTCACTTAATTTATGAAATTGTTTAATTATATAAAGTGTTAGCATGTAATGGTAAAAACAACTGCTAATACTGTATAGCAAAAGTAAGCAATTATTGTTATCTACAAGGCAGAGGGAGTTTCTTCCCTTTTTACCCTTATTGGCAAATGCAAGGAGTGTTGCTCCAATTGCTAAGGATGAAGTCCAGGTGCACAATAGTGATGAAGGGGTTGTTGTCGTCCTCTATTTCTTGAATGATGACCATGATGTCTGGAAAATCATCATCTGGGATGTCTCTATTCATTCCCTCCTTATCGATGAGGACGCACATATTTGACAGATGTCAAGCAATCTCTTGTTTGCGCCTTCGATTCCTTTCTTCCACCTTCGGGTCTGGAATCAAGACTTCCTTTCCTTTGACCGGTATCGGCTTAGGAAATAGCATAGCTACCACAGGGGCAAGAACTTTTAATAAAGGTCATATAGGATTATCACCTGTAGGTTTAGGCAAATGCTTTGTAGAAGAAGGAACCAATTTGTGCTTGTGAGGGTTCCTGTGACTGGACCCAGGAGAATAGCCTAGTCTGACTGTCCTTGTCTGATTGGGAACTTAAATTGGGCGCTTGATGCCCTGATGATCCTTTCCTTACCCCTGTCCAGGTTGAAAACCCAAGGATATTATCTCTTGACTTGTCGACATTACCTCGGTAGAAACTCTGGGTATCAGAGGTGGCGCCCTAATGGGTTGATAGTGAGTGTTACTCACCTCTAGGGCCTGGAAGCTGACAAGCTCAACTTCTGCATTGAAACTGATGAGTGGTATATCACCTTGAACAATACACTCTGGTTCAGCATTGACAGTGACCAGATCATTGTTGATGATATATTTAAGTTGCTGATGAAGGGTGGACGGGACGGCTCCTGCCATATGAATCCACGGTCTTCCCAAAAGTAGATTGTATCTTGTAGTGATCTTAAGCACTTGAAAGGATACATAAAATGTATGTGGACCGATTTCCACAGGTAATTCAATCTCTCCAACAGCGTTTCATCGGGATCCATCAAAAGCTTTGACGATTATATGGCTGCTTCGGATCCTGTTGAGATTGATGTTCATTTTCTCCAATGTGGCATAGGGGAAGATGTTTAAGGATGATCCCCCATCTATGAGTACTCCTCCAACCACATATCCGAAGGACATAACCGCTATGTGCAACGATTTATAATGACCCGTCCTTTGGGCGGTATGTCATCATCGGTGAAAGATATCACGTTACTATTGAAGATGTGATCAACCAGATGATGGAACTTTTCAACATCCACTGTTTTTGGCAAGTGGACTTCTTCTAATACTTTCAGTAAGACCTTTCAGTGATCTTCTAAAGAGAAAACCAAGTCTAGAATAGAAATCTATTGTGGAGCTTCCTTCAAGCTTAGAACCACTTTGGCTTCATTATGTCCAATAGTACAGAGGAATTATTTAATCTTCTCCCTGGGCACTTTCTCCTTAGATTTGGTGATAGGCTTCATCACCAGTTGAGGAAGATACCGTGGATTTTCCTTCGACACTGGAGCAGTTGTATTTGATGTGGATCCTTCAGCTTCCACATAGTTCAATGGCATTTTTTGGAGGCTGACAACAGGATATTGTGGCCTGAAAGGCAGTATAATGGGCTTTAGTGCAGCCACTTTCAAAGGGTTTTCAACACCTTTGAGTTGAATTGGTTGAATTGTAAGTGGTGTGGCAGCCAACTCTCCCTCAATGGACATAACTGCTATGACTTCCTTCCATCCTGGAGGAAATGTGTCCCCAGTCTCAAATGATAAAGCGTCATTGTCTGTAATTTGCAGGTCACCGCTATCAATCATGTTCTGAATAAGATGGCGGAGTGCCCAACATTCCTCAGTGTTGTGACCGCGAGAGTGGGAGTAATATTGACATACTCCATTAGCATCAAACCACTTTGAGCGTGGGTTGACTGGAGGTAGCAGCGCTGTGATTTTTCCCTCATTAATCGGCATCTGCAATATTTCTTCCATCGGTTGGCCTAAATAGGTGAATTCCCTTTCGTTGGCGAAGTCTCGATGGGCTTTGGCTTTTTCTCTTTTTGCAATTTTTTCCTCCAGTGTTTCACTTTCTGGAGTAAGTGATGGCTTATCTGTAATAAGATGAAGGAGGCTAGCATGCTCCTGACTGAATAATTGACGTGTGACTTGGTGCTAATGAATCACCAGTTCTGCCAATTGATTGACTTGTTCGCCAAGAGCTTTTATCTGTGACACCCCCAAATCCGGGTACTTCATTCCCATAGGATTTGGTGCTCACTATCCAAAACCATTACATCTAATTACCCATCATAAAGGATAAAGACATAATTTAAATAACTTAAACAATAGTCTTTCCCATTAAAGGGTTACATCATCACATAAACAATCCCAGGTAATCTAACCTTAAATTATTACATCAGTTTGCGGAATACATCATAAAAATAAAACAAGTCTTTAGCATAATCAATTAAAATAAAATTCTCGTAAGTCTTCAACACTTGGACATTTTACCATTTCCTTTGCTAATAGATGGCTCATCAACTTTCTCAACTTTAGCTGCAGTGTTAAATACAATAGTGAGCAAACAATTGCTCACTGATATAAAGAGTAGTGATAATAATAACATGAGAATGAACAACGAATACTGAACAATAATAAACTTGTTCTACGAATCAAAAATAGAAAATAAGTTCGAACTTTAATATTTGAAGGTCTTAGGACCACGAACTATGTCTCCGGTATTTATGTATTATTACCTTAACCTTAACAGTCATTAGACTATATAGACTCTTCTTAACGTACTTAGGGGGATCAGCCCTTTGTACCATGTATTGTGCACAAACATCTAAACGTTACACGTATAAAATCCCCTATGTTAGGGTTGTTCGTCTCAGTTTGAATTTAGAATTTCCGCACTAAAGAAAGTTTAGTTTGGAACTAACTTATCAGTGTTTCTAGAATTTTAGAACACTATTCAAATTCCATCAATAAAGTGTTGCTTACTACTTGAAGGTTTAATACAAGAGTGTATAACTGAACAAGGCTATCAAAGTCAAAGATCGGATATCAACAATATAATTGAATAAACATAATACACATGCAAAGTGTTATATCCAAAAGGGTTAGAACACTCTCATTTGAATCAATGTATTAGAACAATATATGTTTTGAATAATAATATCAAGATTTAGAAAATAAAACTCGCTCGAGGTAACGAATTAGGTTACAAGAGCTTATTTAATCGTACATAAGGATAGAATCAATAGTCTTACTCAATAAAAGTTTAGGAACCTGCATTCATTAATAAAATAATGAAGTTAGAAAGCTTGCTCAATAATAACATGATGGAATTAGAAAACTTGCTCAATATAAAAAGATAGGTTTAGAAACTTGCCTTGTAAGTAAGCTACACAAGTGTAAAATAATCTCCAATTACCTTACATATATCATTGAAATCGCAACAACAATTAGTTGTATGAACATCAGCTTTAGGGTTAAACCATCATTTAGGTCATAACCCTAACCTAGCACCTAACCATGTAGGTTAACATACTTAACGAATCTGAAATCTCATTACGATCCAACATAACTTAATCGTTCATCTCTAACTTTGAAAACATCACATTTGGTTTCATTTTATAACTTATTTAAATAATTATCTAAAATCTTTAAACTTTGCATTACAACATATTACAATCTATTATTATTTTTTATATTATGTCTTAACATTATTAACATGCATGCTTAACCAACAGAAGTCCATTACACATGACCTGCAAATAAGCAGACTTCACTGCCTCAGACCAGAGTATAGCGCAGCTGCGCTTGGGACTGGCGCAGCTGCTCTGGCGCCAACATAACTTAACCGTGTATAACATAACATAACATAACATAACTTAACAGTTGCTCTAGCACCTAACCATATAGGTTAACATACTTAACGAATCTGAAATCTCATTACGATCCAACATAACTTAATCGTTCATCTCTAACTTTGAAAACATCACATTTGGTTTCATTTTATAACTTATTTAAATAATTATCTAAAATCTTTAAACTTTGCATTACAACACATTACAATCTATTATTATAGTTTATATTATGTCTTAACATCATTAACATGCATGCTTAACCAGCATAAGTCCATTACACATGACCTACAAATAAGCAGACTTCACTGCCTCAGACCAGAGTATAGCGCAGCTGCGCTTGGGACTGGCGCAGCTGCTCTGGTGCAGCTGCGCCGTTTCTGGCCTTGGCACCGGCGCAGTTGCGCTAGTGCATAGACAGAACCAGAAATGCAGCAACAGTGTTCCATTTTTAGCCCAACAAACACAAATTTCACCCATAAAATAGTGAAATTAACACAAACAATTGATATAAGACTATCATAAACATGTTTGCCAACATATTTCTCAACATAGAACAATTTAATCAACAATTATACTAGTTTAATTTCTCAAATTTCTCATTTTCATATAAAACTCAATTTTTTGACATTCTTCCCAAAAATCAACACTATGATTTCAATTCTTCGCCAAATCACTTCGTTAAAGCTACATTATCTTCGTTTCTCAATGGACTAGCATAATCAAAACCCAATTTACAGCTTAACATACAAATTGATCACTTAAATTGGTACTTTCTAAGACATATTATATGAACATAAACACTGCTATTTTAATTCCTTCCTCAAACCCAATTTCACATGTATGACACTCAACAATTACGTAATTATATATTGATAATAACATATTCTACAAAAATAATACATATAAATCCATTTTCAACAACAATCCAACATACTTTCAACAACAATATCAAAACTTAATAGTTAAAATTAAAGTAGGTTATACCTTTATTAGCAAGAACAATAAGCAACCCCTCTCTTTCTCTTGACAATCTCAGAACAACTTCTTTCTTTTCTAAATTCTCTGTGATTCTCTCTTCTCTCCCAAGCTCTCTCTCTAACCCTCTGTGTTTTCACTGATAGCTAACCTTAGAAAGACGCGTAGAAAATATAATTGGCCATAATCCCACGTTCTCTTTCAGTTTAAAAACAAAAGACATCAGTTAAATAAATCAAAGGCCACAAGGCCTTGTATGGCTACCACCCATTTCCCCAACTAGATTATTTTAATAATATTTATATTATATAGTTACTACTTGTCACACATGCAACCCATTTAAATAGCTTACAATTTATAATTATAATAATTATATTCTTATTATAATTATGCTTATAATAAATAAATAATTATAAATCTAATTTAATTAATAAATTAGAAATATCACTTTATTTAATTTATTTATTTCCTTTAAATTAAACAATTCATTTAATTTAATTATTTTCTTAAATGTTAAGCAATTGATTTAATTTAATTAAATCATTCAAATAAAATTATCATTACTCAATTTAATTAACATTAATCAATTTAGTTACTAAATTAATTAACTACAATTCATCAACTATTTATTTTTCTCAATAAATAAATTATTTAATTCAATAAATATTTAAATTAAAAATACAAATTTCTTGATCGTTACATTATCTCCCGTTCCATCATGAACTGAAACTGTGAATAATCCCATTTGTCAGAACTATCCTTGTTGATTTAGATGATCCACCCACATTCTTGAGGTACTTTGAGGTCTCTCCATTGCCTCTGTTGATCATATTAACCTCATCTTCCTTGTGTTGAGGGAGAGGGTTGTCTTGGTCACCACAATCTCACCATTGTAAATTAAACCCTGGATCTTATGCTTAAGGGTCCAACAATCTTGAGTGTTATGGCCTGGAGCTCCAACATGGTAAGCACACTTCTTGCTTGCATTATAACCTTTTCCACTCGGATTGGTTGGTGGAAGGAGATGAGTAATTTTCTTCTGAGCTGTCAGAAGTTTGATAATGTTTTTGAGTGAATCCCCTAAGGGTGTGAACACTCTTGTATGTATGACTTCTCCACTTTTTGGCAATGGAGGGTTTGAAGACTGAGCTTGAAAAGGGGAATAGCTTCTCCTCTGAATAGGCATGTTTTGGTTGCCTTTTTGTCCATACAATATCAAGGAAACATCCTCCTCTTTCTTCTTATGGAGCCTCCGGGGTAACTACCAGACTGGATGTGTTCCGCTACAGCTTTTAGAGCGGCAAGGTCTTGAATCTTTCCTGATTTCAATCTCATTTTAGCCATTTCTCTATGTTTTATCATTTCAGAGAATGGCTTGCCTATGCCAGCTAAGACCCTCTCATAAAAGGGAGCTTCTTGAATGTCTATGATGGTCATCACCATTTCAGACTCAGTCATAGATGGAATAACTTGAGCAGTCAGACGCCTCCATCTTTGGGCATACTCTCTGAATGACTCATTGACTTGTTCCTTGACCTTGGTAATTTGATACCGGTCTGGAGCCATCTGAGTTTGAAAGTTGTATTGACTGAGGAAAGCATGGACTAACTCCTCCCAGCTGTGAATTTTGAAGTTATCCAATCTAGTGTACCATGTTCTGGCTTCTCTAGTCAGACTTTTCTGAAATAACTGCATTCTAAGCTTTTAACCCTCGGCATAGGACCCGAGCTCTCCAATGAATACTTTCAAATGGGTATAAGGATCTCCCAATCCATCATATTTCTCAAAATTGGGAGTCTTGAATTTTTTCGGATAATGAACCCCGGGGAAGATGCAAAGGTCTGAATATGATACACTCTCGTGTGCTTCAATCCCTTTGATGGACCGAATGGTCTCTTCCATTTGTAGAACTTTCTTTCAAATATCACCAGTGTCTTGATCTTCTTTAAGATGGGTGATTTCATGGGTTTTGTTGGTCTTATCAGACTGAGACTCAGATGCTGGAACTTCTTTGTCCGGACCCTGGGTTCCTCCATGTGTAGAGGATTCTGTGTGGATGGGTATTTGTGTACCCTAAGTTGACTTGTGTAATTCTTTGAGCAGAACAGCCAACTCTGTAATTTGATTTCTTAACCCTTCGAACTCCTCACGAGAGACAAGAGTAGGATTAGACTGGCCAGATGTAGCCATGTTTGGTTGTAGGCTTATTGCCTTTTTGGACTTTGAACGGATAACTGGACCAATTATTTCCCTACAAAAAGACTTATGTAGTTTAGTCTTAGGGAAATATGGAAATGTTACATGCTATGTAATGTGTCCATTTCTTAGGAGTATTATCCTGCAAAACAGATGTTAGCTATTTTAATGACAAGATAGCATGACAGGTTTAGATATGAAAAGGAATGTATGTTCACATAATCCTTTATATTTTCCATTACATTGAGATTGACATGGAAATGAAATTACAAGTAATTGAAATGGGAAGGTATGAAGAGACTTCCCTCCACATTTGGTTTATCAGAGGCTAACCTATCTTAGGCTACTCTCACGGCTTTTTGGCATGAAGGTTCCCAGATCATCGTAATTTACTTGACGGGAAGTTAATCCGGTCTTTTAACTAGAGCGAATCTGGGTAGTACCTTTCCTGAGCCTCGTTGGAATTAGTCTCCCTACGAATCCCGTAATCAAACACCGATAGGATAGCCTCCTGGTGGAGGGACCACACAACATACATTCACATACATCGTATCTCACTTTATGAATGATGACTTGTGCGAAGCACTAATATCACAGGCAGATATGGTGCAAAGTACTAAGTGCAGTAAGTAAATGCATTAGTATACATTCATTCAAATGTAAATGCAACATCCACACACAAGCAGATAAAAGTTTTGAAAAATTTTTAAATAACGGCTTAAGCCCTCTTACTGGATGTCCCCAGCAGAGTCGCTACCTGTCGACATCGGGATTTTTATTTGTCTCTTTCTGTTCTTGTCTTTTGGTGTTCTTATGTTAGGTGAGATTTGTTTGAAAAAATAAGTTTGAAAAGGTCTGACAAGTATATGTCGCCGATTTAACTAAAAGAGTCGTCAGTTGGTATTTTTAAATGGTTGTACCAACTCAACTGGAAAAGGTTTGCATAAAGACCTAGTAATGTGACACTGTTTAACTAGTCTATGAAATCGAGATTCATTAGGATCCGGGGATTGATTAAGTGAAGGGAAGGTGTTAGGCACCCCCCCCCCCGACATCCGTGATAACACAGTTACCGCCACTTTTCATTTTAACCTTTTATCTGAATGTGTGTGTGTAGGTCAATGTGCAATTATCTGGAAGTAGTGATATGCCTCGTTTGCATCTATATACAAAGGGTTTGAATTTTGTATAAAAGTTCAATTTTAACGAGATATGACAATGATGTTTGTAAAACAAGTTTTTCAAACCCTTATGCTCAATAGTAATTGAGGCCTTTGATACTTCCATATTATTATGTGTTCGGCTTGATTGTTTTTATTATTTTCGATATACGAAGCATCTTCGAAAAAATAAGGTAAATAGCAGCGCCGAACTCCTTGTGGGCATAAGAGCCATGTAAGGAAATTCAGACACCGTGAATAATTTACAAACTGGCTATAGCTGAAAATATTCATCACGGGAACCGAATCTAGATTCAAGAACTGAATCTGTGATCACATGATGCCTAGACTCACATGATGATGCAATATGTACAAAAGCTAGAAAACGAACTAGGTTTAAATAAATCTAAGCATTCTAGCTTCAACGGTTCCAGTTTAGTCACTATGAACCGGTTAAAGTGAGAAATAGCCAGATTTAGGCAAATAAAGTTTGATAATAATATATATTGTAAGACCCCAACTTTTATGAATAAAGATTAATTTTTTCTAAATATCATTTTGAATATTATGGTGTAGATTTAATATAATGTTATAATTGTAGGTAATATTTACAAAATTTGCAAAGTATGCAAGTTGTCATAAAATATTCGTTTTATCTGGGAATATTCGTTTTATCAGGGAATATTCGTACAACGGCACAATCATTGGTGGAACCCACAACGGAATTACTGTCAGAGTTAGAAAACGACAGAAATATTTTTTTATAAAAATAACGCCGAAAGTTTTACCGTTAACTGTTAAAATACCCGGTGATAAAAGTACAGTAATACGCGTCGTTGCATAGTAGCACACGATATTGATTATTGATGCTTACGTAAGAAGTTACTCAGTTTATTTTAATTATTGCCACAGTAATTACTGCATAGTATCTCACGTTATTAATTCAATTATTATCACAGTTTCATCTGCACAATATTTTATATTATTAAATCAATAATTGAGGCGACAAAGTTATTCATATTATTATTTGCATTATTGACGATGTCTAGAAAGTTCTGTCGAGGATAGGAGTTTGGTCACCTAATTGCACGCCAATAGGGAGAAATCCTTATCGAAAAGTCTCCTCTTTTCTGGGAATGATCTAATCGTTAATATTGCAAGTTATAATATTAATGATGAATAAATGTTGTTAAAAATATTGAGTTAAATAGAGGGGAAACTACTGTAAAACAGTAAATAGATAACGCGTAAAAAATGTTGTAGAAGGTCTTATAGAAACGTCGTGGTTAAGGGTGTCATCTATTTGACACATTTATACAACGTTTTTAAAACGTTGTAGTTTGACATATTACACAACATTTTTTTCTTAAAAACGTTGTATATTTATTTTCCATAAATTCTTGGATGCTTAAAAACGTTATAGATGATATAATTCCATAATGTTTTCTAGCTTAAAATGTTGTGGTTTGGTACATCAGACAACATTTACACTCATTTATACAACGTTTAGAAAGTGTCATCTATTTATAAAAATTTATTCAACATTTTTAAAACGTTGTATAAAGACTTAAAAATGTTGTAATTCATGCATATAACAACTATTTTTAGTTCACCTATATTTGAAATTACATACACAATGGTGCACCTGCAATGTTTGTAAGACTGCTAATGTCATGATATATAGCTAAAAAAACTCTAAATTACCATTTCAAGCCAAAATATATCAACCATTCAAAATGCATCCCAATAATACCATATGTTTACATTTTCAAATTACTACATCCACAAAATGTTACATTGTATTTTATTTGTTGTCATGATGTCCATGGTTTCTCCTAGAGCTGCTGGAACAGGTGCCTCAGCCAATACAAGAAATCAAACTATATAATCAAATGCTTAACAGTGAAATCTTAAGAGAGATATCATATAGAGGCAAGTTCATCTATCATAATAGGTCTATTTCCATCTTTCTCAAACAGTTCGTAGGCATGGCGTGCATATTGCTCCCAGCTTTCCATTCTTTCCAGTTGATGTACACTTATTGCTGCTGCACAAAATTCTTCGAAGTCCAGTTTTCTATACTGAAGGGAACTCACCTGCGAGACACATGACACACTCCAATACTTGACCTATCAAAATGAAACTAATAAATCAACATGGCTTACTTCTTGTCAAGAATTAAAATCCCCATGTAAATACAAAAAGACACATGTATTACCATCTATCTCATATTTCTCAGTGTTCTTTAGAGCCTTCATGGCACTTGACCTTTCTGTAAAGTGGACAAAACCGAATCTGCTACGTAACTTGCCCAATTCATGGCTTTGTGAAATGGATGGTAGCCCATGCAGATGCTCTCAACTTTTCCATCATTGTCAGTGTCTATTAAAAAAAACATATCTCTGATTACTTCAACCTCCTCAATAGGTAAGTGTTCTGTAATTACCTATATCATTTGATAAACCCAACTTTAGGACATGTAGTAAATAAATGGCAGCTCATTGCAGTGAGAACTACACGAGCTTACAGAAAGCGCAATCACAATTATTTTTTCATTGTAAAAGGGTTCGCGTCAGTCCATATGGGCCTTTGAACAAATCAGTTTGATAATAAAATTCCAAAGTAATAGCAAGACAATCACAATCACCAATCATTCCTAGAAGCTTACCCGTAAGGCTTTCTTCTTGAATCTGTTCATTAAAGAGAACTGCTTGAGCCTTGTTCTCACTATATCTCCCAATGGAACATTTGAAGCCTTCTTCATATTTTGTATCCAGGGGTGTTCTACCAATAAAAACAAAGCAAAGAATGTTAATCTGCTTCACAAGGAATAAGTCAGTGACAAAAAATTCAGTTTACTAGGCCCTAGTAATATACATGCTTAATAAAAGCAGTTTCCAGCTATCATGAGGACCAAGAAATGGCAACCCCAAATGGGGTGGAAATATTTAGTATATAGAAATTATCTATTATTTTAGTTTCTCGTTTCCATAGAATGGTCTCAGCTAACTTACTGGAGAACCAATGTAGAACAGAATTATGGAATCAGTTCTTACTTCCTAAGACATGATGAATAGGCCAGCCACATGTAGAGCAGCATTAGGAGGGCCATAAACCCATAGTGTTTGTAGCATTCCAGAATTTTAAAGTGTAATATTAAATATTTATTGATTTATATAAGTATTTAATGGATATGTTTATGGTTGAATAAATAATTGTTCAATTTGAGTTGATGTGGTTTAGTTAATTATTTGCTAAATAAATAATTAAATATTAAATATCAAATATTTATTTCCAATATTAAATATTTAATGAATTATATAAGAATTTAATGGCAATTTGAGTTGATGTGGTTTAGTTAATTGTTTGTTGAATAAATAATTAAGGAGCTAAGAAATTAATTATTATGAGATTATATAATAAATTAATTTAATAAGTAAGCTGGAGAGCTTACAATGATTTAAATAAATTATAATATTTTAAATGGGAAATTATAATTTAAAATATTAATTGGTTAAATAAAATTATAATTATAAAAGAAATTATAGTTATGTGATATTAAATTATGTGCTAAAGTAATTTAATAGATTAATATTTTAATTGATTTATTAATTAAATAAAAGTGTGACTAATAACTTTGCTATAAATGAGTTATTAAAATAAGCTAAAGGACTTTAATTTAATTTTTGCCAAACATGTCTTATTGCATAATAAGTCTTTAATCTAATAATGTTTTAGCAAACAAGGTATAAGGATTAATCCATTTATTTTAATTAGATTTACCAAACAAGGTGTAAGGGTTAATGAGTTATATTATTTTGATTAGCCAAGCAAGCCTTATGGCTTTTAATTTTCAAATAAAAACATAACTGATATAATTATATCAGTACTTATATTATATCATTAATATATTTTATTACTATATACGTTATAATATTCTACGTATATTAAAGTTAGGGAGAAGAAAGACTCAGTTGAAATTTACAGAGAGAAAAGAAGAGAGGAAGAAAACTAGAGAGAATTTGAGAGAAATTCTAACAGGTTTTGATAAAGGAATTGGAGAAAAGACATTGATAATCAAAAGTAGCCATCATCTTCTTAATCAAAGGTAGAAGCTTAACCTTTTCTTTAAAAGCTTAGTTTTTCTTCTTCCCAAAAAGTTCTCTGTGAAATTTTTATAAAAGATAAATTGTTGTTATCAATATAGTTTTGTATGATTATTGATTATAAGGTTATTTCATGAGTTATATATGATTATAGATATAGTAATTCATCTATATATGTGTTTTGTAGAAGAAAATATATTACAGAGTGTTCATATGAAAAATATATGAGTATGGCTTAATTTAAAATAAAAATTAAGGTTTAATTAGTTGTTAAATTGATAAATTGATATTTGCAATTGCTAGAGTATGTAAAATCATAATCATGATGTTTTGAATTTAGTGTTTTGGTTGAAAAACAAAATCACAGTGTTGATTTTCTTTGAAAATATCAAAAATGAAGTTTTTGTCAAAAACATTAAAATTGGGTGTTGTATATTTGATGTCTATGTTACTTTATGAGTAGAAACATGTTAAAAGTCTTCAAAATATGTTTATATGAAGTTTATATGTGTATTACATGATAATCAGTCTATTAGATACGAGCTTTTTGGCCAATTTGGCGCCAGATTCTGGACTCTGGCGCCGCAGCGCGGCCCAGCAGTACAAATCTCGCGCCGCAGCGTCGGCGCCACGCCGCAGTGCCAACCAATGGCCTGTGACCCGAGCCGCAGCGCCAACTCAGCGCCGCAGCGCGAACCACAGTGTAAACTGTGGCGCCGAAACGCGAGTTAGCAGAATATTCTGACAGTTTTATTTTAGTGTACAAAACTTGAAAATAAATGTTGTGTTGATAATAATAATGTTAAATGATAATTTCAGTAGTATTAAACTGTGAATGATCATGTTATTAAGTGTTACCTACTTGTAACATAGTGGATTATTTGAATGGGTAATTTAACCCATATGATGAATACATTTGTTTATATAAATATACAATGTTGGTAATGACTAACTATGTCAGTATGGCATATGTATAGGGTATTAATTCAAGTGGTAAGGGTTTAGCTTGTGCTAAAGGCAAGTGCTCTAACTCAAAACTTCATTGTGCAAGTTTTTCTAACTCTATCTTATAATTGAGCTAATTATTGTTTTCAATTCGATTATCTTATAATGATGTAAGTTGTCTAGACTTTGGTTTGAGGACAAACAAGTTATTCTTGTATTTCGATTATGAATTTTCATGTATAACTAAATTGCTATGCATGTTTATTATTCAATTCTAATTAACATTGGCTTAGTGTTGTTCAAGCAAGTTATGCTATAGTTATTCAAATTGTATGCTATTAGATTATTCCTAATGCATGACTTGCTATGATTAGTTCAATCACGATTATTCTATAGTATAGTGTTATTGGTTTTTATTCAACTAATTCGTAGTTTATGTTCGTTAAACTCCAAATTTCCTTGAAAGCTTATCCAAACCAAACTTACTTTGGTGCGGACTTGTATTCTAAATACTGAGATGAACATCTCTTTTAATAGAGGTTTACGCTTAGCGTTGAAATGATTGTGCACAATACATTGTACGAAGGGTTGATCCCCCTAAGTACGTGAAGTCCTTATAGTCTTATGACTGTTAAAGTTTAAGTTGAAAGATTACTTATAACTATGGACATGATTCGTGGTCATTAGACCTTCAGTAAATGTTAAAGTTTTCAGAAAGTTAATAGAATATATTGTTCAGTTCTATTGAGCCTGATATTGGCAATTGTTGTAAAAGGTTAATGATTTACTTATTGTTATTTCAAGTGGGCCTTGTTTGCTCACTCTTGCCTGTAAAATTTCTTACAGCTAAAGTTGAAACTGGTGACGTACCGAGCACTAGTAAGGGAAAAGGAAAGATGAATAAATGTTGAAGACTTGTAATAGTTTGATAGTTTATTTTCAGAATTTGGTTCAATGATTGTAATGAAGTTATTTATTTATCCGCATTTGAGTGATTGTTGTTAAAGGTTAGATAACCTGGGAGATGTTTATTTAAATTTAATCCTGTATAGGCAGGTTTTCTTTTACTATTCAAGCATATTATGAATGGGTAGTTAGAAATTAATTTTTTGATTATGTGAGTACCAAATCTTGAGGAAATGAAGTACCAAAATTTGGGGGTGTCACAGGTTGGTATCAAAGCTTTAGGTTATGAACCTTAGGTGGGGGAAAAGCCTTAGGAAGTAACCTTTGAAAAGATAGTGTGAGATAACTCTTATCGAGTTTTAGGAAAGAAGTAATAAAACACTTATGTGCTTATGTGTTTATAACTTATGTGCTCGCGAGTGTCGAGTAGAATGATTAATAACTAAAACTTTAAAACTTTGTTGTCAGGATGACTAATGTCGGAGAATCCAGTCAGGTTAGAGAGGAGGAGCCTCGCGACATTCAAGTAGTTTGAGAACAACTACTGCCACGGGAGTCAGCCCCGTTGGTCACAGTAGTTGAAGATGAGGATGATGATGTGGAGACAGATGAGGAGGATTCCGTTGAGTTACCACAGGAGGATGATGATGACGAGGACGTGGAGGAAAGGATTCCACTTATCTCGATAGCAGGCCGTATATACGATGAGGTGCATGATCATAACGTGGAACTTCAAGATACAGTTGAGGAGTTGCAGGAGATAGTAGCTGAACAACAGACTGCAATGACACAAAAAGACGACGAGATCCAGGATCGTGAGGAACGACTGACAAACACCGCGGAGAAATTAATACAGACTGAAGGAGCGAAAGAACAATTGATCGAGATGGTTGTTGAACTGAAGAGCAAGCTGAGAGAAGAAGTTGCTAAGAGGGCAAGAGCTGAAGATGCATACGAGGAAGCTTATCAACGAACTGGAAGAGCAGCGAGAGACGCGCAGGCAAAGAGGATGAAGATGGAAGAGATGGATAAAGTATTTAACACCGCAATTAATCGAGCTCAAGACCGGGTCATGGGATATCCGATTCAGTTCGAGACGCTGCCATCATTCGTGTTAAATCGCAGAACAATGTTTCGAGTCATGGAGGAAGAACGTGATAGGGCTAAGAAGTATCTTAATAGATCATTGTAGAAAATGTGTCGGTAATGTACGTAATAAGTATTAAATAATGTGTAAATCCCTAGTGTTAAGTAACCATGGGATATGATAATAATGATGTTGTCCTGAAACTTTTGTAGTTCATGAAAGTAATGTAAATAGCAGTGATGTTATTGTTTTATGTTCTCGAAAAGATTATGAATCAATAAAAGTTGTTACCTTATTCAAAGTGTTATGTGTTATGTGGTTATTTCTTTTGGAGGCAAGTTAAGTAGAAATTTCTTAAAAGAATTGAATAAAAATCTAATGAATGTTTTTTAACAGAAAATGCCTCCCAGACGTCAACCAACACGACAGAGAACCACTGAAGGAACTAACAATAACAACAATGTTGATGTGAATCCTGTTCAACAACTAGTGACACTACTGACAGGAGCGTTGCAGAACCAACCACAAAACCATGGTGCGACGTTTAAGGATTTCAAGGCGGTTGGACCACCTGAATTCCGTGGGTCCATGAATCCAGTCGAAGCACAGACCTGGATTATGGAGATAGAAAAAGTATTCGATGTTGCTCGGGTAGGGGATGATCAGAAGACTGCTTTCGCAACGTTCATGTTGAAAGTAGAAGCTAGTTATTGGTGGCAGGCCAATAAAACTCGTGAAGGGCCAGGAGAGATGACCTGGGATAGGTTCAAAGAGTTGTTTTTCGAGACCTATTTCCCGGAGAGTTCGAAAAGTCAACTGGAAGTACAATTTCTGGAACTAAAGCAAGGAACGATGACGGTATCTGAGTATGCCGCGAGATTCAACGAATTGGCGAGGTTTGCACCATATCAGGTTAGCACAGACGAACGTAAGGCGAAGAGGTTTGAATAGGGACTGAAGCCCTGGCTGTATAGTAGGGTATCCCTATTCCAGTTGAAGACATTTGCAGCAGTGATGGAGAAAGCAGTACTCGCTGAAGGTGGAGGCGAGGCAGTGACAAAGTTCAACCAGGAACAAAAGAAGAAGAAGAATGAGAATGAGACTAAGAATGGGAGTAGTAGCGGTGGAAACAACAACAACAACAACTTGAAGAGGAAGTGGAATGGGAGTATGGGTATTGGAAACCAGCAGGGTAACCATTAAAATAAAAAGTTTGAAGCATGTGCGACATATGGGAAGTTTCACAGGGGTGCGTGCTTGATGGGGAAACGAGTTTGCTACAATTGTGGCCAGGAGGGTCACATCGCCCCAAATTGTACTCAACCGAAGAAGAATGCGTGCTTCACGTGCGGATCCAAGGATCACTTTGCTCATGAATGCCCTAAGAAGAAGGAGGGAGTGACAACCAGAAGCAATGGAGGTAACAAGGGAAGTACATGGGCCATTGCAGGATCTGCAGCATCAAACAAACCCACGGCCAGAACCTTCAACATGACTGTGCAAGATGCTGTGCAATCAAAAGATGTGGTGTCAGATATTATCCCAATCAATGATATTGATGCATATGTATTATTTGATTCGGGTGCTACTTGCTCGTTTATATCTGATGAATTTGCTAAGAGGTTAGAATTGCCTAGAGAAGAACTGAATTTTCCTTTGAACATAGAAATTACGAATAAGGAAATAATCCCTGTTAGATTCGTATACAAAAACTGTAGGGTGAACATTAAGGAGAATATCTTGTTGGTAGATTTAATTCCGATTAGACTGGGGGAATTTGATGTAATTTTGGGAATGGATTGGTTGTTCAAATACAAAGCAGTAATTGACTGCCAAAAGAAGTGTGTAAACCTTATGACTCCGTCAAAGGTAGTATTTTATGGTAGCAAGTCGCCTAGACAAATGAAACGTCTGACGACTATGCAGACCAAGAAATTGTTGAGTCAAGGTTGTGTGGGCTATTTAGCTTACATAGTCGATACTCAGAAGAAGGGGGTAAAACTGGAAGAAATACCAGTAGTGAGGGAATTCGAAGACGTTTTTCCAGAGGATTTGCCAGGACTTTTGCCTGACAGAGAAATTGAGTTCGTGATCGACTTAGCAACGGAAACACCGATATCAAAGGCCCCGTACAGAATGGCTCCGGTAGAAATGAAGGAACTGATGGTACAGTTGCAAGAGCTGCTGGACAAAAAATATATTCAACCAAGCGTATCGCCGTGGGGAGCGCCAGTTTTATTCGTGAAGAAGAAGGACGGGTCCATGCGTCTTTGCATTGATTATAGAGAGTTAAACAAAGTCACTATTAAAAATAAATACCCGTTGCCAAGAATAGATGACTTGTTTGATCAGCTGAAGGGTGCTAAGTACTTTTCGAAAATAGATTTGAGAAGTGGGTATCACCAATTGAAGGTAAGAAAGGAGGATATACCACGAACGGCATTCAGAACTCGGTATGGACATTACGAGTTTCTGGTGATGTCTTTTGGTTTAACCAATGCACCTGCTACGTTCATGGATTTGATGAACAGGGTGTTTAAACCATTCCTAGACAAGTTTGTAGTGGTATTCATTGATGACATTCTGGTGAATTCCAAAACTCAAGAAGAACACATGGAACAGTTACGTTTGACATTGGAGACACTAAGAAAAGAAAAGCTGTACGCGAAATTCTCTAAGTACGAATTTTGGCTCGACCGTGTATAATTTTTGGGGCATGTGATTGACAAAGATGGGATCTCAGTGGATCCGTCAAAAGTGGAAGCAGTAATCAATTGGGAACAACCAAGAACACCGTCAGAAGTGAGGAGTTTCTTGGGACTGGCTGGTTATTATAGAAGATTTATTCAAGATTTTTCTAAGATAGCCACTCCACTAACAAATTTGACAAGGAAAGCTGTAAAATTCGTTTGGACGGAGAAATGTGAAGAGAGTTTCCAAGATTTGAAGAAGAAGTTAAGTGTGGCACCTGTATTGACATTACCAGATAATACAAGAAATTTTGTGGTATATAGTGATGCCTCACAAAAAGGGTTGGGTTGTGTTCTTATGCAGAATGGCAAAGTTATTGCCTATGCATCAAGACAACTGAAGGATAATAAGAAGGGGTATCCGACTCATGATTTGGAATTGGCTGCAGTTGTGTTTGCTCTGAAGATATGGAGACACTATCTTTATGGAGAGAAATGTGAGATCTACACAGATCACAAAAGTCTGAAGTATATTTTCACTCAGAAGGATTTGAACATGCGTCAAAGAAGGTGGATGGAATTGATAAAAGATTATGATTGTGAAATCTTTTAACATCCGGGAAAAGCGAATGTGGTGGCAGATGCTTTAAGCAGGAAAGGTCGGGAGAAGTTGATGCTGATAACAACTTAGGAGGAGCTCATTTCAGCAATGACAAAATTGGAGTTGGAAATCAAATTTTCAAAAGAATCTGACGAACAACTATTCCAGATAGAAGTTGGTCCAACTTTACTGAACAAAGTGAAGATTGCTCAACTATAAGATGAAGAGTGTGGGAAAATCAAAGAGAATTTGGTTGAAGGCGGTGATGTAAAATACAAGATCGACACCGAAGGACTACTACGGTTTGAGGGAAGAATCTGGGTTCCAGCAACACCAGAGCTGAAAGAAGAAATTTTGACCGAAGCTCATAGCTCAAAATATTCAATTCATCCAAGAAGCACGAAAATGTATCAGGATTTGCGCCGACATTTTTGGTGGCCAAATATGAAAAGGGATGTTGCTGAATGCGTAGCGAAACGCTTGACATGTCAGAGAGTAAAAGCCGAACATCAAAGACCCAGCGGATTACTCCAACCGTTGAAAATACCGGAATGGAAGTGGGAACACATCACGATGGATTTTGTGGTGGGTCTTCCAACTACTCAGAGAGGATGCGATGCGATTTGGGTAGTAGTGGACAGACTGACGAAATCAGCGCACTTTCTACCAATAAAGATTAGATTCAATCTTGATCAGTTGGCAAGATTGTACATTAAGGAGATCGTTTCGAGGCACGGAGTGCCAGTATCAATTGTGTCCGATAGAGATCCGCGGTTCACATCGAATTTTTGGAAGAGACTACAAGAATGCATGAGGACACAGTTGCGAATGAGTACGGCTTATCATCCACAAACAGATGGCCAAAGCGAACGAACAATTCAGACATTGGAAGATATGCTGAGAGCATGTGTCATGGACTTTAAAGGAAGCTGGGAAGATCAACTACCGTTAGTAGAATTTGCTTACAACAACAGTTATCACGCGAACATCCGCATGCCACCTTATGAGGCATTGTACGACAGAAAGTGCAGAACTCCACTGTGCTAGGATGAAGTCGGTGAACGCCAACTGTTAGGACCAGAACTGGTACAACAAACTGCTGACGTTGTCAAACTCATCAGGACAAGATTGGTCGCAGCCTAAGATAGACAGAAAAAGTATGCTAATAAACACAGACAAGATCGTGCATTTGACGTAGGAACTTTTGTATTCTTAAAAGTTTCTCCATAGAAGGGAAAAATTCGTTTCGGTAAAAAGGGAAAGCTAAGCCCAAGGTTTATTGGACCCTTTGAAGTACTGCGAAGAGTGGGAGAAGTGGCTTACGAGGTAGCTCTACCTCCAGTGTTGGAAAACATTCATAATATTTTTCACATTTCGGTGTTACGACCATATAAACCCGACTACAAACATGTGATCGAGTACGAAAAGCTACAGTTCGAGAAAGATTTGTCTGATGAAGAGGTTCATATCCAGATAGTCGACAGGAAAGAACAAGTGTTCAGGAATAAGGTGATAACTTCTGTGAAGGTGATATGGAGGAACCACAACGCTGAAGAAGCTACGTGGGAACTCGAAGAGAAAATGTTGAATGAGTACCCTGAGTTATTTGTTTAATCTGTGTCTTCGATTCTAGGGACAGAATCTTTGTAAGTAGGGAAGAATGTAACGAATGATTTGTTTGAGTTGTGATTCTAAGGACAGAATCCTTGTAAGGAGGGAATGATGTAACATTTCAGAATTTTAAAGTGTAATATTAAATATTTATTGATTTATATATGTATTTAATGGATATATTTATGGTTGAATAAATAATTGTTCAATTTGAGTTGATGTGGTTTAGTTAATTATTTGCTAAATAAATAATTAAATATCAAATATTTATTTGCAATATTAAATATTTAATGAATTATATAAGTATTTAATGGCAATTTGAGTTGATGTGGCTTAGTTAATTATTTGTTGAATAAATAATTAAGGAGTTAAGAAATTAATTATTATGAGATTATATAATAAATTAATTTAATAAGTAAACTAAAGAGCTTACAGTGATTTAAATAAATTATAATATTTTAAATGGGAAATTGTAATTTAAAATATTAGTTGGTTAAATAAAATTATAATTATAAAAGAAATTATAGTTATGTGATATTAAATTATGTGTTAAAGTAATTTAATATATTAATGTTTTAATTGATTTATTAATTAAATAAAAGTGTGACTAATAACTTTGCTATAAAGGAGTTATTAAAATAAGCTAAAGGACTTTAATTTAGTTTTTGCCAAACATGTCTTATTGCATAATATGTCTTTAATCTAATAATATTTTAGCAAACAATGTATAAAGATTAATCCATTTATTTTAATTAGATTTACCAAACAAGGTGTAAAGGTTAATGAGTTATATTATTTTGATTAGCCAAACAAGTCTTATGGCTTTTAATTTTCAAATAAAAACATAACTGATATAATTATATAAAGTACTTATATTATATCATTAATATATATTATTACTATATACGTTATAACATTCTACGTATGTTAGAGTTAGGGAGAAGAAAGACTCAGTTGAAATTTACAGAGAGAAAAGAAAAGAGGAAGAAAACTAGAGAGAATTTGAGAGAAATTCTAACAGGTTTTGATAAAGAAATTGGAAAAAAGACATTGATAATCAAAAGTAGCCATCATATTCTTAATCAAAGGTAAGAGCTTAACATTTTCTTTAAAAGCTTAGTTTTTCTTCTTCCCAAAAAGTTCTCTGTGAAATTTTTATAAAAGATAAATTGTTGTTATGAATATAGTTTTGTATGATTATTGATTATAAGGTTATTTCATGAGTTATATATGATTATAGATATAGTAATTCATGTATGTATGTGTTTTGTAGAAGAAAATATATTACAGAGTGTTCATATGAAAAATATATGAGTATGGCTTAATTTAAAATAGAAATTAAGATTTAATTAGTTGTTAAATAGATAAATTGATATTTGGAATTGCTAGAGTATGTAAAATCATAATCATGATGTTTTGAATTTAGTGTTTTGGTTGAAAAACAAAATCACAGTGTTGATTTTCTTTGAAAATATCAAAAATAGAGTTTTTGTCAAAAACATTAAAATTGGGTGTTGTATATTTATTGTCTATGTTATTTTATGAGTAGAAACATTTTAGAAGTCTTCAAAATATGTTTATATGAAGTTTATGTGTATTACATGATAATCAGTCTATTAGATTCGAGTTTTTTGGCCAATTTGGCTTTTGTTCATACTGTTGCCGAGTTTGGTTGCCAGATTCTGGACTCTGGCGCCGCAGCGCGGCCCAGCAGTACAAATCTCGCTCCGCAACCAAAGGGCTGTGACCCGAGCCGCAGCGCCAACTCAGCGCCGCAGCGCGAACCACAGTGTAAACTGTTGCACCGCAGCGCGAGTTAGCAGAATGTTCTGACAGTTTTGTTTTAGTGTACAAAACTTGAAAATAAATGTTATGTGTTGATAATAATAATGTTAAATGATAATTTCAGTAGTATTAAACTGTGAATGATCATGTTATTAAGTGTTACCTACTTGTAACATAGTGGATTATGTGAATGGGTAATTTAACCCATATGATGAATACATTTCTTTATATTAATATACAATGTTGGTAATGACTAACTATATCAGTATGACATATGTATAGGGTATTAATTCAAGTGGTAAGGGTTTAGCTTGTGCTAAAGGCAAGTTCTCTAACTCAAAACTTCATTGTGCAAGTTTTTCTAACTCTATCTTATAATTGAGCTAATTATTGTTTTCAATTCGATTATCTTATAATGATGTAAGTCGTCTAGACTTTGGTTCGAGGACAAACAAGTTATTCTTATATTTCGATTATGAATTTTCATGTATAATTAAATTGCTATGCATGTTTATTATTCAATTCTAATTAACCTTGGCTTAGTGTTGTTCAAGCAAGTTATGCTATAGTTATTCAAATTGTATGCTATTAGATTATTCCTAATGCATGACTTGCTATGATTAGTTCAATCACGATTATTTTATAGTATAGTGTTATTGGTTTTTATTCAACTACTTCGTAGTTGATGTTCGTTAAACTCCAAATTTCCTTGAAAGCTTATCCAAACCAAACTTACTTTGGTGCGGACTTGTATTATAAATACTGAGATGAACATCTCTTTTAATAGAGGTTTACGCTTAGCGTTGAAATGATTGTGCACAATACATTGTACGAAGGGTTGATCCCCCTAAGTACGTGAAGTCCTTATAGTCTTATGACTGTTAAAGTTTAAGTTGAAAGATTACTTATAATTGTGGACATGATTCGTGGTCATTAGACCCTCAGTAAATGTTAAAGTTTTCAGAAAGTTAATAGAATATATTGTTCAGTTCTATTGAGCCTGATATTGGCAATTGTTGTAAAAGGTTAATGATTTACTTATTGTTATTTCAAGTGGGCCTTGTTTGCTCACTCTTGCCTGTAAAATTTCTTACAGTTAAAGTTGAAACTGGTGACGTACCGAGCACTAGTAAGGGAAAAGGAAAGATGAATAAATGCTGAAGACTTGTAATAGTTTGATAGTTTATTTTCAGAATTTGGTTCAATGATTGTAATGAAGTTATTTATTTATCCGCATTTGAATGATTGTTGTTAAAGGTTAGATAAACTGGGAGATGTTTATTTAAATTTAATCCTGTATGGACAGGTTTTCTTTTACTATTCAAGTATATTATGAATGGGTAGTTAGAAATTAATGTTTTGATTACGTGAGTACCAAATTGTGAGGAAATGAAGTACCAAAATTTAGAGGTGTCACAGTGTTTGCAACTTAAATTAGTGTCAGACATTCACTATAAGATTCAGGAGTGTTTTCAACTTAATTTACTGAGAATTATCGGATACCTTCTCAACTAGTAGAAACCAGTCCATAACCACAAGCTTCCAGAGTTTTGTACCCTTCCCCATACATGGACCTTAATTTTCCTTTGAACCATTTTAAACATGGACCTTAACTGTCCTTCAAATCATAAATGATTGCTGGGAAGTTGATCTCCAGTTTACAACCCATACATCACAGCCTAAACCACATTATCATTATAATTCTATGTGAGCAAAACCTTTATTTAAACTAACTGCTCATTCATATCAATCTCTAGAGGTTAATTGAAATGATGAAATACTAAACCAAAGATTTTCTGAAAGTACTATAACAGATTAATAAACTCTGGAACTCTTCCAATTGATGTATTAGTTGACACTCAAAAATGGATAGATGATGGAAAATAAGAAACTAATGGATAGAAGTAGATGCATGAAACACGAAAGGGAAGCTGTGAACCCTTGCCAACTTATAAGAACTTAAGCTTGATATTGATCTGGATCTTTCAAAAATAATAAAAGGATTAAGTTACCATACGTTAGGTAACCAAATCCATAAAAAGAGATCTTAGCAAAAAAATTATCTTTTTTTTACCATAGGTACGACACATCTGATGTAGAATTATATGACCACAAACCATTTCTAGGATACTATTTGGCACTCTCATATATCATCTCCCTCCCTCAACATATGATCATCATAACTGAAAACAATTATCAAAATGCAAGTATTTTTGTCAAAAAAATAAATAAATGTGCAAATATTAACTAGATTACTTGACTCATGTATCATACACTTCATAAACACTTGCCAAGCACATGTTTGGCAGTCAAACGCTTTCTGGGATCTGGCTCCAACATCTGCTGAACAAGACTCTTGGCATTGTCAGAAATCTGAGGCCAGGCTTCCCTCTTAAAATTAATTACACCACGCAAAATTGCTAGAGCAACACCCTGTTCAGTTTCTGCAACCAAAAGAGATGAAGCATAACAATTATTAAAAAAGACAAAAAGAATCCAACATTAAAAAGCTGCGTAATATACATCCAGAAATTGCTTACATGCTAAATTATAGGTATACCTGCCCAAAATGGAGGAACCCCACACAACATAATGTAAAGAATCACTCCAGCACTCCATACATCAACCTTTGGACTATAATTTCGCTTCAGAACCTCCGGGGCCATGTAATAATTAAGGACTTCCCACAATCTCAGAAAACTTCTCACCTTGAAAAAAGAAATCAGTGAATCATCATCAAACCTACCAATAACCATTCAAACAGAACAACAATAAAAGCCATACCAGAAATACAAATTTAGTCACCAAATTAACAACTTACAAGTGAAAACTTGAGATAGTAGGGGTAAATATTTTTAAAAAAAAGCAATTTTCAAGTTTTATTGTAAAAATGCAAACACTAAAAATCTACTGAAATCAATAATTTAAAAAGAAAAGTCAAAATTCAAATCTACATGCTTAAAATGATAAAATCTTAAAACCCTTATGAACAAGTTTTATTTTGAAACCAAACAACAGGTGCAAATTGGCTAATTAACTCAAAACCCATATCAAGGAGTAAAATTTTTTAAAATTCAGCTTTCAACGAATCAATTATCAAATACCTCATGAATAATCTATACCACCATACTAAAAATAGATATTAAAATTCTTCTAGTTATACAGCATAATTATGAAAATGGTAAAAAATAAAAACATCCAGTCAACCTAACCCCGCCCATTTTTCCAGTGAAAATGATTTACTCAAATCAAGTAATCAACAGATCCTGCTAACCTTGAAACCCAAATCAAAGAAAGAAAAATAAAACTTGGCTTCAATCGTAATAAACAATAAACCATATCTTGTGAAAGTAGATTAATATTAGATAAATTACAATACAAGGTCCAATCAAAAAATAGCCGAAGCTAAGAAAAAAAAATTATCAGGGAAAAAAATAAAAATAAAATAAACTCACATAATCAAAACCTTAAGAAGAAGAAGACAAAGGAGAGTAGGAGCACAAAGAAGCAATAAAACACACAAAAAACAGAAGCATAAGACCATGTCATAAATATCATACCAGGCCTGAAAAACACTGAAAGTCCAAAATCAATAGCCTTAAGAGGCGAATTCTCCTTTTTATTCGCAAATAAGAAATTCCCAGACTTCAAGTCTCTATGAATAACGTCGCAGTCATGACACATCCTGACCACTTCCGCCACCGTCCTCGTAACCGCAGTTGCCGCTCTCTCGCTATAATGCACCTTCGCTAAAATGGTGGAGTTAGGGTTTGAGGATTTTGAAAAGGGAAAGGGAATAAAGTAACGCCAATTTATTTTTTCTTACCCGACTCCCAGGCCTCCGTGTTTTTTAAAGGAGGGCTTGAGGATTTTTGAAAATAGGATTTTGTTCGGTGTTTATTTATAGATAACATTTTTTTTAAAAAAAACGTTATTTATTTAAAATAAAAAATTATCCTTATAAATACATAACTTTTTTTTATATGTATCTATAATGTTTTATTAAAAAACGTTATAAAAAACATATCACAACGTTTTTTATAAAAACGTCATTTTTTAAGTGTTGTCTTTTTATAATTTTGTACTAATGAAATTTTTATGAAGTATTTATTATAAAATTTTGCTTATTATATGGACTCCCGCTTACCCATTTTTTAAAATTATCGAGAGAAGTTATCTCAATTTTATATACATATATATATATATATATATATATATATATATATATATATATTAATAAGTTTTATTTTTTTATGAAAAATAGAATATATTATATTTTATTATGCATAGTGTCTGCATAGTAAAATCAGAAATTCGTCAGAAATACATGATTTTGACACTGTGCAGTCCGTGATTTTTCCTTTACTGTGCATCCAAATAGTATCCTGTCATTCTCCTATAAATAGGATGCTTAGTTTAGAATTGAAAATCACGCCAGAATCAGAGAATTCTTCTTCTATAATATTGAGCGTATTTCTTTAGAGTTTAAGAAAACTTTGAGTGTAGAAAACAGTACAAGTTTTCTTCAAGAATATCCCTATCATACCAGTCAGAAATACTCTCCTTTTAAGGTAAGGGGTATTATTTATTTCATATTCGCTTAAGATATTATTTTTCGTATTCGTAAGGAATTTTATTTTCGTTCAATATTCGTAATGAATAATATTTTCATTCAATATTCGTAGGGATATTGTCTTCGTTTAATATTCGTAAGGAATATTATTTTCATTCAACAGTTGTAAGGGATCTTATTTTTGTTCAATATTCGTAAGAAATAATATTTCCTTCCATATTCTGTAGTATGTAAGTAATAGTATTTCGTTTCATAATCTAAATTCTACACTCATTTTAATAAGTATTGCTTCTATACTCTTTGAAATTAGTAGAATATACTTGAAATTTGCGTTTCATCTAGTATCGTTTCACAATGATATTTTTCTGAACGTTCTTGTTAAATTTTAAGCTTTTCATGTCGGAGTACTATTCATGGATACTATTCATACGTACGACACTATTTATACGTACGGTACTATTTATACGTACGATACTATTTACGAAGTACTATTCATAGGGTACTATTCATAAAGTACTATTCATAGGATACTATTCACTCGGGTACTATTCACCCGAAAAATTTATTTCTTTTTTGTCCAAATTATTTTTAATACGTGAATATTATTCTTGAATTTTACTCCACAAAGCAGTTATCATATTGACAATTTGGACATTTTTAAACTCTGGATAAATTTAAAGTCTTTAATATTTATCCTTGATTTCGTTTAATTGATGCTTAATATCATTGTCATCATCCTCATGCTTATATTGTGATGAAAGTCATCTTTGGTCCGTAGTGAATAGTTGGACTATTGATCGATATGATTATGACTATGTATCGGTATAATCATGACCTGTAATGTTACAAATGATGTGGTAAAAGTCCTCATTGACCCGTAGTGTATTGATGGACAGTTGTTGGCATGATCATGACCATGCGTTCTCTTTGGCTAAGGGTATAAAGATGAATTGTTGTTTGGCATGATCATGGCCATTGGTGATAACCTGAATATCCTTGGCACGTAGTGCATGGATAATTCGTGAATATGATACCAATGAATATCATTGGCCCGTAGTGCATATGTAACGATCGAGAAATTCGAATTTTATTGTAAAATAATTTTATTAATTTAAATAATAATAAAATCCTATTTTATGTGTTATCAAGATGGTTGTCTTTGTATAACCTATTGATGTTAGAATGTCGTAGTATTTGAGCTACGTGGATGAATTAAAGTGTTTGAATTTCCAAGACGAAAATAAAAGTTTCTGAGAAATTTTCTGAAAAACACTATTCATCGGTATTTGATCGGGATATAATTTTAGATTTCCGATAAATACGTAATGATGGAATAATAAGGTGAGATGGATTATGTAATAAAAATCTAGTTATGGAAAAAACGATATTTCACTTGTGGACTTAATTTATAAACGTTAAGGAAGGCGAAATAGTAATGAATATGTAATAATGGTATGATACTTATGTATTATACAAAGAAATGGAAATGAGTATAATATGAAGTATTATACGAGTTGTATGAAGGATGAAATTTCGTATATAAATTCTATAGGAATTAGAATACGAAAATAATACATAAACTATGAGTATATGTATTAAGAAATGTTAATGGACTTGGAAGATTGGTTGGGAATTAGTATAAGTCCAAGGGAATTAAAGGGAGAAGCCCAATGATTTAATCTAACCTTAGCCCAAACTTAAGTCTAATAAAATGGGTTGACCCATGGGGCAAACCATATCAATATGGTTAATATGTGATGACCAAGACTTAAGAGTAATGACCAAGTTAAATGAGTAATGACCAAGCAAAGGATAAGAGAGTGGTTAGCAAGTAATGAATAGTAAGGAGGTGGCTTAAGGAGGTGGGATGTTTTAAAGACCAAACTACCCTAACTTTGCAAGTTCTATAAATAGAGAAGACTTATAAGAATCTATTGGTTGTTCAAATAATCTAGACTTCTCAAAGTGCTTAAGTGTTAGAGACAATAAGCTAAAATAAGTCACTTCCATAAGCCAAGAAGAATAAGCAAGCTACTTACCAAGACAACAAAGAGTAAGACTTCTTCTCCAATTATCTTCTGTCTCTACCTTGATAGGATGATAAGAAAAGTTGGATTAAGAAACATAAATGAGTAAGTAATGAACTCAAGCCAATTAAGTTGGCAATAAGTCATTTAAGCTAACATAAGTTCTAACTTATGAGAAAATAATATGAACTTATAAGAAATTTATTAAAAGAGAATTGATATGAAGGTAAAAGAAGTTATATGATCATATGTATTATGTATACCTAAGTAAAGTTATATGAGAAGCACATGTAAAATATGATGATTAATAAACTCTAATTGTCATAAGTCATGAATAATCCAACCTTAAGTAGTTTGCAATTTGATGAGTTATAATCTCATGAGGAGTTAAAGTCCAACAATGAAAATAAGTTGTTGTATTATGTATGGGGAGATGTTCACATGATGAATGAAGTTCATTTGTAATGTTGAACAAATCGTAAGAATGAAGATTTGCCGGAAATTGCACGATTGGACGATGATCGTCGAATTCGTAAAATTCTCGGAATGGAAGTCAAATTTTGTGTTTGATCACGGAATCATTGCTTTAAAATGGAGTTAAGTCATATTTGGCATTTAAGAGTTGCGGACTCAAAAATGACCGGATTCCGACTTAGAACGAAGAAACAAACGTTGAACGTTCACGAACGTTTATCGTTTCGTTAAAAAATGAACCAAAAGGTGAATTTTTAGCAAACGAAGTCAAATAGATAAAATTCTTAGATGATCGTGTAGATTACGAAATTTGTGAACCGTAGGCTTTTGAACGAGCCAATTCAGCCTTATAACGAAGAAGTTATGCGTCCGGGAAGTTCACAAAATTTCAAAACTGAAATTTTTATCTGGTGCACAGAGTTGGCGCCGCTGCGCCAACCCAAGGCAAATGACCCACGCCACAACGCCATGTACAGTATCAAAAATTTCTAAAGAGTCCATTAAGTAAGGACTCGCGACCCAGAGCCAAGTCCGAGACATGCTAGAATAAGGCTCGCGCTGCAGCGCGAGATGTAAGTGTAAAGCTGGCGCCGCAGCGCCAGTCTCAGAACAAAGATAGTAATGAAGGTTTTTAAGTACAAAGAAAGAAAATGGAAATAAATACAAACTAAAGGAAGGTAATGTAACATTGTTTAAACTTTGTTAAACCTTAAGGAATGTAATGTAAAGGTTAAGATAACCTAGGCGAATATAAATGCAATGGTAATGTTAAACCGGAATGAATAGTAACTAAATCTAATACACAATTAGATTGAAATGAAGGGTATGATATAGTCATATACATATTTGATTATATGTGACCTAATGTAAAGTCATTATGTGATCATGTATTGTAGAGACTTGAACGACTTGAACATAAAGATAATTTATCGTAGCAGACGCTAAAGGCAAGTATTCTAACTCTTGTTTCAATTCAATTTGAACAAGTTTAAGATTCATGTATTCTTTCGCATGAATTGAGGTATGTTGAGGTTAAAGCCAATCCCCTTTGGCTAGACTTGATAATCTACTCTTGTATTATCAAATGTTGCTATCTTTTGTCAACTACTTGATATGGTTTTCAAAAGAAGACTGAAATGTTAAACCAATGTTTTGTCAGTAAAACGACAGGCACGTGAGGTTGCCAAATGATTAAACGTACATACGTTTAATGGATGTAGTGTTGATCAACATAGAGTACAATAGGCTGATCACCTAGAAGTGTTCGTAAGTAATATCGGGCTTACAGAATTCGTTCCGGGTTGTCCTTTTTCAATAAAGAATGAATACTCAAGGTCTTTGACCGGAGTGAATGTTTTACTAAATATTATTGTTATTGTAAAACATTTTGAAAGAAAAGATGAAGTGCTACTTTGAATTATCAATAGTACTTCATAACTATTGTTCAGTTATTGAAGATATACGATTTGTATGTGTCAAGCACGTTGTTATTAAATTATTATACTTGCTGAGCTAGCCATGCTCACTCTTGCTTGAACCATATGAATGCAGCTAAGACTGAACGTCACGAAGGATCAAAAAGGGATAAAGGAAAAGCTAAGGCAGATTGTTAAGCTGTCTTGTAATAGTATAGGTCTATTGTTGTAATGTAACTGATATTATGACAAAGAACCTTTGTAATGGGTATAGAACCTGGGAATTGTAAATATTACTTTAATATATAAAAGTTATATTCGTTCTTTGAGACTTTTCAATTGAATGAATGTATGAATGTTGTACATTATTGCACCATCTGTCAGGTTGGAAGATACCCGGATTTGGGGGCATTACAAGTTGGTATCAAAGCCTAGGTTATAAAACTTAAGGGAGAAAGTAGAACCTTAAGTCATAACCTTAAGAAAAGAAGTAAAAGATGGAAAGTAACCTTATAAAAATGCATTATATTATGTTATGTGTTTTTATTATTTACTGACGTGTTCTAATCAAACTATATTGTTTTATTGTAGATGTCAGGAGAAAATAATATGTATAGAGACATACAGTTAGTGAGCGAGAATTCGGTTAATCGGGTAGAGATACTACCAAATCCTGTAGCCGTAGAACCAGAAGTGGTGACAATCGAGTCTTGAGACTCAGACGATTTAGACTACATGTCTATATTTGATGGCATGATAGAGGAGGTGGACGTGATGTCCTTTGATCAAGTTTCACCTACAGAGGAATTGTCTACGGGAGAATCAATGAAGGCATTGTTTATGTCAGTATTGGATAGAAATATCCATTACTGCCAAGAGGTTAAGGAGTTGAAAGAGGAACTCCAAGCTGTCCAGGAGGACAAGGCTAGTATGGAAGGAATGTGGGAAGAGGAGCACGATGATAGAGTCCTAGTTATGGACAAGGTCCGAGATTTGAAAGGAGAAGTCTTTGAGCTCAAGCAGGAGCTAAAGACTAAACAGCGGAAGTTGGAGAGGATGTCCTATATACATAGGAGTTCTTATGTAGATTTCCAGCAGCAGGTAGCTGGATATCAGATAGAAGCAGGACAGACCTGTCATACCATCAGTAGAGATGTTGTTGTCGGTTTGGCCAGAGCAGACTTTGAGAATGCCTTACGGCAAATGTAATCTAGCAATAGCTAGAGTAGCTTAGATATGTAAATATTACATATCTAGTAGTGACGTAAAACCCTCTTTTATATAAACAAAGGGTAGTCTTGTGTAAAATCCCAATTTTTGGAAAGTAATTGCGGGATGGTAATGTAATCAGCAAGGCTGAGTAATGTAAAATAATGTAGTGTTATACTACAAGTTATGAATCAATATAAGTCTTTTTATGGAATATATTGAGTAATGAACATGAATTATTGTTTTTTTATAAATAATAACAAACCAACAAGAATAATATAATAATGATTTGTTGTTTTCTTAACAGCAAAATGCCGCCAAGAAGGAGACAACGAAATCAAGATACAAATGTTAACCAACCAGAGGGTGGTCCTATTAATCCAATGCAGGAGTTCGTTAATCTTTTAACGACTGCATTTAATAGAGCGGGGGCTAATGTACCTGTGATTCCGGGAGTAGTACGAGCTACTACTTTTAAGGATTTTAAAAGTGTAGGTCCGCCAGAGTTCAAAGGAACTACAGACCCTATAGAAGCCCAGACTTGGGTAAAAGAAATCGAGAAAGCATTTGTAATAGCAAATGTTGAGGAGGGTCAAAAGGTTTTCTTTGCAACCTATTTGATGAAAGGAGAGGCCAACTTCTGGTGGGAGGAAAATCAGGCTAGGGCCGATATAGGAAATCTAACGTGGGAGGGGTTTAAGGAGATTTTCTTCGAGAACTATTTTCCCACGAGTATGCAAGGGAGGATGAAAATGAGGTTTCTTAAATTGAAACAAGGGGAGATGACAGTTCCCCAGTATGCTACCAAGTTTAATGAACTGGCACGATTCGCTCCACATCAAGTGGACACTGAAGTGAGAAAGGCTAGGAGATTTGAGCAGGGCTTGAAACCCTGGCTCTATAGCCGAATCTCGGTGTTCCAAAGTACTTTCTTTGGAACCATATTAGAAAAGGCAATACTTGTCGAAGGTGGGAATGAGGCTCTTAGCCAATACCACAAGGATAAGAAGAGCAAGGGCAAGGTTGATGGAGGAACCAAGACCGAGGGAGTCAGTGGAAGTGGAAACGGTCAAAAGAGGAAGGGCTTTAACTCTGGGAATACCGGAGTAAAACAAGGGGATTCTAAGAGAAGGATGGAGGCCTGTAAAACCTGCGGGAAGACTCACTTAGGAGTCTGTCTCAAAGGAAAGGCAGTATGTTATAATTGTGGACAGGAAGGGCACATTTCACCTAACTGTCCAAATCCGAAGAAAAACAAAGGATGTTTTGTATGTGGATCAATTGACCACATAGCGAAGAACTGCCCGAAGAAGGGGACAGAAGGAAATAAGAGAACTAATAGTGGTAAGTTGGCTATTAGTGGTCCATCTCAGCCAGGTAAATCAATGGCTCGCGCTTTTAATATGACGGTCCAAGATGTTGTGGCATCAGGGGATGTAGTTGCAGGTATTATTCCGATCAATAACATAAATGCATACGTGCTTTTTGATTCGGGTGCTACTTGTTCGTTTATAGCATGTGATATTTTGCTAAACGACTAGAATTATTTCCTAAAAAATTACCTATACCTTTGAACATTAAGGTAGCAAACGAAGAGATAATTCCTGTTGAAGATATATTTAGGAGTTGTTGCGTAGATGTACGGGGTTGTAAGTTATCGGTAGATTTAATACCGATAAAGTTAGGAGAATTCGACGTAATTCTCGGAATGGATTGGTTAATTAATCATGGAGCAATTATAGATTGCCAAAAGAAATGTGTGAGAATCAAGTCGTTAAAGCAACCTCCTGTAGTATTTTACGGTAGTAAGTTACCGGGACGTCCGTGTTGCCTTACGATGACACAAACTAGAAAATTATTAAGGAAAGGTTGTGTGAGTTACCTTTGCCATGTTGTGGATACCCAAAGAGTGGGAAAACCATGAAATAAATACCTATAGTAAATGAGTTCATGGATGTATTTTCAAGTGAGTTACCGAGGTTACCGCCGGATAGGGAGATCGAATTTGTGATAGACGTTGTGCCAGGAGCGGCACCAGTCTCAAGGGTACCGTATCGTATGGCGCCTGTGGAAATGAAAGAACTAATGGTTCAGCTACAGGAACTATTGGACAGAAAGTATATTCAACCAAGTGTTTCTCCGTGGGGGGCACCAGTGTTGTTTGTCAAGAAGAAAGACGGATCGTTAAGGCTTTGTATCGACTATCGGGAGTTGAACAAGTTAACGATAAAGAATAAATACCCATTGCCCAGGATCGATGATCTCTTTGATCAATTAAAAGGGGCAAAGTATTTTTCTAAAATAGATTTGCGGACGGGGTATCATCAGTTGAAAGTTAGGAAGGAAGATGTACCAAAGACGGCATTCAGGACTCGTTATGGTCATTACGAGTTTCTGGTGATGTCATTTGGGTTGACAAATGCACCTGCTGCATTTATGGATATGATAAACAGAGTGTTCAAACCATATTTGGACAAGTTCGTCGTTGTGTTTATCGATGATATTCTAGTCTATTCTAAGATGCTAGAAGATCATGTTGAACACTTAAGATTAGTGTTGGAGACACTAAGGAAGGAGAAGTTATATGCGAAATTCACCAAATGTGAATTTTGGCTGGAAAATGTGCAGTTTTTAGGTCATGTCATTGACCAAGAGGGAATTTCAGTAGATCCAGCGAAGGTGGAAGCAATGATGGATTAGGAATAGCTAAAAACGCCGACTGAGGTACGGAGTTTCCTAGGGTTAGCAGGGTACTATCGAAGATTTATCCAAGATTTTTCAAAGATAGCTACCCCGTTGACTAATTTGACAAGGAAGACGGTGAAATATGTGTGGACGGATAAATGCGAAGACAGTTTTCAAGAACTGAAGAAAAGATTAAGTGAAGCACCTGTTTTGTCCTTGCCAGATGACACAAGAAATTTTGTAGTGTACAGTGATGCTTCGCATAGAGGACTTGGTTGTGTGCTTATGCAGCATGGCAAAGTCATTGCATATGCGTCACGACAGTTGAAGGATTATGAGAAAGTTTATCCTACTCATGATCTGGAACTGGCTGCAGTAGTGTTTGCCCTAAAGATATGGAGACATTATCTTTATGGAGAAAAATGTGAGATATATACGGACCATAAAAGTCTAAAGTATATCTTCACTCAGAAGGATTTAAATATGAGACAGAGAAGATGGTTAGAGTTGATAAAGGATTATGATTGTGAAATCCTGTATCACCCTGGAAAGGCCAATATAGTTGTCGACGCCTTAAGTAGGAAGGGTCGGGAAAAGTTATCTATGTTAACAACTCAAAATGAGTTAATAACAGAGATGGCTAGGATGGAATTAGAGGTAAAGTTGCCAATTGAGGCGGAGCAGAGACTGTTTGCGACGGAGATGCAGTCTACCATTGTAAAAAGAGTCAAGGAAGTATAACTCACGACAAACGAGTGTAATCAAATGAAGAAACAGTTATCTGAGAAGGAAGATGCTAAGTATAGTCTTGATAATGAAGGATTATTAAGATTTGAGGGAAGAATTTGGGTTCCAAATGAGACGGAATTAAAGGAGCAAGTGTTACAAGAAGCTCATAATTCGAGGTACTCGATACATCCTGGTAGCACTAAGATGTATCAAGACCTTCGACAGAGTTTTTGGTGGCCGAACATGAAGAGAGAAATAGCAGAGTATGTGAGTAGGTGCTTGACTTGTCAAAAAGTTAAGGCCGAACATCAACGACTCAGTGACTTATTACAGTCATTAGAGATTCCATAATGGAAGTGGGAGCATATTACGATGGATTTTGTGGTGGGACTTCTGACAACGAATAAAGGATATGATGCGATTTGGGTAATAGTGGACCGGTTGACGAAATAGGTTCACTTTTTGCCAATTAGGGTCAAGTATAACTTGGACCAATTAGCTAAACTTTATGTTAAGGAAATCATTTCTAGACATGGAGTACCAGTATCGATTGTGTCAAATCGTGATCCACGATTCACATCGAACTTTTGGAGGAGTTTGCAAGAGCAGTTGGGAACACAGCTGAAGTTGAGCACAACTTATCATCCTCAGCCTGATGGGCAGAGCGAGAGAACAATTCAGACGTTAGAAGACATGTTGAGGTCTTGCGTCATGGATTTCAAGGGTAGTTGGGATGATCATCTACCACTAGTAGAGTTTGCGTATAACAATAGTTATCATGCAAGCATAGGCATGCCGCCGTACGAAGCTTTGTATGGAAGAAAATGCAGAACACCTTTGTGTTAGGATGAGGTGGGATAACGCCATATGCTAGGACCAGAATTGGTGCAGCAGACAGCAGAGGTGGTAAAGTTAATTCGAGTGCGTCTCGTCACAGCTCAGGACAGACAGAAAAAGTTTGCGGACTCACATAGACTAAGTCGAGAGTTTGAAGTGGGTTCGTATGTGTTTCTAAAAGTATCTCCCTGGAAAGGAAAGATACGCTTTGGAAAGAAAGGAAAGTTAAGTTCAAGGTTTATAGGACCTTTTGAAGTGTTAAAACGGGTGGGAGAGGTAGCTTATATGATAGCATTACCTCCAGACCTAGAACAAATACATAACGTGTTTCACGTATCTATATTTCGTCCATATAAGCCGAACTATAAGCATGTAATCGAGTATGAGCCAATTTATATCGAGAAAGATGTAACGTATGAAGAGTTGCCGATGCAAATCATTGATAGAAATGAACAAGTTCTGAGGAACAAGGTAATACCATTAATGAAGGTATTATGGAGGAACCACGATGCTGAAGAAGTAACGTGGGAACTAGAAGAGAAGATGAAGAAAAATTTTCCTCATCTATTTGATTAAAGTAAGATGAGATTCTGGGGACAGAATCTTTATAAGGGGGGAAGAATGTAACGACCGAGAAATTCGGATCTTATTGTAAAATAATTTTATTAATTTAAATAATAATAAAATTCTATTTTATGTGTTATCAAGATGGTTGTCTTTGTATAACCTATTGATGTTAGAATGTCGTAGTATTTGAGCTACGTGGATGAATTAAAGTGTTTGAATTTTCAAGACGAAAATAAAAGTTTTTCGAGAAATTTTCAAAAAAATACTATTCATCGATATTTGATCGGGATATAATTTTGGATTTCTGAGAAATACGTAATGATGGAATAATAAGGTGAGATGGATTATGTAATAAAAATCTAGTTATGGAAAAAATGATATTTCGCTTGTGGACTTAATTTATAAACGTTAAGGAAGGCGAAATAGTAATGAATATGTAATAATGGTATGATACTTATGTATTGTACAAAGAAATGGAAATGAGTATAATATGAAGTATTATACGAGTTGTATGAAGGATGAAATTTCGTATATAAATTCTATAGGAATTAGAATACGAAAATAATACATAAACTATGAGTATATGTATTAAGAAATGTTAATGAACTTGGAAGATTGGTTGGGAATTAGTATAAGTCCAAGGGAATTAAAGGGAGAGGCCCAATGATTTAATCTAATCTTAGCCCAAACTTAAGTCTAATAAGGGTTGACCCATGGGACAAACCATATCAATATGGTTAATATGTGATGACCAAGACTTAAGAGTAATGACCAAGTTAAATGAGTAATGACCAAGCAAAGGATAAGAGAGTGGTTAGCAAGTAATGAATAGTAAGGAGGTGGCTTAAGGAGGTGGGATGTTTTAAAGACCAAACTACCCTAACTTTGCAAGTTCTATAAATAGAGAAGACTTATAAGAATCTATTGGTTGTTCAAATAATCTAGACTTCTCAAAGTGCTTAAGTGTTAGAGACAATAAGCTAAAATAAGTCACTTCCATAAGCCAAGAAGAATAAGCAAGCTACTTACCAAGACAACAAAGAGTAAGACTTCTTCTCCAATTATCTTCTGTCTCTACCTTGATAGGATGATAAGAAAAGTTGGATTAAGAAACATAAATGAGTAAGTAATGAACTCAAGCCAATTAAGTTGGCAATAAGTCATTTAAGCTAACATAAGTTCTAACTTATGAGAAAATAATATGAACTTATAAGAAATTTATTAAAAGAGAATTGATATGAAGGTAAAAGAAGTTATATGATCATATGTATTATGTATACCTAAGTAAAGTTATATGAGAAGCACATGTAAAATATGATGATTAAAAAACTCTAATTGTCATGAGTCATGAATAATCCAACCTTAAGTAGTTTGCAATTTGATGAGTTATAATCTCATGAGGAGTTAAAGTCCAACAATGAAAATAAGTTGTTGTATTATGTATGGGGAGATGTTCACATGATGAATGAAGTTCATTTGTAATGTTGAACAAATCGTAAGAATGAAGATTTGCCGAAAATTGCACGATTGGACGACGATCGTCGAATTCGTAAAATTCTCAGAATGGAAGTCAAATTTTGTGCTTGATCATGGAATCATTGCTTTACAATGGAGTTAAGTCATATTTGACATTTAAGAGTTGCGGACTCGAAAATGACCGGATTCTGACTTAGAACGAAGAAACGAGCGTTGAACGTTCACGAACGTTTATCGTTTCGTTAAAAAATGAACCAATAGGTGAATTTTTAGAAAACGAAGTCAAATAGATAAAATTCTTGGATGATAATATAGATTACGAAATTTGTGAACCGTAGGCTTTTGAACGAGCCAATTCGGACATATAACGAAGAAGTTATGCGTCCGGGAAGTTTACAAAATTTAAAAACTGAAATTTTTATCTGGTGCACAGAGTTGGCGCCGCGGCACCAACCCAAGGCAAATGACCCGTGCCACAGCGCCATGTACAGTACCAAAAATTTTTGAAGAGTCGGACCGCAGCGCAGCCTATTAAGTAAGGACTCGCGCCCCAGCGCCAAGTCCGGGACATGTTAGAATAAGGCTCGCGCCGCAGCGCGAGATGTAAGTGTAAAGCTGGCGCCGCAGCGCCAGTCTCAGAACAAAGATAGTAATGAAGGTTTTTAAGTACAAAGAAAGGAAATGGAAATAAATTCAAACTAAAGGAAGGTAATGTAACATTGCTTAAACTTTGTTAAACCTTAAGGAATGTAATGTAAAGGTTAAGATAACCTAGGCGAATATAAATGCAATGGTAATGTTAAACCGGAATGAATAGTAACTAAATCTAATACATGATTAGATTGAAATGAAGGGTATGATATAATCATATACATATTTGATTATATGTGACCTAATGTAAAGTCATTATATGATCATGTATTGTAGAGACTTGAACGACTTGAACATAAAGATAATTTATCGTAGCAGACGCTAAAGGCAAGTATTCTAACTCTTGTTTCAGTTCAATCTGAACAAGTTTAAGATTCATGTATTCTTTTGCATGAATTGAGGTATGTTGAGGTTAAAGCCAATCCCCTTTGGCTAGACTTGATAATCTACTCTTGTATTATCAAATGTTGCTATCTTTTGTCAACTACTTGATATGGTTTTCAAAAGAAAACTGAAATGTTAAACCAATGTTTTGTCGGTAAAACGACAGGCACGTGAGGTTGCCAAATGATTAAACGTACATACGTTTAATGGATGTAGTGTTGATCAACATAGAGTACAATAGGCTGATCACATTGAAGTGCTCGTAAGTAATATCGGGCTTACGGAATTCGTTCCGGGTTGTCCTTTTTCAATAAAGAATGAATACTCAAGGTCTTTGACCGAAGTGAATGTTTTACTAAATATTGTTGTTATTGTAAAACATTTTGAAAGAAAAGATGAAGTGCTACTTTGAATTATCAATAGTACTTCATAACTATTGTTCAGTTATTGAAGATATATGATTTGTATGTGTCAAGCACGTTGTTATTAAATTATTATACTTGCTGAGCTAGCCATGCTCACTCTTGCTTGAACCATATGAATGCAGCTAAGACTGAACGTCCCGAAGGATCAAAAAGGGATAAAGGAAAAGCTAAGGCAGATTGTTAAGCTGTATTGTAATAGTATAAGTCTATTGTTGTAATGTAACTGATATTATGACAAAGAACCTTTGTAATGGGTATAGAACCTTGGAATGAATGTATGAATGTTATACAGTATTGCACTATCTGTCGGGTTGGAAGATACCCGGATTTGGGAGCGTTACAGCATAGATAATTCAGTGATGTGGATTATTTATTTAAGCTGAGTCTCAGCGATAAAATTGATGATAAACTTTTGAAATCATAGAAGATAGTAGATATCATGCTCTACTTGACTCTTCTAATGGATTGCTTGTTCCGATGCAGTTAAACTTGTTGTTTATTGTATTCTATCAGTTTAACACTGTTGAAGACTAATGATAATTTATTATGCATTATCTTAGTCATAATATTTCTTACTGGGATTGTTGAGCTCACCATTTTGCTTCCATTGTTCTCTTCAGGAAATGAGAACATAGCCGGGACTAGTCGGGGAATGGAGTGACGGTCCGAGATGGTGGTTATAGTAGTCCTCACTATTTTATAAAATAGTGTGATAATAATTATAATGAGGACTTCATTTGAGTTTGGATATTATCTAGAAGACAATATTCGTGTTAAAACTCTCAACTATGTTTTGTCGTATTGTATAAATGAAGTTTATATTTGATTTCTGTACCATGTATTTGACGACTTAGAATGGGTGATGTATACCTATTTTGGGAGCGTCACACACACACACACATACTTATATATATATTGTCATCCAGAGTCTGGATGTACATCCGGAGCATTTACTACTTATATATATATATATATATATATATATATATATATATATATATATATATATATATATAAAAGCAGTAAAAGCCATGGATCGACGATCTGGGCATACACACACAACATGACTCTCAACGTGAATAAGTATGTGTGGATGGAAGTGAGAAAAGGCTTAAGAAATCTGAGATGTCTTACAGTGGGTTGCCAAGAAGACTTCAAATAGCTTTTAATGAATGAATACTCGATTTCCACCGGTTAAATATAGCAAAACATGAGCTCACAAGTGTTTGAAACAAGAAAACACTCAGTTTAGAAGGTGTACAGAGTAAAATGGACAGGGCTTCCTCGCCTTTCTTCTCTTGAAAATGGCCACCCCAAGCCATCTATATATAGATGGTGTGATGCCCCCAAATCCTGGTTCCCTAACCACACTTTTAGTGCTCAAGATCCATCATATATATCATATCTAACTACTCATTCATTAATGAAAAACATCATTCATAATATTCCTTAATACAACCTATAACAATATCCCAGGTTAACTAACCTTGACATAACTTACATACCCTTATATAATCAAAAGGTTTACAAAATTAATTACATAATAAAATATAAACATTAAAAGTTGACACTAACTACTCCTGAGCCTTGCCTTTGTCTTTCTCCCTGTTAGAACATTATGCTACATCGGCATTATCTGAAATATTTTATTTAAGCAAGGGTGAGCAACGAGTTTGCTCAGCAAGTTAAAATATACAAGAAATGATATATATCACGAATAGAAGAGTCTAACTTCTATAGAACTTCAGCAATAATCAAAAGATTTCGAAGTAGCGGAATAATAATTCAATCTCAATAATAAAACTTTCTCCCAGTTCATACTGAATAACATATCAGAGATGAAAGAGTAAAATTCTTTTAAAGATTTAATAATATTCAATTGAATAAGAAGAATTAACACTACTGCAACAATATTCAATAAAGTGGGATATACCCAGATTTCATGCTGAGTGATCACAAAAGGATCATGAACTAATAGAGGAATCATTTAGTTATTAAAACTAAATTACCACAAGAATATAAATTAGTTGTAAAAACTAAACTATACTCTTCTGCAAGTACCTGGAGCGGCCAACTCCTTTGTACCCTATATTATGCATAATACTCAATAATAGCGCATAGGTCGATTTACGACATTAAAATTTGTTCATCTCAGTCTTACGTCACGAGTTCGTACCACAACAATATGGTTTGGATTACTTTCATAGAAATACTATGATTTCAATAATTAATAACAATACTAATCTAGCCGAAACCAATGGCATAGATCTTCCAATAACAATTCAGTTCATAATAAATAGAACATTTTATGCTATAACAAATATTAGTCTCGCCAAAACAATTAGCTGAGACATGATTCACAAACAGTTCAAATAATAGAACAAGAATTAATTACACTACGTGCGAATAACAATAATCATTATAGATGTGAATAATCAACAATAATTATCCACTAATCATGCTTTGAAATTAATAACTCAAGTTGAGTTAGGAAACTTGCCTGATTCGTTGACTACTACTACGCAATTTAAGTTAACTTTTTTTGTAAGACATATCATTGATAAGATCGATCTCTTAATTAGCATCACATATCTTACTCACAGCAATTTACCATGAAATCACATAACCAATCATTAGTGAGTACACTATACTATCTTAGACTTAACACTTACTCGTTCATTTATAAGTTCGTAATATAACTTGACAAACTATTTATGAACTCAATAGACTTAATATATCATTTCAGTTTCTATTTAAGTAAGCTAAAACAAAACTGACTTCTCTTCCTGACAATTCAGTTTCCCTTTTCAGCAACCTGAAATGTTCATTTCGGGAAGCTGAAATACACTATTCACGAAAATATGAAATCAATTTATTATTTTTTTTAATTTTTTGGCCAATCATATATACATATATTCCATACACAAAAAGTATTTTTCTGAAATTTTTCAACTCCCCTAAGTATTTTTTAAAAATAAATTTCTAGTTAATTCCTTAAGAAATTAGCTACCTCGTGCTTAACTCCAGAAATTCTCAACTCTTGAAGGGATCTTACACGTGTTAACGTGAGCTTACAGTTTAAATTTTAAGGCCATCAGAGTTATACAACTCCGGTTATAGCGATTTTCGTCGGGAAAACGTAAATATTGAAATGGTCATAACTTGGTCTTTTTAAGTCAGAATGAACTCATTTTTGGACACAACCTACTTTATCCCATATATTTTGATCCCCCAAAAGGCCGGATTTTATCTCGATAAATAAGTGTCCGAAACAGCCCTTACAAAATTTTGGACAGTTTATTTTTGTCATTTTTTTGTTTTTGACTCTGTTCCTAAAATCAGTCCATTCAAAAATTTACAACACATTTTCCAGTGATTCCACTTGGAGATGTTATAAAACTCATAGATCTAACTTAAAGACTTGACCACACTCAAAATTTTAAAGTAGAATGAGAGATATGGTCATTTCCATATCATACTTTGTTTTCTCAAAAATCTGTTTTTCAACTCTTTATGTTTTGTATGAAAACTTTCAAGATCTCCCATAAAACCAACATAAATCATCATATTAACTCAAAATAACTCATATACTCATGCATCTAACATGATCCATGGTTTAATTCACCAAATAATCTACAAAAACAAAATCAAACACAACAAAAGCTAAGAAAAAATTAATTTTCTAACTTTTGAAAAACCTAACTCATATTTCTTAGTTTAGATTCAACTTTTGATCTACAAAAGAGTTGGATCTAAATATGAAACACCTTTAACCATATGAATATAAGGTTTTTATCTTCAAGATCAAAATTTCATACTATCAAAAATCAAATCAAAATAAAAAAAATTTAATCTATATACAAATAGAAATCCTTATACCTTCTCTTGATTCCTCTTCTTCTTCTTTCAAATACTTAGATTAAAGGACTAAGTAACTATCAAAACCCTCCCTTTCTCTTCCCTATTATGGCTGAATCCTTCTTGCACTCTCTCTCTCTCTCTCTCTTGGTCTTACTTTGATAACTTAAGAATATGAAATGAGATAAAAAGATGTAAGAGAAAGGAAATTTGATGTTAGTAATTTTGTATAGATATATTTAATGTATTTATAATCATCATCCAATGTCTCACTCTTCCTCTCTCTCCTTATCATTATAAGCTTGCTTGCACTCTTGGTTTAGCTTTTGGGTTGGATGAAAAAGATAAGAATGAGACCAAGGCTTGACACTTAGCGAGTTAGTTCACCTACTAAAGTAATGTAATGATTACATGCCTCCCCCTTTCTCTCCTCTATGTAAATTTCGGCCATGATGGCCTTCTTGGGCCCCTTTTTATTATCTTTTAAGCTCCATTTAGCTTACTTAATGGTCTAAAAGGTCCCCTCCCAATTGGGCTAAGAGTTGGGCCAATCAACTAATTATTTAGGCTAGAAATTCTAATTCTTTGGGCTTGCAATTCAACATAGTTTATACATTTTAATAAAAAAAATTTTATCCATTCCCCGTTATTTAATTAGAATTCCCTTACACACATTAGTAAGTTAATTTCTTACTCATATATCTTTAATTTCATAACCCAATTAGACTTGCTATTCTTAGGTTATAAAATTAATTAATTGAGATGTATAAAACAAATCTCTCAGGATTAGTATATGTTGTTAAATACTGTCATTCTCTTAAATTATAACCCATTAAGTTATTTAATTATCATACCTAATATATATTAGGTTACATTACTTTATTCTTCATCTCATTACAAAATAAATGTATACACATTATATAATACATATTTACTCAATCACGTACATAATTCACATATGTCCTAACATATTTCCCCTAGTTTATTAACTTATTAGCCCATAATGACTTAATAAGTTATAAACACATACAAACTCATATCAATAATCAATTACTTAAGGATTGTAAATCTTTTTAATTTAATAATCAAGGCTAAAAATTAAACTATGTTAATTTCTTACATAACTTTCATCACTCTTCCTTGGAAATGATTAAGTATACTTCTTAGTTAATAAATTAACTATCTAGCTTAATTATCATATACACTTATATGATTCAAGTACTTTCTTTTCTTTTCTTTTTCTTTTTCTTTTTCTTAAAAAAAATTTATTCGAAAAATTTGAACTATGTGAAATTCTGGGTTCTCACAGAGGGGGGAGCTGTAGGTCTACCTGCGATTACTCGAGGTGCCCCGGGCTCTGTGGGTCCTGCCGTCTCGAAGTACATAAACCCATGCAACGCGTTGTCCGCTTGAACCTTCATAACTTTCAATCCAGACATCCGATTGAGGTGTATTATACCTTTCCGGAATGCTGTTGTTGAGAGCTACACAATAACATGGGTAAGAGGTTGTACGAAGCCGGGAAGATGGGTACATGACCAGATCTTTAGGTCTTCAAATTCTATCTGGTGTGTTGTCTTGTGTCACTTGGGATTTTGAGCTATGGTTCTTGTGAGACACTTCTGTGTATAATGTGGGTTGAAATTTTATTGAGATAGTGTGAATGTAGTATCGAGGTGGCAAAATGATGATTTTACCCCTTACCAGGGTTATCTCTGGCTCTGGGATGATTTAGCAGTCGTTGCTCAGGGTTATCTTTGAGATTGGGCTATTGTGAGTACTGAATGTCCTCAGGATTATCTCTAAGGTGTGCTTGACCTCCCAAGGTTATCTCTGGGGTTGGAATTGAGTGCCTCGGGGTTATCTCCGAGGTTAAAACTGACTACTCCAGGGTTATCTCCGGAACTAGAACTGCATCCCTCGGGGTTGTCTCCGAGGTTGGAACTGAATCTCCCGGGATTATCTCCGGGATTGGAACTGAGTATCTCGGGGTTATCTCCGAGATGGAAAATTGAGTATCCCGGGGTTTTCTCCGTGATTGAGCTGATTTGACTTCTAGGGTTATCTCTGGAAGACGATTTTACCCTCCTGCAAGGTAAGTAACTGGAATGCAAAATTTTGAGTGTCTACATTTGCTTTTGAATTCATTTTAAACTTGAACAATGCAATTTGACACATACAAAACATCTTTAAAGCTCTTTTCATGTGTTGTTAAGTCATGCTAGCATATTCACAAAGTCAAAACATACACCATGTAGTATTCATGGATATTAGCTTCAATATGTCAAGTTTTCTTTAAAAAAGTCATCTAGGTCAAAGCCTAACAAGTTGGTCATGAACAAAGGAACTATAAATCACAACTCATGCTCATTTATGTTCAGAAATCAATCATGTGTGTATATTATCAAGCTCAAAATTTGTAGAACATAAGTTTCATTAAAGTTCATTTTCGAAACATTGAGTTTTTGCTATAAATGTAAGACCCCAACTTTTTAATGAATAAAATCGAATTTTCTCTATTTATTATTGTGAATAATATGGTGTTAATTTGATATAATACTTTGGTTAAAATGTGCAAATTTTTCAAAATAAGCAAGTGGTTATAAAATATTCATTGTTATCGGGGAATATTCTTTTGGTCGTGAAATATTCTTTCTGTCGGGGAATATTCGTATGACGGCGTAGCCATTTGTGGGCCGCATAAAAGAATAACTGTCGGATGAAGAAAATGACAAATTTGAATTTTTATAAATAACGGCGTAATCGTTACCGTGAACACTGTTGGAATACCCGGTGGTTAAAATACAGTAATACGCGTGGTTGCACAGTAGCACACGGTTTTGCACAGTATTTTTGAATTATTAATTCTTACGTAAGAAGGCACTACTCAATAATTATTACAGTAATTATTGTTCAATATTTTATTGGTTCAATAATTGCTGCGTTGATATTTTATATTATTGTTGTTTCAATAATTGTCACTACACAGTATTTTCCATTATCAGATCAATAATTCATATTATTTGAATAATATTATGAGATAGCATTATTAGCAATGTCTAGAAAATTCTGTCAAGGAGAGGTTTGGTCACCTAATTGTGCGCCAGTAAGGAGAAATCCTTATCGGAAAGCCCCCTCTTTCCTGGGAACTACATGGTTGTCATAATTGTGATTCTGTAATATTATTTGCGAATAATTAATTATTGATTTATATGATAAGGAAATATTTATTTTATGTGGATATAAATGATAAATTTATTTATGTGGTTATAAATGAAGGAATTAATGTTGAGGTGTTTTATCAGTATTTTGTCGGATTGGAGGTATTATTAGATCAAACCAGTGTTCTCGAGCTATATTGCGTGAGTTATATTTTTTTAATCCGACTGTTGGATCGTTATAATTTTTGGATATGTTATACATATATAAGTTGAGTATATGTCCACAAATTTTGAACCGTTAAAAATGAACGTATGATTTGTTATGAATTTTAAGAGGTGACTAATTCAGAAATTAGGTTTATAAATAATTTTGGTAAAAAATTCTAGAATTGAGTGGGCCCAACTTATGGTTGGTGAAGAAATTTGTTGAATTTTATTTCAAATATGGTCGGTGATAATAGTAGTAGGTAAAGCCATCAGGTAGCAGGTCAAGTCTGCTCCGGCGTGCTAATATTTTTCTATAAATAGAGGGCTAAGTTAGAATTAAAAATCACACCAGAAACATAAGCTTTCTCTCTCTATATTATCGAGCGTATTTTGTGAGTATTTAGATACTTTGTGAGTTTCTATTTATCAGTGCAAGTTTCCTTCAGCCTTATACCGCTATTCCAATCAGAAGTACTGTTCTTTTGAGGTAAGGGATTTTAAGGGTTATTATGTTTTTCAGTTTCATAATTTTTCTGAACCTTCAAAAATTTTGAAAAAATTTGAAATGATAATTTGATGAGTTTTCTTGATTGTGTTCAAAAATGGTAATTTTTGGATGTAAAGATTAAAAGTTATGAATTTTATGGGAAAAAACTATTTTAAAAGTAAACCCTTATAACTCCTTGTGGTTAACTCTAAAATTGGTAAAATTTTTATTGGGAGTATATGTATATAATAGAACTATACTCTATAAATTTCAGAATTTTTGGACAAAAGTACAGTTTATGATAAATGTCTAAATATTCGACTGTTTTGGCCATACGAAAAATAGTAAATGAATTTTAAAAATTCTGAGAAAAATAAATGTTCAATATGGAACTATATTCTGCAAAATCCCAGAAAAGAAAATTTGTTTGTACTGATTTGGTATTTTTTATAAAAATAGACTAGTTATGAGTAAATGAATTAAATATGTTATGTGAAGTAAGAAAATTAGAAAATAGGATTTTAAGGCTTGAGAATCCTATATAAGGTATATGCAGATTTTTTATGAGGGTTTTGGTTATTGGTGATGAAATATTATGAGTTTGGCATTTTAGGATGATTAAATGCATTGTTTAGTAAAGTGTAAACAATTAAAATAAATTATTTATAAGTTTAAGAAATATTATTCTTTCAATATCATTATACCGAAATATTGGTATGAATTTTATTCTGAAATTTTTATCTTTTTCATGTCGGGGTTACTATTCATGAATTACTATTTATGAGTTACTATTCACGAGTTATTATTTACGAGTTACTATTTATGGGATACTATTCACGACAAAATTGATTTTTTTTTTCTGACCAAATTATCGTTGATTTATGAATCTTACTCTTGAGATTAAATCTATCTGTTGATTATATTATTTTTATTATCATATATAACATTTTTATAACCCTAATGATGATATTTCTCTTTGACTTGAGTATAAAGATGGTTAGATTATTGGTATGATTGTAACTATGGGTTCTCTTTGGCCAGTAGTGCAAAGTTGAATTGTTGACTGGTATGATCATGACCATTGAAGTTATAATTGAATATCTTTAGCTTAAGTGCAAAGATGAATTGATCAACATGGTTATAATTATTGTTTATATAACTTCTGAAATGATTATATTTTTTTTGAGATATTAATATCTTTGGCCCGTAGTGCAAAGATGATCTATTGTTGAATATCTTTGGCCCGTAGTGCAAAGATGAACTGTTATTGAATATCTTTGGCCTGTAGTGTAAAGATGAGCTGTTGTTGAATATCTTTGGCCTTTAGTGCAAAGAAGAACTATTGATGAATATCTTTGGCCCGTAGTGCAAAGATGAATTTATTAGTATGATTATGAACAGGAACTGTGATTTAGTATAATCATGATCTTTGATGTTTCAGGTAAAGATATGTGATGAAAATTATCTTCGTCCTAGATGCGAAGAGGAATTTAGAATCACAATTATGATTATGAGTTATTCGTATGATTATGGACCAGAACTGTTGATTGATGTTACAGGGATAAAATATTGTTGGTGGATTTTTAACATGGAGAAGATAATAGACTTTGTGGTCTATTTGACTCTTCCAATGGATTGCTTGTTCCGCTGGAACTATGATTGAAAAATTTTATCATCTACCATATGTTCTAAATCTCTGATTTATTACTGTTAAAGGCTATTGATAATTTATTTATCTTTAGTCATGATATTCTTTACTGGGCTAGTTGAGCTCACCCTTTTACTTCACAATTTCTTTCAGGTAATAAGAGTGTAGCTGGGTCGAGCGGGGGTAACAGGGGAATAGAACGGTGGTCTCTAGTAGTGGAAGTTCTCCCTAAACAGTATAGAAAAGTGTGTTATATTTTATACATCATTTAGTAGTTATATTTGGTGAATCGAATAGGGTGAGGTGAACCCAACTTTAGAAGGGTGTTTTGCCGCTATCATACAAGATGTCTAATGACATAAAACCTCGTGTTATCATAAGACAGGGTTGTGCACATCCACTTGCTGAGTATATCTATGAGCACTACCTATATGATTTTGGAGTTTATTTAAAATATAATTTTCAACTGGAGATAGTGGAGATAGTTATATGTCAATAGAAGACTCACCATTGGAAAGAGCATGATAGTAATCTTCTCATTTTTCTTTGGGGTCTATTAGGTCAACCAAGGATAATTTTGTGGACATATAATATCTATCATAACCTAGACACATGGCCTCCCATGTACGAAGGTTTCTTTGAGCATTTTCCAAAGATTTTAATTTTTAAAACAGTTTATGACTGTACCTTTATATAAGGTGTCATTGTGATGTGCTACCCAAGTTGGTGTCAAGAGTCACAGTTGGTATATATATTTGTATCAAAACTCACAACGTATGTGTTGTTGTATTTTGCACGACAATTGTTGTAATAAAGTTGTAGTTATTTTTTGTACCATAAATTTGGCGACTCAGAATAGGTTGGATGGAATGGACCTATTTTGGGGTCGTCACAGTTGGTATCAGAGCTTAGGGATATGGTCTCTGGCGGAGATCGGGGAATAAAACTAGGAGGGGAGAGATGAGTAATCCTTCGCTAGTGTGTCCTACCTAAGCTTATTTGTTGGTCGGTCATAATATACGGATATTATGTGATACGTTAATTTGTTTAATTAACCCCTGTTTTATGGCAGTATTTGGGAATGGCAGCTGAGAATATTAACAATGGAGTGGATGAGACCATAGGGATACCTATAATCACCAACCATGATAATGTGATGTCAGGTGAAGAAGGAATTAGAGATATTCTTGTGGTGAGGGAAGAATTAATAGTTGCACCCGAGCTAGTCGCAAAGGTAGCAGCTGAGAGTGAAGAAGAAGAAGAACCTGAGGAGAATTTATTAGAAGAATTTTATGATCGAAATGTAGAATTGTAAAATCGTAATCATGAGTTAGAAGAGCAGGTTGAAGAACGGCAGGCGGTCGTGGAGCAAAAGGATGCAACAATTCAAGCTTGTGTTACCCGATATGTGATGCTTGAACAGAAGCATTCTTTGGCAGAGTATAAGATGATAAAGCTGGAATCTGAACTGAAAGAAGAAATAACTGAACGAGTGAGAGTCAGTGATGCATGGGTAAAAGCCGCACGACGCATTGATATTGTGAAAAGAGATATCCGATCTACGAATGCTAAAATAGATGATATGTATTTCTCTTTTTGGACAACAATTGGGAGAACCCAACATCGAGTTTTGAATTACCCTGTACAGAGCGGTCAACCTCAATTCGATATGGATCGAAGATTGATGATTCAGATCATGAATCAAGAGTACGAAGAAGCAGTTGAGGGTGGAATATGTCCTATAGAAAAGTATATTCGAACGGTAGTGATAAAACCAAATGCTGCCCTAGACAAGTCAAAGCCGGGTAGTTCAAGGGAGAGTGGTTGTCATGACTTCCCAACAAGTGAGGAACCTAAATGAAGTTATCACGGGAGATGAGCAATGGAGAAATCATTATGACCGGGGAGATAGAATCTAAATTGATAGCAAGGTATTCTCAACTCTTCGAAATACCAGGTACGTAAATTTCGAGGACGAAATTTCATAAGGAGGGGAGGTTATAAAACTCCAACTTTTTAATGAATAAAATTGAATTTCCTCTATTTATTATTGTGAATAATATGGTGTTAATTTGATATAATACTTTGGTTATAATGTGCAAATTTTTCAAAATAAGCAAGTGGTTATAAAATATTCATTGTTGTCGGGGAATATTCATTTGGTCGTGGAATATTCTTTCTGTCGAGGAATATTCGTACGACGGCACTGCCATTTGTGGGCACCATAACAGAATAATTGTTCGATGAAGAAAATGACAAATTTGAATTTTTATAAATAACGACGTAATTGTTACAGTTAACACTGTTGAAATATCTGGTGGTTAAAATACAATAATACGCGTGGTTGCACAGTAGCACACGGTTTTGCACAGTATTTTTGAATTATTAATTCTTACGTAAGAAGGCACTACTCAATAATTATTACAGTAATTACTGTTCAATATTTTATTTTATTGGTTCAATAATTGTTGCGTTGATATTTTATATTATTGTTGTTTCAATAATTGTCACTACATAGTATTTCCCATTATCGGATCAATAATTCATATTATTTGAATAATATTATGAGATAGCATTATTAGCAATGTCTAGAAAGTTCTGTCAAGGAGAGGTTTGGTCACCTAATTATGCGCCAGTAAGGAGAAATTCTTATCAAAAAGCCCCCTCTTTCTTAGAAACTACCTGTTTGTCATCATTGTGATTCTGTAATATTATTTGCGAATAATTAATTATTGATTTATATGATAAGGAAATATTTATTTTATGTGGATATAAATGATGAATTTATTTATGTGGTTATAAATGAAGGAATTAATGTTGAGGTATTTTATCAGTATTTTGTCGGATTGGAGGTATTATTAGATCAAACCAGTGTTCTTGAGCTATATTGCGTGAGTTATATTTTTTAATTCGACCGTTGGATCGTTGTAATTTTTGGATATGTTATACATATATAAGTTGAGTATATGTCCACAAATTTTGAACCGTTAAAAATAAACGTATGATTTGTTATGAATTTTAAGAGGTGACTAATATAGAAATTAGGTTTATAAATAATTTTGGTGGAAAATTCTAGAATTGAGTGGGCCCCACTTGTGGTTGGTGAAGAAATGTGCTGAATTTTATTTCAAATGTGGTGGGTGGCAATAGTAGCAGGTAAAGCCATCAGCTAGCAGGTCAAGCCTGCTTCGGCGTGCTAATATTTTTCTATAAATAGAGGGCTAAGTTAGAATTGAAAATCACACCAGAAACATAAGCTTTCTCTCTTTCTCTCTCTATATTATTGAGCGCATTTTGTGAGTATTTAGATACTTTATGAGTTTCTATTTATCAGTGAAAGTTTTCTTCAGCCTTATACCGCTATTCCAATCAGAAGTACTATTCTTTTGAGGTAATGAATTTTAAGGGTTATTATGTTTTTCAGTTTCGTAGTTTTTCTAAACCTTCAAAAATTCAGGAAAAATTTGAAATGATAATTTGATGAGTTTTCTTGATTGTGTCCAAAAATAATGATTTTTGGATGTATAGATTAAGAGTTATGAATTTTATGGGAAAAGACTATTTTAAAAGTAAACCCTTATAACTCCTTGTGGTTAACTCCAAAATTGGTAAAAATTTTATTGGGAGTACATGTATATAATAGAAGTATACTCTGTAAATTTCAGAATTTTTAGACAAAAGTACAGTTTATGATAAATGTCTAAATATTCGGCTGTTTTGGCCATACGAAAAATAGTAAATAAATTTTAAAAATTCTGAGAAAAATATATGTTCAATATGGACCAATATTCTGCAAAATCCCAGAAAAGAAAATTTGTTTGTACTGATTTGGTATTTTTCATAAAAATGGACTATTTATGAGTAAATGAATTAAATATGTTATGTGAAGTAAGAAAATTGAAAAATAGGACTTTATGGCTTGAGAATCCTATATAAGGTATATGCAGATTTTTGATGAAGGTTTTGGTTATTGGTGATGAAATCTTATGAGTTTAACATTTTAGGATGATTAAATGTATTGTTTAGTAAAGTGTAGACAATTAAAATAAATTATTTATAAGTTTAAGAAATTTTATTCTTTCAATATCATTATACCGAAATATTGGTATGGATTTTATTATGAAATTTCTATCTTTTTCATGTCGGGGTTACTATTTATGAATTATTATTCATAAGTTACTATTCACGAGTTACTATTCACAGGGTACTATTCACGACAAAATTGGTTTCTTTTTCTGACCAAATTATCGTTGATTTATGAATCTTACTCTTGAGATTAAATCTATCTGTTGATTATATTATTTTTATTATCATATATAACATTTTTAAAACCCTAATGATGATATTTCTCTTTAACTTGAGTATAAAGATGAGTAGATTATTGGTATGATCGTAACTATGGGTTCTCTTTGGCCAGTAGTGCAAAGTTGAATTGTTGACTGGTATGATCATGACCATTGAAGTTATAATTGAATATCTTTAACTTAAGTGCAAAGGTGAATTGATCAACATGGTTTTAATAATTGTTCATATAACTTCTGAAATGATTATATATTTTTTTTGAGATATTAATATCTTTGGCCTGTAGTGCAAAGATGATCTGTTGTTGAATATCTTTGGCCCGTAGTGCAAAGATGAACTGTTATTGAATATCTTTGGCCTGTAGTGCAAAGATGTGCTGTTGTTGAATATCTTTGGCCTTTAGTGTAAAGATGAACTGTTGATGAATATCTTTGGCCCGTAGTGCAAAGATGAATTTATTAGTATGATTATAAACAGGAATTGTGATTTAGTATAACCATGATCTTTGATGTTTCAGGTAAAGATATGTGATGAAAATTATCTTCGTCCTAGATGCGAAGAGGAATTTAGAATCACAATTATCATTATGAGTTATTCATATGATTGTGGACCAGAACTGTTGATTGATGTTATAGGGATAAAATATTGTTGGTGGATTTTTAACATGGAGAAGATAATAGACTTTATGGTCTATTTGACTCTTCTAATGGATTGCTTGTTCCGCTGCAACTATGGTTGAAAAATTTTCTCATCTACCATATATTCTAGTTGAAGGCTATTGATAATTTATTTATCTTTAGTCATGATATTTTTTACTGGGCTAGTTGAGCTCACCCTTTTGCTTCACAATTTCTTTGAGATAATAAGAATGTAGCTGGGTCGAGCGGGGGTAACAGGAGAATAGAACGGTGGTCTCTAGCGGTGAAAGTTCTCCCTAAACAGTATAGAAAAGTGTGTTGTATTTTATACATCATTTAGTAGTTATATTTGGTGAATCGAATAGGTTGAGGTGAACCCAACTTTAGAAGGGTGTTTTGCCGCTATCATACAAGATGTCTAATGACATACAACCTCGTGTTATCATAAGACAGGGTTGTGCACATCCACTTGTTAAGTATATCTATGAGCACTACCTATATGATTTTGGAGTTTATTTGAAATATAATTTTCAACTGGAGACAGTGGAGATAGTTATATGTTAATAGAAGACTCACCATTGGGAAGAGCATGATAGTAATCTTCTCGTTTTTCTTTGGGGTCTATTGGGTCAACCAAGGATAATTTTATGGACACATGATATCTATCATAACCTAGACGTATGGCCTCCCATGTACGAAGGTTTCTTTGAGCACTTCCCAAAGATTTTAATTTCTAAAACAGTTTTTGACTGTACCTTTATATAAGGTGTCATTGTGACGTGCTACCCAAGTTGGTGTCAAGAGTCACAGTTGGTATATATATTTGTATCAAAACTCACAACATATGTGTTGTTGTATTTTGCGTGACAATTATTGTAATAAAGTTGTAGTTGTTTTCTGTACCATGTATTTGGCGACTCAGAATAGGTTGGATGGAATGGACCTATTTTGGGGTCGTCACAATAAATCCCCAACTAAATCATGTTGGTCATTTCCTATCTCATAAGAAAGCTTTATACCACACGTTATACTTCTTTTCATGTATGTATAGGTCCTAATTCCGGGTTAGAAAAAACATAGTACAACAGACACTAGAATCTGGTTCTGGGGACTGGCACAGCTGCGCTTCACCCTAGTATAAACTGGGCGCAATTGCACCCTTCTTGGACCAGAACTAGTAAGGTACTCTGTTCTACAGAGTATCAACTCAACTCTGAAATTCTTTTAACCAAGCATACTTAAACTCATTCTTAGAGGTTCTATACATGTATAGAAACTTCATAAACGCTTGATATTCCTTTCTAAATCCAACTTCACAAGAATTGAGTAGAATTTCTATAATTGCCAAAGTTTCGAAATAAGGATTGAAAACAAGAATTCACCTTCTTAGAAGCTTAGTTTGTTAGTTTCTACCTTATGCAATTGTTGGACTCCTCTTTAAACCACAAGCAACTCACACTCTAATTCTTGGAATTTCAACAGACAATTCTCAACAACGTAAAATGAAAATGTAGCTGCCTTTTTATAAAGTAACGGTGGACTGGGTATTGGGTTTATACTAAGGTTGGAGTCCATGGTGTATAAGAAGAAAACATTGGATATCAAAGGGTTGCTCAACCACCACTTCCCAACCATTTGTGTAGCAATAATCACCTATTCATTGCTACTGTTCATTGCTCTGCTGATCACGTAAAAGGAATTGGAACACTGTTTGAGCAACTGATTTTTGGGACAATGGTTTAAAAGCTCAGCAATTTGGTTAATAATGCTTATTTTGGTTTCTTTAATTCCCAAAAATGTAATTTTAGTGTACAATTGTTACTACAATATGAAAAAAATAGGGATTTTAAAACAACCCGGTTCAAATCCCGAGTCCGAAACAAATCTTTGGTCAAATCTCAAGTCTGAATCGAATCAAATCCATCAAAATAAGGTCTCAAACCACTGGCCCAATAGTATCTTCTTGGGTCATCGTAGCCCACCACAGGCTCACCCAAAAGGTCATGACTTGAAGGTACTATTGGTAGTAACTTATTTCCTTATATATAGACAATTTTTTTTCTATCTTTCGATGTGGGACTGGGGTATTACAGATTTAATATATACTCATATTGTAACGCCCCCAAAATAGGTCCATTCCATCCAACCCATTTTGAGTCGCCAAATACATGGTACAGATAACAACTACAACTTTATTACAACAATTGTCGTGCAAAATACAACAACACATATGCTATGAGTTTGGGTACAAATATATACCAACTGTGACTCATGTCCCAACCTTGGATAGCACGTCACAATGACACATTACATAAAGGTATAGTCAAAAACTATTTTAGAAATTAGAATCTTTGGGAAGTGCTCAAGGAAACCCTCGTACATGGGAGGTCATGCTTCTAGGTTATGATAGATATCATATGGCCACAGAATTATCTTTGGTTGACCCAATAGACCCCAAAGAAAAATGAAAAGATTACTATCATATTCTTCTCAATGGTGAGTCTTCTCTTGACATATCATTATCTCCACTGTCTCTAACTGAGAATTATACTTCAAACAAACACCAAGATTATATAGGTAGTGCTCGTAGATATACTCAACAAGTGTATGTGCGCAACCATGTCTTATGATGACACGAGATTGTATGTCATTAGACATCTTGTAAGATAGTGGCAAAACACCCTTCCAAGTTAAATTCACCTCACCCTCAATATCTATAGACCACCGTTCTATTCCCTTGTTATCCCTCGCTCGACCCAACTACACTTTTATTACCTAAAAGGAATTGTGAAGCAAAAGGGTGAGCACAACTAGCTCAGTAAAGAATATCATGACTAAAGATAAATTATCAATAGTCTTCAGCAGTAATAAATCAGAGATTTAGAACATATGGTAGATGATAAAACTTTTCAACCATAGTTGCAGCGGAACGAGCAATCCATTAGAAGAGTCAAATAGACCATAAAGTCAATTATCTTCTCCTTGTTAAAAGTCCACCAACAATGTTTTATTCCTGTAACATCAATCAACAGTTCCTTTCCACAATCATATGAATAATTCATAATCATAATTGTGATTCTAAATTTCGCATCCAAGACGAAGATAATTTTCATCACCTGTCTTTACCTGAAACATCAAATATCATGGTTATACCAAATCACAGTTCCTGTTCATAATCATACTAATAAATTCATCTTTGCATCACGGGCCAAAGATATTCATCAACAGTTCATCTTTACACTACATGCCAAAGATATTCAACAACAAGTCATCTTTGCACTACGGGCCAAAGATATTCATCAACAACTCATATTTGCACTACAGGCCAAAGATATTCCTCAATAGTTCATATTTGCACTACAGGCCAAATATATTATTATCTCAAAGTAATATATAATCATTTCAGAATTTATATAACCAATAATTATAACCATGTTGATCATTTCACCTTTGCACTTAAGCTAAAGATATTCAATTATAAATTCAATGGTCATGATCATACCAGTTACAATTCAACTTTTCACTACTGGACAAAGAGAACCCTAGTCATGATCATACCAATAATCTACCTATCTTTACACTCAAATCAAAGAGAAATATCATCATTAAGGTTATAAAAATATTATATATGATAAAAAAATAATATGATCAACATATAGTTTTAATCTCAAGAGTAATATTCATAAATCAACTATAATTTGGTTAGAAAAAGAAACCAATTCTGTCATGAATAGTAACTCGTGAATAGTAACCCATGAATAGTAACTCATGAATAGTAACTCGTGAATAGTAACTCATGAATAATAACTCGTGAATAGTAACTCATGAATAGTAACTCATGAATAGTAACTCGTGAACAGTAACTCATGAATAGTAACTCGTGAATAGTAACTCATGAATAGTAACCCCGACATGAAAAGTTCCAAATTTGATAAAAAGTTCAGATCAATACTTCGGCATAATGATATTGGAGAAAATAATATCATTTAAGAAGAAATAACATCCCTTATCCCTTACTATCCCTTACCTCAAAAGAGCAGTACTCATGACTGGAATAACGCTGAACGAACTTGCACCGTATAGCAACACTCAAGATATCAAAATACTCACAAGAATATACTCGATAATATAGAGAGAGAAATAGAGAGAAAACTTCAATTTCTGGTGTGATTTTCAATTCTAACCTAAGCACCCTATTTATAGGAAATTGCTTAGAACACCAAAGCAGAAAATTTAATAAAATAATAATATTTACCAAATATTCAAGCCCACCACCAAGGAATCTGATTTCAGCTCATTCATAACACATGTGAGATGGCAAAAAACGTTTTTCTTCAAAATAATAATTAAAACTTCCAAAAATCAATTATTTCAGAACTTCGGAACTTCAATAATTCATAATAAATAGCCCTTTTATCAGAAAATTCGAATCTCGCGTGTTTTTATAGGAAATTCAATTCTCTACAACTTTGCAGAAGAAAGTTTTACCAAATTCCAAACAAAAATTGACCGAAATCCACAAACGGACGATTTTACAGTCTATAATAAATTTTCGGTCAAGAATTGTGTCCACCAACACACAAAACATGTGTTAAACATTTAATCCAACAAAAATACTCTTCCTCCTCATATACTCATATATCCCACATTCATTGTAAAAATATCAACATCAATATATTATTAAAATAATATATTTAAATGAATTATTTTATCAGAAAAAGATAAAATATTAATTTTCAACAATTGTCACATTAAAATTTTTCTCCATCTATATCCACATAAAATCAATATTTTCCTCATCATATAAATCAATAATTAATTATACACAAATAATATTACAGAATCACAGTACTGGCAACCAGGCCGTTCCTAGGAAAGAGGGGGCTTTCCAATAAGGATCTCTTCCTTACTGGCGCGCAATTAGATGACCAAATCTCTCCTTAGACAGAACTTTCTAGACATTGCCAATAATGTTATCTAATAATATTATTTAGATAATATGAATTATTGCTCCGATAATAGAAAATACTGTGTAGTGATAATTATTAAAACAACAGTAATATAAAATATCAACGCAGCAATTAATGAATAAATATTGAACAGTAATTACTGTAACAATTATTGAGTAATGCCTTCTTACGTAAAAATCAATAATTGGTGCAATACCGTGTGCTACTGTGCAACAACGCGTATTACTGTGTTTTAACCACCGGGTATTCCAACAGTGTTAACGGTAATAACTACGTCGTTATTTATAAACAACTTACTCTTGTCATTTTCTTCATCCAATCGCTTTCCGTTATGGGGCCCACAAAAGGCTGCGCCGTCGTATGAATATTCTCCGAGAGTAAGAATATTCCACGATCAAACGAATATTCTCCGACAACAATGAATATTTTATAACCACTTGTGTATTTCGAAAAAAAAATTCATATATCACCCTTAACTTTAACGTTTATCAATTTAACCATTTACTGAATAGTAATTATAAGAAAAATTGAATACTTTTATTTCATAAAATTCGGGGTCTTACAATCTCCCCTCCTTATAAAATTTCGTCCTCGAAATTTACGTACCTGGTATTTCAAAGAGTTGAGAATACCTTGCTTTCATTTCAGATTCCATCTTTCCTGTCATCATAATTTCTTCATTGCTCATCTCCTGTATTTCAGATATCATTCTAGAATACAGCTTCAAAACAAAGGTTAATTGAACAAATTAACATATCACATAATATCCCGATATTATGACTGACCAACAAATAAGCTTAGGTAGGACACACTAGCGAAAGATTTACTCGTCTTTTCCCTCCTAGTTATATTCCCCGATCTCCGCCAGAGATCATATCCCTAAGCTCTGATACCAAATGTGACGCCCCCAAAATAGGTCCATTCCATCCAACCCATTTTGAGTCGCCAAATACATGGTACAGATAACAACTACAACTTTATTACAACAATTATCGTGCAAAATACAACAACACATATGCTATGAGTTTGGGTACAAATATATACCAACTGTGACTCATGTCCCAACCTTGGATAGCACGTCACAATGACACATTACATAAAGGTATAGTCAAAAACTGTTTTAGAAATTAGAATCTTTGGAAAATGCTCAAGGAAACCCTCGTACATGGGAGGCCATGCTTCTAGGTTATGATAGATATCATATGGCCACAGAATTATCTTTGGTTGACCCAATAGACCCCAAAGAAAATGAAAAGATTACTATCATATTCTTCTCAATGGTGAGTCTTCTCTTGACATATCATTATCTCCACTGTCTCTAACTGAGAATTATACTTCAAACAAACACCAAGATTATATAGGTAGTGCTCGTAGATATACTCAACAAGTGTATGTGCGCAACCATGTCTTATGATGACACGAGGTTGTATGTCATTAGACATCTTGTAAGATAGTGGCAAAACACCCTTCCAAGTTAAATTCACCTCACCCTCAATATCTATAGACCACCGTTCTATTCCCTTGTTATCCCTCGCTCGACCCAGCTACACTTTTATTACCTAAAAGGAATTGTGAAGCAAAAGGGTGAGCACAACTAGCTCAGTAAAGAATATCATGACTAAAGATAAATTATCAATAGTCTTCAGCAGTAATAAATCAGAGATTTAGAACATATGGTAGATGATAAAACTTTTCAACCATAGTTGCAGCGGAACGAGCAATCCATTAGAAGAGTCAAATAGACCATAAAGTCAATTATCTTCTCCTTGTTAAAAGTCTACCAACAATGTTTTATTCCTGTAACATCAATCAACAGTTCCTTTCCACAATCATATGAATAATTCATAATCATAATTGTGATTCTAAATTTCGCATCCAAGACGAAGATAATTTTCATCACCTGTCTTTACCTGAAACATCAAATATCATGGTTATACCAAATCACAGTTCCTGTTCATAATCATACTAATAAATTCATCTTTGCATCACGGGCCAAAGATATTCATCAACAGTTCATCTTTACACTACATGCCAAAGATATTCAACAACAAGTCATCTTTGCACTACGGGCCAAAGATATTCATCAACAACTCATCTTTGCACTACAGGCCAAAGATATTCCTCAATAGTTCATATTTGCACTACAGGCCAAATATATTATTATCTCAAAGAAATATATAATCATTTCAGAATTTATATAACCAATAATTATAACCATGTTGATCATTTCACCTTTGCACTTAAGCTAAAGATATTCAATTATAAATTCAATGGTCATGATCATACCAGTCACAATTCAACTTTTCACTACTGGACAAAGAGAACCCTAGTCATGATCATACCAATAATCTACCCATCTTTACACTCAAGTCAAAGAGAAATATCATCATTAAGGTTATAAAAATGTTATATATGATAAAAAAATAATATGATCAACATATAGTTTTAATCTCAAGAGTAATATTCATAAATCAACTATAATTTGGTTAGAAAAAGAAACCAATTCTGTCATGAATAGTAACTCGTGAATAGTAACCCATGAATAGTAACTCATGAATAGTAACTCGTGAATAGTAACTCATGAATAATAACTCGTGAATAGTAACTCATGAATAGTAACTCATGAATAGTAACTCGTGAACAGTAACTCATGAATAGTAACTCGTGAATAGTAACTCATGAATAGTAACCCCGACATGAAAAGTTCCAAATTTGATAAAAAGTTCAGATCAATACTTCAGCATAATGATATTGGAGAAAATAATATCATTTAAGAAGAAATAACATCCCTTATCCCTTACTATCCCTTACCTCAAAAGAGCAGTACTCATGACTGGAATAACGCTGAACGAACTTGCACCGTATAGCAACACTCAAGATATCAAAATACTCACAAGAATATACTCGATAATATAGAGAGAGAAATAGAGAGAAAACTTCAATTTCTGGTGTGATTTTCAATTCTAACCTAAGCACCCTATTTATAGGAAATTGCTTAGAACACCAAAGCAGAAAATTTAATAAAATAATAATATTTACCAAATATTCAAGCCCACCACCAAGGAATCTGATTTCAGCTCATTCATAACACATGTGAGATGGCAAAAAATGTTTTTCTTCAAAATAATAATTAAAACTTCCAAAAATTAATTATTTCAGAACTTCGGAACTTCAATAATTCATAATAAATAGCCCTTTTATCAGAAAATTCGAATCTCGCGTGTTTTTATAGGAAATTCAATTCTCTACAACTTTGCAGAAGAAAGTTTTACCAAATTCCAAACAAAAATTGACCGAAATCCACAAACGGACGATTTTACAGTCTATAATAAATTTTCGGTCAAGAATTGTGTCCACCAACACACAAAACATGTGTTAAACATTTAATCCAACAAAAATACTCTTCCTCCTCATATACTCATATATCCCACATTCATTGTAAAAATATCAACATCAATATATTATTTAAATAATATATTTAAATGAATTATTTTATCAGAAAAAGATAAAATATTAATTTTCAACAATTGTCACATTAAAATTTTTCTCCATCTATATCCACATAAAATCAATATTTTCCTCATCATATAAATCAATAATTAATTATACACAAATAATATTACAGAATCACAGTACTGGCAACCAGACCGTTCCTAGGAAAGAGGGGGCTTTCCAATAAGGATCTCTTCCTTACTGGCGCGCAATTAGATGACCAAACCTCTCCTTAGACAGAACTTTCTAGACATTGCCAATAATGTTATCTAATAATATTATTCAGATAATATGAATTATTGCTCCGATAATAGAAAATACTGTGTAGTGATAATTATTAAAACAACAGTAATATAAAATATCAACGCAGCAATTAATGAATAAATATTGAACAGTAATTACTGTAACAATTATTGAGTAATGCCTTCTTACGTAAAAATCAATAATTGGTGCAATACCGTGTGCTACTGTGTAACAACGCGTATTACTGTGTTTTAACCACCGGGTATTCCAACAGTGTTAACGGTAATAACTACGCCGTTATTTATAAACAACTTACTCTTGTCATTTTCTTCATCCAATCGCTTTCCGTTATGGGGCCCACAAAAGGCTGCGCCGTCGTATGAATATTTCCCGAGAGTAAGAATATTCCACGATCAAACGAATATTCTTCGACAACAATGAATATTTTATAACCACTTGTGTATTTCGAAAAAAAAATTCATATATCACCCTTAACTTTAACATTTATCAATTTAACCATTTACTGAATAGTAATTATAAGAAAAATTGAATACTTTTATTTCATAAAATTCGGGGTCTTACACATATCATATAATTCATGTACATTGGGTCCACACCACTTAATATTTAATGCAGATAAAAAACACGATTAGGTATTATTGACCGGGTTTTCCCATAGATATTATTAATACTCACATAACCACATTGTGACACTATTCAATATTAAATGTCCATTTTAAACATTTAATTCCCTTCCAAATTTCTGGAATACACGGTTAATTAATTAATTTTGTATTAAAATGTTACATATGATTTTATTGGAGTACTGGGTATCTTATACCATTTAAATGTACTCTTATCATATGATTTTAATGATGTCACACATTACAATAATGTTCCATTTAGCAGCCACTGCAATAACTAACTTTTCAAGTTCTGGCCAGTGGTACAACTGTGCCAGTTTGTACTGTTGGGAGGGCGCAGCTGTACCGATCCCTGACAGTGTTAAACTGGTTTAGCTCTATGTCAGTTCCAACCTCTATCACCATACTAGTTTCACATAACATGAATTAAATTCTATATTGGTAATATTACTAGTTAAAGAGTCTATTCATTTCATACGTGGAATTATACAGTTACACATAATTACTTATTTTCGTTATTAAACCGTTTCTCTTTCAATTCACTTTTCTTTGGCCTTCATTATGCCACACTAAGAAAATTCTCAAAAGCTTTATATCAAGCTCTTCACCAATCTCACCACATTACTTAACTATCGTAACTTTCAACATTTAACTTAATTGAATAGAATTTCTATAAACCACACCACAACAGTATTTATTTATGCTCAATTAAATACTCGACCTTCATTAGTTTATTTATTAATAATATTTGAAAATTCTCGGGTATTATAGCATCAACTCTTTCATAGCAATTCATACACAATATAACATGAACCACAAAAACTTGGCTAACACAAAGGTCAGACAAGAGTTAGAAGAACTTGCCTCCAAGTGTCTTCTACTTTAAATTCACTTTTCTCGATCTTTATAGTTTCTACATGATATATTCATATAGCACCTTGAAATTAGCTACCAAACAATCTAAACACATTGTTTATACCAACTTATTTATCTTCTATGTCTTAATCAAATTAATTTTATTAATAACATTCGTTAAGTTTATTTAACATTCATTACGACTTAATAACATCTATCGTTATAAACTGACATTCATCACTCATCGTTTACGTTATTACGATAGCTATATCTATAATCGATTGGTTAATTCGAATATTATTCCCCCGGATTACCGATATAGGACCCCGTATAACGATTAAATAAGTTTTACTTTTATATATCATCATTCTCGTATCACCCTTATCTATTACATACTATGTAACCATAAGACACTTGTTAAACTCAAATACCATTCACTGTTTACATTTTTCGCATTTCATGTTCTTCGTTTAATTACTTTTAATCAACATTGAATTTCTGAATCCATAGTTATACATGTTGTCTAGTAATTCTTTCTTCATGTATATTAAGGATATATATGCCCCATAATTACCACACGAAAAGTTAAATTAACAAATGCTCGCGTCGAAAAAAATTTAGTTAAGGGCATATCAACGCCATCTCAGGTATAACACTCGCATTGCAACACGAGTTAACAGTGACTGAGCCTCCGAGTAGGCGATGCGACGTGAATCTACAAGGCATGGGCAGCGCTGCAGTGCCTCCCATGAGCCTTTGAATTTTTTTTATAATTTTCAATACGATTCCTTTCGAGCTCGTAACTCAATCGTTATAACTCGAAATAAGCTCGTTCAAAAGCCATTTTCTCACATATCTTACGTACTTCGATTTCATTCAGACAAAATAGGTTTCTAAATTCGTTAACAACAATGTCGTTGGTTAAATTTTATTTATAAATTCGTTATTTGTTCTTGAGCATTCTTCACTTGTTTCTTCGTTTTAAGTCTGAATTCATCCGTTCTTGAGTCCACGACTCTTAAATTCATATTTCTTTGATATACCAATGAAACCCTAGGTTTCTAAGTTCATCGACGACTTTTCACTATCATTCTGGAAATCCTAGTTAACTACGATTTCGACGATTAACGTCTTTTACCATAAATTTTGTCATAACTTCGTTACACGAGATTTTTATGCCAAAACCAAATGGAATCAATCCATTAGTTAGTCATCTATATCCTAACCAAGCAATTTGCACCTAACTTATACGCGATGGTTTTAAATTTGTCCATCAACAATAAATTCTAATTTTTGATGCTTTTACTTCAATAAATGCTTAATCATTCTTTTATGATTTCACTTATTCATGGCTTACTAATGTTTTAATCCACTAATAGCCATCCTTATTACTCCAAAAGTGACATGCTCCACCAATTCATACTTCTATATAAAAAGTAAAATAGAAAAGAATCGAAGGCTAGGGTTTATGTATTTTTACCTTAGTGTTCTTCGCGTTCTTGATAGTTTGATAACTAATTAGCTTCTCCTTCGTTTGATTACTTGTTAAAGCTCTCACTTCTCTCTCAATATAAGTGTTCAAAGTTTGTAAACCAACTAATGAACAAAGTGGCTAGCCTTTTATAGAATTTATAATGTAAGGGCAAAATGGTCATTAAGCCACCTCCTAACTATTCACACCTCCACACCAAAGCTTCCAAAGGATGCTATCAACTTCCCTTGGCCACCAAGTAGCCGGCCATATGGGGTCGTGGGGCCCCCATGGGTTTCCCCAACCCATTTACCTACCCGATGATCCATCGGTTCGACCCACGAGTTCGGTTCTTGGTTCGGGCTTAGGTTTAATCCAATATCAGGCCTAACTTTGGGCTTGATTTAATTGATCTTTGGGCCTTGATATAATTTATCATTGGGCCTTATTCATTGACCAATAGAGCTTGACAAAGTCTAGGTCCAATAACTAAAGTCCACTAAGACTTATTCGTATTTTTACCATATAATTTTCGTATTCTCTTCGTATGATATCCATATTATACGTCGTATTATCTTCGTATTATAGTTGTACAATACCTAGTATTATACTCGTATTTTTCATGTATAATAATGATTCTTATTATACTTAATCTCTTCTTTTTTAGAATTCACTTTCCCTAACCCTTAGGTTTTTAAGTCCTCAGACAAAAACTTCATTTGCCATAAATGAAATATTATTAGATATTACATCTTGTCTCAAAATTCTATCATTACGCGTTTCTCAGAAATTCAAAAATAATTCCCGAGCAGAAATGGATGAATAGTGATTTTTTAAAAATTTCTCAGAAAACTTTTATTTTCGCATTGAAAATTCAAATCATTCATTCCTAGCACAAAGCCAGAATACTACGATCATAAGATCATCTTAGGTCAAAGAATGACCTTTAATCAACTTACTCAGTTTAATAAACATATAATTTAATTTATTTAATATAATCAAATAAAAATTAATTCACAAAATAATCCGATTTTCTCGGTCGTTATAGTTAATTAAAAAGAGAACACTTGAATACATTAATAAATATAAAATATTAATATATGATTTTAAGAGTTATAAATAATGTTGTAAGACCCCGAATTTTTTTTTTAATAAAATAGAATTTCCTTTATTTATTATTTTGAAATAGTAAGGGTTGAATTGATTAATATGGTTAGTTATGGGTACAAATGCGCAAATATTTTAAATAAGCAAGTGGTTATAAAATATTCATTGTTGTCGGGGAATATTCGTTTGGTCGTGGAATATTCTTGCTGTCGGAGAATATTCGTACGACGGCGCAGCCTTTTATGGGCCCCATAACGAAAAGCGATTGGATAAAGAAAACGACAAGTATAAGTTGTTTATAAATAACAGCGTAGTTGTTACCATTAATACTGTTGAAATACTCGATGGTTAAAACACAATAGCACACGGTATTGCACCAATTATTGATTCTTACGTAAGAAGGCACTACTCAATAATTGTTACAGTAATTACTGTTCAATATTTTATTTCATTGATTCAATAATTGTTTCATTGATATTTTATATTACTGTTGTTTCAATAATTGTCACTACACAGTATTTTCCATTATCGGAGTATTAATTCATATTATCTGAATAATATTATTAGATAACATTATTTGCAATGTCTAGAAAGTTCTGTCTAACGAGAGGTTTGATCACCTAATTGCGCGCCAGTAAGGAGAGATCCTTATTGGAAAGCCCCCTCTTTCCTGAGAACGGCCTGGTTGTCAGTATTGTGATTCTGTAATATTATTTGTGAATAATTAATTATTGATTTATATGATAAGAAAAATATTCATTTTATGTGGATATAGATGTAAAAAAATTTTAATATGACAATTGTTGAAAATTAATATTTTATCTTTTTCTGATAAAATAATTCATTTAAATATATTATTATATTTTAATAATATAATAATGGTGATATTTTTACAATGAATATGGGATATATGAGTATATGAGGAGAAAGAGTATTTTTGTTGTATTAAATAATTAACACATGTTTTGTGTGTCGGTGGACCCCATTTCTTGACTCAAATTTGATTATAGCTTGTAAAATCGTCCGTATGTGGATTTCGGTCAATTTATGTTTGGAATTTAGAAAAATTTTCTTCTGCAAAGTTGTAGAGAATTGAATTTCCTATAAAAACTCGTGTGATTTGAATTTTTCTGACAAAAGGGCTATTTATTATGAATTATTGAAGTTCCGAAGTTCCGAAATAATTGATTTTTGGAAGTTTTAATTATTTTTAATTAAGAAAAATATTTTTTACATTTTGTGGGCATCATTAACATGTGATAGGGGCTGAATTCAGTTGGCAAAGGACTGCGTAGGAAATTTTGATATATATAATAATATTATATTAAATTTTCTACTTCGGTGTTTTAAGCATTTTCCTATAAATAGGGTGCTTAGGTTAGAATTAAAAATCACACCAGAAACTACAGATTTCTCTCTCTTTCTCTCTCTATATATCGAGCATATTTTGTGAGTATTTTGATACTTTGAGTGTTGCTATACAGTGCAAGTTCTCTTCAGCACTTTACCCAGTATTCCAGCCAGAAGTATTATTCATTGGAGGTAAAGGATGTTATTTTATTCGAAAATGATATTATTTCTTCAATATCATTATGCCAAAATATTGGTTAGAAATTTTTATTAAATTTAGAACTTTTTCATGTCGGGATTACTATTCACGAGTTACTATTTACGAGTTACTATTCACGAGTACTATTCACGAAGCATGATGATTTTTTTTGTGAAATTTCTATCTTTTAGTGTCGGAGTTACTATTCACGTATACGGCACTATTCACGAATATGACACTATTCACAGAAAAATTAAATTTTCTTTTCTGTGTTCAAGATCGTCTGTTATGACTCCTATCTTAGATTGGATCTATGTTTTGGTCTTCATTCTTGAATTTTACTCCACTCAGGTTATTTATGAAGTATTTTTAAACTTGGATTGTTTAAAGTACGAATCCTTAATATTTGTTCTTTTGTTTCACTGGATTCGTTTTCTTTAAAATATTTTTCATCGTCCTCAGTCCTAAATGATGATATAACTGAATATCTTTGGCCTGTAGTGCAAAGATGAATGATTTCTGATGAATATCTTTGGCCCGTAGTGCAAAGATGAACAGGTGTTTAGATGAACATGACCAACTGATGAATATCTTTGGCATGTAGTGCAAAGATGAATATTTGATTCCAGATATATATTGATTGATGTTACAGGGATAAAATGTTGACGATGAGCTTTTAAATTCATATATAGAAGATAGTAGATTTCATTCTCTACTTAACTCTTCTAATGAATTATTATTTCCGCTGCGAATATTGATTTAAAACTTGTTGTCTATTGTATTCTATTATATTTTTCCCTGTTGAGGACTAACGATAATTTGTTCTATATTATCTTAGTCATAATGTTCTTTACTGGGCTAGTTGAGCTCACCATTTTCCTTGTTGTTCCATTTTTCTTCTCAGGAGGCGAGAATATAGCGGGAACTAGTCGGGGTATGGAGTGATGGTTCAAGACAGTTGTTTTAGTAGTCCTCACTATGTTGTAAAATATTGGATCAATAATTATAATGAGGACTTATTTGAGTGTAGATATTGTCTAGAAGATAATATTTGTATTTAAACTCAGAGTTTATGTGTTGTCGTATTTTGCACGACAATTGTATTAATGAAGTTGTAATTGTTTCTGTACCATGTATTTGGTGACTCAGAATAGGTTGGGTGGATTGGACCTATTTTGGGGGCGTCACAGTTGGTATCAGAGCTTAAGGATATGGTCTCTGGCGGAGATCGGGGAATAGAACTAGGAGGAGAGAGACGAGTAAATCCTTCGCTAGTGTGTCCTACCTAAGCTTATTTCTTGGTTGGTCAGAGTATAGGGTTATTATGTTGCATGTCACTTTTTTAATTAACCCTTGTTTTGTAGCAGTATTTAAGAATGGCAGCTGAGAATATTAACGATGAAGTAAATGAGACCGTGGAGACACATTTGCTCACCAATGAGGAGAACGTGCAACAGGCCGATAATTTTCCACTTGTGAACAACACCACTGATCAGACGATGAACGATGGGATATTTAGAAGCTTTTTGCAGTTCATGCAAAATCAGACGAGGGAGACTCGTGTACAAAATACCGGTGGAAATGATAGCAACGCACGGTTTGTCACAGTCAAACAGTTCAAAGAGTTAGGACCACCAGAATTTTGGGGAAAGCCGGATCTGATTAAGGTGGAGACGTGGGTCAAGCAAATTACCAAGATATTCGATGTCTTGGGATGCACGGAGGAACAGAAGGTTCCATTCGCCACTTTTATGTTTCGTAACGAGGCAGATTACTGGTGGAAATCTGTGAAGCGTACCCAGCCAGCCGCACTCAGCATGTCTTGGGAAACGTTTCAGAAATTGTTCAATGACAAGTACTTTCCTGAAAGTATTCGTCATATGAAGGAGGTAGAGTTTATTAGACTAGAACAGAACAACAAGACGGTGTCCCAGTACGAGGCGAAGTTCGCGGAGTTATCCAGGTTTGCACCTCATTTGGTAGAGAATGAGGAATGTATGATGTAAAACCCCAACTTTTTGAATAAAGATGAATTTCTATAAATATTATTTTTGAATATTATGGAGTAAAATTTATACTCCCTCCGTCCCAAATTATTTGCTCAGTTTTGACTTTTTAAAGTCAAATTGACCATTTTTAAAACTAATCTTTTTACTATTTTTACTAAAATATAGGTGAAGAGATTATAATCAAAAGAAAATATATACAATTTATTACTAACCCCAATTTTTATAATTTTAGAAATATATTTATATATGCTTAATTATTAATTCTAAAAATAGTCAATTTGAATTAAAAAAGTCAAAACTGAGCAATTAATTTGGGACGGAGGGAATATAATGTTATAGTTAGGGGTAATATTTATAAATTTTGCAAACTAAGCAAGTTGTTATAAAATATTCGTTTGGTCGGGGAATATTCTTTTTGTCAGGAAATATCCGTACGACAGTACAATCATTGGTGGACCCCACAACGAAATTATTGTCGGATTGAGAAAACGACAAAAATATTTTATTAAAAATAACGACGGAAGTTTTACCGTTGATACTGTTGAACTACTCGATAGTAAAAGTACAGTAATACGTGTGGTTGCATAGTAGCACACGGTATTGATTATTCATGCTTACGTGAGAAGTCACTCAGTTTTGCTTATTTTATGGACCCCCATTTAACCGTTTTTCAAAATAATCGGTAAAAAGTTATTTTATATAATAAAAGGTGGGGGCCCATGAGTGGGACCCATGTGTTTGGCAAAGTCTTGGTTGAAGACAATTTGTCACGGGGGAATTAGGTGGGGGGAGAAAAAAGGGTCAAGAAAGGTGTATTATTAAGTTATTATATATATATATATATATATATATATATATATATATATGATTGATAATGATATGGGCGGGACCCACATGTTGGGAGAATGATTTTGGGGAGTGAAATTTTGATGGGAAAGAGTACTGACCGTCTATATATGTATAATATATAATATATATTATATTTTATTTAAAATATTTTGCTTTAAATATGAACCGTCAGATTAAAGTAAATCGATCTGGACCGTTCATGAGTTAGTTACTATGCATTTCATTTTTCTATAAATAGAAGTTCATTCCTTCATTATTTCTTACGAATTCACTGAAACTCTAGAGAGAGAAATTATAAAGAAACTATAGAAAAGTACTCTGCTACTTCCCTACTCTCATATTCAGTTTCTTTTACGGTAAGGGGTATTATTTCTTTTGTATTCATGAAAAGAACTTCTGTTATTCCATTATTTATTATTCTATTAGAATAACCTGTATACGCGGTCTACCCTATACTTGGTGACATTCTTCTATTATTCTGTTGGAACATCCTGTCTGTGTGTTTTACACCGGACCTGGTTCCGTCTTTATTATTATTCTGTTGGAACATCATGTCTGTGTGTTTTACACCGAACCTTAATATTATGTTGGAACATCCTGCCTGTGTGTTTTACACCGGACCTAGTTCCGTCTTTATTATTATTCTGTTGGAACATCATGTCTGTGTGTTTTACACTGGACCTGGTTCCGTCTTTATTATTCTATTGGAACATCCTGTCGGTGCAAATTTTGCCTGATCTGGTTCCGTTATTATTATTCTATTGGAATAACCTGTCTATGCGAAGTACCACATGCATGGTGATTTCTTTTGTTATTCCATTCTTTATAATACTCAGTTGGTTAAAACCTTGACTTCTATACTCCATGAAATTAGTGGAATATCCTTGATATTTGCGCTTCATCCAGTATCTTTTTATGAAAATATTCTTCTGAGCATTCTTGAATTTTACTGCACAAAGCAGTATCATGTTGACAATTTAGACGTTATTAGTTCCTGGATAAATTAATTCTTGAACATATTTTATTGAATTCTTATATCATTGTCATCATCCTCATGTTTATATTATATTGAAAGTCATCTGTGGCCTGTAGTGCATAGTTGGACTTGGTATGATTATGACCAGGGATTATTCGGTGTAATCATGACCGTAATGCTACAAATGATGTGGTAAAAGTCCTCATTGGCCCGTAGTGCATTGATTGACAGTTGTGGCATGATCATGACCATTAGTGCATGTATAATTATGGTCGTGATACTAAAGAATATCCTTGGCCCGTAGTGCATGGATAATTGTGGTCGTGATACTGAAGAATATCCTTGGCCGTAGTGCAGGGGTGATTCGATGATGTGGAATATTTGTTAAGCTGAGTCTCAGCGATAACAGTGATGAAAAACTTTTTAAATCATAAAAGATAGTAGATTTTATTTTCTACTTGACTCTTTTAATGGATTGCGTGTTCCGCTGCAGTTAAACTTGATGTCGATTATATTTTATCAGTTTAACATTGTTGGAGACTAATGATAATTTATTCTGCATTATCTTAGTCATAATATTTCTTACTGGGCTAGTTGAGTTCACCCTTTCTTTCACTATTCTCTTCAGGAAATGAGAATATAGCTGGGACGAGTCGGGGAACGGAGTGATGGTCCAGAGGATAGCATTAGTAGTTCTCACTATTCTGTGAAATAGTGTGATAATAATTGTTATGAGGACTCCTTTTGAGTTTGTATAATCTCTAGTAGAAATATTTGTATTCAAACTTACAGTTTATATCTTGTCGTATTGTACACGACAGTTGTATTATTAAGTTGTATTTGAATTCTGTACCATGTATCTGGCGACTCAAGATGGGTGATGTATACCTAATTTTGGGGGCGTCACAGTTGGTATCAAAGCTTAGGGATATGATCCCTGGCTAAGATGTGAGACTAGAACTAGGAGGGGAGAGACGGGGAATTCCTTCGCTAGTATGACCTACCTAAGTTTATTTGGTATTTAATTGGTCGGTCAAAGTATATGGATAATATGTTATATGTTAATGAACCTTTGTTTTGTGGCAGTATCTGAAAATGACATCCGAGAATGTTGAAAATAGCAATGGAGCATAAGAGACCGTTGAGTCTCCACATATTAATAATCAGGAGAATGTGCATCAGGAAGGCGACAATCCTCATGTAAACAACAACACTAACCAAATGATGAATGATGGACTGTTCAGAGGTTTTATGCAATTCATGCAACATCAGGCGAGAGCGGCTCCTGTCCAAAATGTAGGTGGAAACACTGGAAACTCTCGGACGGTCACTTCTAAACAGTTCAAGGAGCTGGGACCACCGGAGTTTATAGGAGAGCCAAAACCACTTAAGGCGGAAGCATGGATAAAGCAGATCACTAAGATATTTGATGTCTTGGGATGCTCTGAGGAACAAAAGGTTCCCTTCGCCACCTTCATGTTGCGTGAAGAGGCAGATTACTGGTGGGAATCTGTAAAACGTACCCAGCTTGACGCACTCAAGATGTCTTGGGAGAAGTTCCAAGAGCTATTCAACGACAAGTACTTTTCCGAGAGTATTTGTCATATGAAGTAGGTGGAGTTTATCAAGCTGGAGCAAAATAATATGACCGTATCGAAATATGAGGCTAAATTTGATGAGTTGTCCCGGTTTGCGTCCCACTTGGTGGATAATGAAGAGCGAATGAAGCGAATGTTTTTGCGAGGTTTGAAACCTGAGATACGTCAACATCTTATTTCTCATAAACTGTGTTTGTATTCAGATGTTGTAAATAGGGCTCAGTTAGTAGAGCGCGATAATGAGTTAACGCAATCAAAGGCGAACAGCCGACAAAATGATAATACCAGTGAGAGCAGTCATCGAAGCGGTGACAACAAGCGTGGAGAGAATCAACAGGCCAAAAATGGTAACCACTTCGGTGGTAATCAGGGCCAAAATAATAAGAATGGACATTTCAAGAAGAGGAGATTCAACAATAATGAAAAGACGTCAGCACCAGCACCCATTGTTAAGGAAGGAGAACGACCACCTATCATATGCTTCAAATACGGAGGAGAGGGACACATCAGTCCAAACTGCGCGATGCCGTCCAAAGCATGTTATAATTGTGGAAGAGAAGGTCACCTAGCGCGATTTTGTCATTCACCGAAGACAAGTTCAGCTAGGATGGAGGCACTAAAGGCCGTCCCAGAAAAGTCAAAGCCAGTAGTGCAAGGGAAAGCGTTTGTAGTGACCTCCCAGAAAGCAAAGAACCCGAATGAGGTAATCACGGGTAAGCTTATCATAAACTCTAGCAAAGTCTATACCTTATTTGATACCGGTTCTACCCATTATTTTATTTCTCCTACTTGCGCTCAACGATTAAATTTGACTCCGGAGAAATTAGACTTTGACTTATCTGTAGAAACTCTATTGGGAGAAACCTTCATTACATCCACTGTTTATAAGTCTTGTTTGGTTCAAATCGGTACCCTCATATTACCTGTCGATCTTATTTCATTGAAAATACTTGCATTTGACGTGATTCTAAGGATTGATTGATTAACTACTCATCATGCAAAAATTGATTATTTTCGTAAGGTTGTTAGCTTTCATATTCCTAACCAATCTGTTATGCGACTTCAAGCCACCAAACCATTAAAATCAATCACTGTCATCTCAAGCCATAAAGCTATTCGTTTATTGAAAAACGGATGTCAAGCTTTCTTAGCTCATGTCACAGATTTAAACAAAAATACGTCAGTTTTGAATAATATTTCTATTGTTTATGAATTTCCTGACGTATTCCCTGAAGAACTTCCTGGCCTACCCCCAGAGCGTGAAATTGAATTTTGTATCGACCTTGAACCCGGTACAAAACCCATTTCTAAAGCCCTATATCGAATGGCTCCTATTGAACTTCAGGAGTTAAAGACCCAACTGCAGGAATTGTTAGACATTGGCTTTATTCGTCCTAGTACTTCTCCTTGGGGTGCTCCTGTTCTATTCGTGAAGAAGAAAGATGGGAGTATGCGATTTTGTATTGACTATCGGGAGTTGAATCATGTCACCATCAAAAATAGGTACCCGTTACCACGTATTGATGACCTGTTTGACCAGTTGCAAGGAGCCAAATTCTTTTCAAAGATTGACCTTCGTTCCGGATATCACCAATTGAAGATTAGAACCGATGACATTCCAAAGACGGCTTTCAGAACTCGGTACGGGCATTATAAATTCCTAGTCATGTCCTTTGGATTGACTAATGCTCCTGCTGCCTTTATGGATATGATGAACCGAGTATTCAAGGAATATTTGGATCACTTTGTGGTCGTCTTTATTGATGACATCCTTATTTATTCCAAAAGCCGTGAAGATCATGAGCAACACTTGAGGCTGATACTCTAAAAGCTTCGTGAATATAAGCTTTATGCCAAGTTAAAGAAATGCGAGTTTTGGCTTGAGAAAGTAGCATTCCTTGGGCACGTGGTATCAAGTCATGGAATATCTGTTGACCCAGCAAAGATTGAAGCTATTCAAAGCTGGGAACAACCTAAATCAGTAACCGAAGTACGTAGCTTTCTCGACTTAGCTGGTTATTATCGGAGATTCGTAGAGGGGTTTTCTCGAATCGCTACTCCACTAACTCAGCTGACTCGGAAAGATACAAAGTTCAGTTGGAGCGAGGAATGTGAGAAGAGTTTTCAAGAACTCAAGAGGAGATTCATTTCAGCACCTGTTCTGACAATACCATCTGGTTCGGAGGGATTTGTCATCTACAGTGATGCTTCGGGCAAAGGGTTAGGATGTGTTCTCATGCAACATGGGAAAGTCATAGCCTATGCCTCACGACAACTCAAAGAATATGAGAGGAATTATCCTACTCATGATCTAGAGTTAACAGTTGTGGTCTTCGCACTTAAAATTTGGAGGCATTACTTGTATGGAGAGAAGGTGGAGATCTTTACGGATCATAAAAGCCTCAAATATTTCTTCACTCAAAAGGAACTCAACATGCGACAACGACGTTGGCTTGAACTGTTGAAAGATTATGATCATACCATCCAATACCATCTTGGAAAAGCGAACGTGGTAGCTGACGCATTGAGTAGAAGATCATATGCAAGTACGAGTACGATATTATCAACACAAAGGCCCATTTTGTGTGACTTGCAAAGGATGGAAATAGATTTAAAGACTCCAGGGACCCATGTGATGATGGCGAATATACGAGTAGAACCGACTTTAATTGATAAAGTTAAAACTGCTCAAGCTACAGACCTGGAGCTGATGCGTATGAGGAAGAAGGTGCAAGAAGGTGCTATGCCAGAAGCAAGAATCGATGATGAAGGAATACTTCGAGTCAACTCCAGACTTTGTGTTCCTAACGACCCTGATTTAAAGTATAAAATCATGATGGAGGCGCATAACACATCGTTTGCAATCCATCCTGGGAGTACCAAAATGTATCATGATATTCGTCATACATTTTGGTGGAGCAATATGAAGAGAGAGATAGCGCTGTTTGTCTCAAGGTGTCTAACGTGTCAACGAGTCAAGGCGGAGCATCAAGTACCAAAAGGTCCATTGCAACCACTTGAAATTCCAGAATGGAAGTGGGAGCACATAACCATGGATTTCGTTACCGGTCTTCCCAAAGTTTCTCAAGGCATAGATGCGATTTGGGTCATTGTTGATAGATTGACCAAGTCTGCTCATTTCTTACCGATACGAGAAACTTATACACTTGAACGTCTTGCTCGTATGTACATAAACGAGATTGTAAGACTGCATGGTATGCCAGTATCCATAGTTTCTGATCGAGACCCAAGATTCACTTCACGATTTTGGGTTAGTTTACAAAAAGCTATGGGCACGGATTTACGATTTAGTTCGGCATATCATCCTTAGACGGACGGACTATCAGAGAGGACTATTAAAACTCTTGAAGATCTATTAAGGCTCTGTGTCCTTGATTTCAAGGGAAGTTGGGACAAATTCTTACCATTGGTGGAGTTTTCCTACAACAACAGTTATCAAGCAAGTATTGGTATGGCTCCATTCGAAGCGTTGTATGGAAGAAAATGTCGTTCTCCAGTATGCAGGGATGAGGTGGGTAAAGCAACGTTGTTGGGACCGGAGTTGGTACGTATGACTACGGAAAAGATTCAAACGATCCGGCAACGTATAAAAACCTCACAAGATCGACAAAAGACTTATGCTGATCTTCATCGAAAGGATGTGGAATTCGATATAGGAGATCATATGTTGTTACGTGTTGCTCCATGGAAAGGAGTTACGAGATTTGGAAAGAAAGGAAAGCTCAATCCTCGATTCATCGGTCCATTTTTAATCCTTGATCGAGTAGGAACTGTGGCCTATAGACTCGCTTTACCGCCAAGTATGTCTCGTGTTCATAACATTTTTTATATATTCATGCTACGTAAATATGTGGAAGACCCGAACCACATTATTGAGTTACAACCGGACGAAATAGCGGAAGATTTGACGTATGAAGAGGTTTCTATTCAAATCTTGGATAAGAAGGAACATATTCTACGCACCAAGGTTATACCTCAAGTCAAAGTTTTGTGGAGAAACCACGATGTTGAAGAAATGACTTGGAAGTTAGAATCTGAAATAAAATCAAGGTATCCTTACCTCTTCGCCATACTAGGTACGTACCCTAATTTCGAGGGCGAAATTTTATAAGAAGGGGGGATTGTAAAACCCCAACTTTTTGAATAAAGATGAATTTTCTATAAATATTATTTTTGAATATTATGGAGTAAAATTGATATAATGTTATAGTTGGGGTAATATTTATAAATTTTGTAAAGTAAGCAAGTTGTTATAAAATATTCGTTTGGTCGGGGAATATTCTTTTTGTCAGGAAATATCCATACGACGGTACAATCATTGGTGGACCCCACAACGGAATTATTGTCGGATTGAGAAAATGATAAAAATATTTTATTAAAAATAACGACGGAAGTTTTACCGTTGATACTGTTGAACTACTCGATAGTAAAAGTACAGTAATATGTGTGGTTGCATAGTAGCACACGGTATTGATTATTGATGCTTACGTGAGAAGTCACTCAGTTTTGCTTATTTTATGGACCCCACTTAACCGTTTTTCAAAATAATCGGTAGAAAGTTATTTTATATAATAAAAGGTGGGGGCCCATGAGTGGGACCCATGTGTTTGGCAAAGTTTTGGTTGAAGACAATTTGTCACGGGGGAATTAGGTGGGGGGAGAAAAAAAGGGTCAGGAAAGGTGTATTATTAAGTTATATATATATATATATATATATATGATTGATAATGATATAGGCGGGACCCATATGTTGGGAGAATGATTTTGGGGAGTGAAATTTTGCTGGGAAAGAGTACTGACCGTCTATATATGTGTAATATATAATATATATTATATTTTATTTAAAAGATTTTGCTTTAAATATGAACCGTCAGATTAAAGTAAATCGATCTGGACCGTTCATGAGTTAGTTACTATGCATTTCATTTTTCTATAAATAGAAGCTCATTCCTTCATTATTTCTTACGAATTCACTGAAACTCTAGAGAGAGAAATTATAAAGAAACTATAGAAAAGTACTCTGCTACTTCCCTACTCTTATATTCAGTTTCTTTTATGGTAAGGGGTATTATTTCTTTTGTATTCATGAAGAGATCTTCTGTTATTCCATTATTTATTATTCTGTTGGAATAACCTATATACGCGGTCTACCCTATACTTGGTGACATTCTTCTATTATTCTGTTGGAACATCATGTCTGTGTGTTTTACACCGGACCTGGTTCCGTCTTTATTATTATTCTGTTGGAACATCATGCCTGTGTGTTTTACACCGGACCTGGTTCCGTCTTTATTATTATTCTGTTGGAACATCCTGTCTGTGTGTTTTACACCGGACCTGGTTCTTTCTTTATTATTCTATTGGAACATCCTGTCGGTGCAAATTTTTTCTGACATGGTTCCGTTATTATTATTCTGTTGGAATAACCTGTCTATGCGAAGTACCGCATGCATGGTGATTTTTTTTGTTATTCCATTCTTTATTATACTCAGTTGGTTAAAATCTTGACTTCTATACTCCATTAAATTAGTGGAATATCCTTGATATTTGCGCTTCATCCAGTATCTTTTTATGAAAATATTCTTCTGAGCATTCTTGAATTTTACTGCACAAAGTAGTATCATGTTGACAATTTGGACGTTATTAGTTCCTGGATAAATTAATTCTTGAACTTGTTTTATTGAATTCTTATATCATTGTCATCATCCTCATGTTTATATTATGTTGAAAGTCATTTGTTGCCTGTAGTGCATAGATGAACTTGGTATGATTATGACCAGGGATTATTCGGTGTAATCATGACCGTAATATTACGAATGATGTGGTAAAAGTCCTCATTGGCCCGTAGTGCATTGATGGACAGTTGTTGGCATGATCATGACCATTAATGAATACACAAATATTCTTGGCCCGTAGTGCATGGATTATTGTGGTCATGATACTAAAGAATATCATTGGCCGTAGTGCAGGGGTGATTCGATGATGTGGAATATTTGTTAAGCTGAATCTCAGCGATAACAGTGATGAAAAACCTTTTAAATCATAAAAGATAGTAGATTTTATTTTCTACTTGACTCTTTTAATGGATTGCTTGTTCCGCTGTAGTTAAACTTGATGTCTATTATATTTTATCAGTTTAACATTATTGGAGACTAATGATAATTTATTATGCATTATCTTAGTCATAATATTTCTTACTGGGCTAGTTGAGCTCACCCTTTCTTTCACTGTTCTCTTCAGGAAATGAGAATATAGTTGGGACGAGTCAGGGAACGGAGTGATGGTCCAGAGGATAGCATTAGTAGTCCTCACTATTCTGTGAAATAGTGTGATAATAATTGTTATGAGGACTCCTTTTGGGTTTGTATAATCTCTAGTAGACAATATTTGTATTCAAACTCAGTTTATATTTTGTCGTATTGTACACGACAGTTGTATTATTAAGTTGTATTTGAATTTTGTACCAAGTATCTGGCGACTCAAGATGGGTGATGTATACCTAATTTTGGGGGCGTCACATATGACGCGGATGTTTTTGAGAGGTTTGAAACCCGACATACGTCAATATCTCATTTCTCATAAATTTTCTCTATATTCAGATGTTGTGAATAGGGCTCAGTTATTGGAGCGCGATAATGAGTCAGCTCAATCGAAGAAGAACGACCTACAACTCAATGATAATCGTACCGATGGCAACGGTCATCAGAACAAGGATAACCAGCGTGGAGGAAATTATCGTGCCAGAAATGGTAACCACTTCGGTGGTAATCATGGCCAAGATAATAGAAGAAATAACTCAAGTGAAAATTTTAAGAAGAGAAGATTTAACGATGGCGGGAAGATGTCGGCAGCAGCACCAGCACCAGCAACAAATTCTAGGGGAGGAGAACGACCGCCAGTTAGATGCTATAAATGCGGAGAGGAGGGACATATAAGTCCAAACTGTTCACAGCATTCCAAGGTATGTTATAATTGTGGAAAAGAAGGTCATATCGCTCGAGATTGTACGGTAGCGAAACCCAGTCCAGCGGGGATGGTGACTCAAAAGGCTGTCCCAGAAAAGTCAAAGTCAACGGTTCCTGGAAGAGCGTTTGTCGTGACTGGTCAGAATGCGAGGAACCCGAACGAAGTTAGCACGGGTTAGTTAATTATAAATTCTTACGAAGTTTATACCTTATTAGATACCGGTTCTATCCATTCTTTTATCTCTCCTGCTTGTGCTCAACGTTTGAACTTGACTCTTGAGAAATTAGACTTTGACTTATTTGTTGAAACTTTGTTAAAAGAAACCTTCATTACATCTACTGTTTATAAATCTTGTTTGATCCAAGTTGGCACCATCACATTACCTATTGACCTTATTTCTTTAAAGATACTTACTTTTGATGTGATTTTAGGGATTGATTGATTAACTACTCATCATGCCAAAATTGATTGCTTTTGTAAGATTGTTAGTTTTCATATTTCTAAGCAACCTATTATTCGAATTCAAGCAACCAAACCATTGAAGTCAAACTCTTTCATATCAAGCTATAAAGTCATTCATTTATTGAAAAACGGATGTCAAGTTTTCTTAGCCCATGTTATGGACTTGAACAAAAATACGTCAGATTTGAATGATATTTCTATTGTTAGTAAATTTCCTGATGTATTTCCTAAAGAATTTCTCGACTTACTCCCAAAGTGTGATATTAAATTTTGTATCGACTTTGAACCCGGTACAAAACTCATTTCTAAAATCTCATATCGAATGGCTTCTATTGAACTTCGGGAGTTAAAAATTCAACTATAGAATTTGGTACCCGAGCCTCTATCTGGTGACTTTCTTTGTGGAATGCACCGAAGTCAGACTCTCCATAGGGGATGCCATATTTGTGTGGTAGTAAACTGATAGGTACCATTGTGACGTGCTATCCAAGGTTGGGATATGAGTCACAGTTGAGAGCAACCTAAGTCAGTAATCAAAATACGTAGCTTTCTAGGCTTAGTTGGTTATTATCGGAGATTCGTGAAAAGATTTTCTCGAATCGCTACTCCATTAACTCAGCTGACTCGTAAGGATACAAAATTTGAATGGAGCGAGGAATGTGAGAAGAGCTTCTAACAACTCAACATGCGACAACGACGTTGGCTCGAGCCGTTGAAAGATTACGATCACACCATCCAATACCATCCTGGAAAAGTGAACGCGAATGATGACGTGTTGAGTAGAAGATCGTATGCGGGTACGAGTGCGATGTTGTCAAACACAAAGACTCATTTCAAAAGATGGAGATAGAGTTAAAGATTCTAAGAACCTGTGTGAAGATAACGAATATACGAGTAGAATCGACTTTAATCGATAAAGTTAAAACCGCTCAAGCTACACACCGGAGCTGATGAATATGAAGAAGGAGGTGCAAGAAGTTGTTATTCCAAAAGTGAGAATCGGCGATGTGAGGAAAGCTCAAACCTTTGATTTATTAGTCCATTTGAAATCTTCGATCGAATAGGAACTGTGGCCTATATACTCGTTTTACCGCCAAGTATGTCGCGTGTTCATAACGTTTTTCACTTATCGAAGTTACGAAATTATGTGGACGACCCGAACCACATTATTGAGTTAGAACCAGACGAGATAGCAGAAGATTTAACGTACGAGGAGGTATCAGTCAAGATCTTGGATAGGAAGGAGCATATCCTACGCACGTCAATTTCAAGGACGAAATTTCATAAGGAGTGGAGGTTGTAAGACCCCGAAATTTTTTTTAATAAAATGGAATTTCCTTTATTTATTATTTTGAAATAGTAAGGGCTGAATTGATTAATGTGGTTAGTTATGGGTACAAATGCGCAAATATTTTAAATAAGCAAGTGGTTATAAAATATTCATTATTGTCGGGAAATATTCGTTTGGTCGTGGAATATTCTTGCTGTCAGGGAATATTCGTACGACGGCGCAGCCTTTTGTGGGCCCCATAACGGAAGCAATTGGATAAAGAAAACGACAAGTATAAGTTGTTTATAAATAACGGCGTAGTTGTTACCGTTAATACTGTTGAAATACTCGATGGTTAAAACACAGTAACACACGGTATTGCACCAATTATTGATTCTTACGTAAGAAGGCACTACTCAATAATTGTTATAGTAATTACTGTTCAATATTTTATTTTATTGATTCAATAATTGTTGCATTGATATATTATATTACTGTTGTTTCAATAATTGTCATTACACAGTATTTTCCATTATCGGAGCAATAATTCATATTATCTGAATAATATTATTAGATAATATTATTGGCAATGTCTAGAAAGTTCTGTCTAAGGAGAGGTTTGGTCACCTAATTGCGCGCCATTAAGGAGAGATCCTTATTGGAAAGCCCCCTCTTTCCTAGAAACGGTCTGGTTGTCAGTATTGTGATTCTGTAATATTATTTGTGAATAATTAATTATTGATTTATATGATAAGGAAAATATTCATTTTATGTGGATATAGATGGAGAAAATTTTTAATGTGACAATTGTTAAAAATTAATATTTTATCTTTTTTTGATAAAATAATTCATTTAAATATATTATTATATTTTAATAATATAATAATGGTGATATTTTTATAATGAATGTGGGATATATGAGTATATAAGGAGAAAGAGTATTTTTGTTGCATTAAACGATTAACACATGTTTTGTGTGTCGGTGGACTCCATTTCTTGACTGAAATTTGATTATAGCTTGTAAAATCGTCCGTATATAGATTTCGGTCAATTTATGTTTGGAGTTTGGAAAAACTTTCTTCTGTAAAGTTGTAGAGAATTGAATTTCCTGTAAAAATTTGAGAAATTCAAATTTTTCTGACAAAAGGGCTATTTATTATGAATTATTGAAGTTCCGAAGTTCCGAAATAATTGATTTTTGAAAGTTTTAATTATTTTTAATTAAGAAAAACGTTTTTTACATTTTGTGGGCATCATTAACATGTGATAGGGGCTGAATTCAGTTGGCAAAGGACTGCGTAGGAAATTTTGATATATATATATATATTAATATTATATTAAATTTTCTGCTTTGGTGTTCTAAGCATTTTTCTATAAATAGGGTGCTTAGGTTAGAATTGAAAATCACACCAGAAACTACAGATTTCTCTCTCTTTCTCTCTCTATATATCAAGCATATTTTGTGAGTATTTTGATACTTTGAGTGTTGCTATACGGTGCAAGTTCCTTTCAGCACTATACCCAGTATTCCAGCCAGAAGTATTATTCTTTCGAGGTAAGAGATGTTATTTTATTCGAAAATAATATTATATCTTCAATATTATTATGCCAAAATATTGGTTGGAATTTTTTATCAAATTTAGAACTTTTTCATGTCGGAGTTACTATTCATGAGTTACTATTCACGAGTTACTATTCATGAGTTACTATTCACGAGTTACTATTCACGAGTACTATTCACTAAGCATGATGATTTTTTTTTATGAAATTTCTATCTTTTAGTGTCGGAGTTACTATTCACGTATACGGCACTATTCACGTATACGGCACTATTCACGAATACGACACTATTCACAGAAAAATTAAATTTTCTTTTCTGTGTTCAAGATCGTCTGTTATGATTCCTATCTTGGATTGGATCTATGTTTTGGTCTTCATTCTTGAATTTTACTCCACTCTGGTTATTTATGAAGTATTTTTGAACTTGGATTGTTTAAAGTACGAATCCTTAATATTTGTTCTTTTGTTTCACTGGATTCGTTTTCTTTAAAATATTTTTCATCATCCTCAGTCCTAAATAATGATATAACTGAATATCTTTGGCCTGTAGTGCAAAGATGAATGATTTCTGATTGATATCTTTAGCCCGTAGTGCAAAGATGAACAGGTGTTTAGATGAACATGACCAACCGATGAATATCTTTGGCATGTAGTGCAAAGATGAATATTTGATTCTGGATACATATTGATTGATGTTACAGGGATAAAATGTTGACGATGAGCTTTTAAATTCATAAATAGAAGATAGTAGATTTCATTCTCTACTTAACTCTTCTAATGAATTATTATTTTTGCTGCGAATGTTGATTTAAAACTTGTTGTCTATTGTATTCTATTATATTTTTCCTGTTGAGGACTAACGATAATTTGTTCTATATTATCTTAGTTATAATGTTCTTTACTGGGCTAGTTGAGCTCACCATTTTCCTTGTTGTTCCATTTTTCTTCTCAGGAGACGAGAATATAACGGGAACTAGTCGGGGTGTGGAGTGATGGTTCAAGACAGTTATTTTAGTAGTCCTCACTATTTTTATAAAATAGTGTATCAATAATTGTAATGATGACTTATTTGAGTGTGGATATTGTCTAGAAGACAATATTTGTATTTAAACTCAGAGTTTATGTGTTGTCGTATTTTGCACGACAATTGTATTAATGAAGTTGTAGTTATTTCTGTACCATGTATTTGGCGACTCAGAATAGGTTGGGTGGATTGGACCTATTTTGGGGATGTCACAAATGTTGTCCATAAAGATTATATATGCCTAGGTATTTTTCTATTTCACAATATCGTATTTACTTGCAAAAAATATACTTGAGATTAGATTATTTTTCTTAATTTAATATTATTTCGGACTAATTAATTAGTTAATGAGGGACTATTAGTCCCTTAATATGAGACTATTAGTCCTATAAATTCTTTTGATAGTTTAAATAGAAGAAGACTATTAATCCCTCATTCATCATCTGATTATGTATATAATCTTTCATAAATAGCCTTATAAATGACAAAAAATCGTCTATGAGACTATTTAAAAGATTATTAATCTCTCATGACGGGATAAAGTAGTCGAAAATTATATTAAATTAAGATAAATAGTCTAATTCTAAGTAAATGTGTAAATGAACCGAGTCGAGCCGAGTATTGAGTTGCTCAGATTTGGTTAAGAAAATTTATAGAGTATAAAATAAAGTTTGATTGAGGCTCGTTTAGCTATCGAGTCGAGCACAATCTCGAATCAAGCCTGAGCAGTTTGAACTTTTCGAACGAATATGATCCGAGTATCAATAAAATATTACAATTCGAGAAGGTTTGAGTAATTAATTTATCGAACTTTAAAATTTGCTCATGCTTGAATCATTTATATTTCGAGTCGAGCTCGAATCAAATTTTTAATCGAGTGAGTACGGATCAAACTCGAACTGTTTACTTATTTTACATCCTTAATTTTAAGTATACTTTTTTGGCAAACAAACATGACCATAGAAATTTTTTAGGCAATAATAGAACAACTACGCGCCTAGGGTGAGAGTGTGGTTGAAATAGGTTGTATTATTATGTCCCTCATGGTTGTCGCTTTTAGTTTTTGAAAAACTTATACTGAGCAGTTAGTGATTACCCCTAATATCTTAGATAATTACGAACTTACCAAGATTTTATCCCTTCGCACGTTCGACAAACATAGTGGCAGAAACGGAACTGGAATTTTTTAAAAACGGTCAATGTCGAACTCTCACAACTGCCAAGAGTTTTTTTTTTTTTTTTTAATCAGCGAAATCTGTCCGTGCCTGGTTGTTAACTTGGTGCCGTGTCAAAAAACCGCTAGTATCTCACTACCCTATTTCTCGTCAAAAAAAAAAAAAAAAAATAATTTAAATTTATTCCCACTTAATGTAATCTTAATATCATATTGTTGATTTAAGTATATCAAGAAGTATTTAACTTAAAATATACTGACAATAATTAGTGGAAATGACTCTGGTTGCTTAAATAAAAAATCTCAATTTCGAGTCTATGTGGATGTATTAAACTTTTTTATGAGAGTTGTATAAGATTGTTCCGACATAATTTATTTAACATCAATGAATTGATTTTCTCTTAACTTTAATCCAATCATATAGATACCAAAAATATGTTAAAATATAAAAATTTTTATTTGATTACAAGTTGCGAAACGCTATAATTATAATGATGTAAAATAATCTAATCAAATAAATTTTATATTTTCGCGCGCATGCAATCTGCATCCGTACACTGCTCCAACACTCTACATTACTTAAGTTGATATTTTATACTTCAACTATATGGTATTTTAAGTGAAAGAGAGAGCTTTATTTTTTTCCCTTATTAATCTTTATTTATTTTTGTTGTTATAAGAATATTGGTTTTGTATACATGATCTTCTTAATACTTAATTTTAAGGACCAAAATTTATAGGTCTGTGCAAGCTAAGAAAATTCTGTCAAAAATATAATTGGCAGTCTTGTATCATATGCAAACATAATTTTATTAAACAATGAATATTAATTTTAAGTATGTCTGTATCTATAATCCCGAAATTTTTTTTGCATGGTTGAATATAGAATATCTAAAGTGTCAACTCTAAAAATTATTTAAAAAAAAAAATTGAGTTAACTCATAGCTATTCGAGTTATGAGGTACTCGAATAAGGTACTGAGTTAACTCATAGCTATTCAAGTTTAAGGTACTGATTTTTTTTTTTTAAAAAAAAAATTTAACTTGTAGTGACTGAGGCTGTATGATTTATTAGTATTGACTACTTTTCGTTTTAAAATGGAAATATTTACTGAATCACATAAAAGTGGAGAAAAAGTAGACAATCCTATAAATACCATTAATTTAGACTATATCCTTTAAAATATGTACCGAGTTGATCATGTCAATCAAACTGAGAAGGATGATCTATTTGCATTCTATCCCCATTATACTAAATGGGAATTCAATATAATGACAATTATTATTTATTTTCTCTCGTGTTTAATGGAAGATATTTTAGCGCAATAATATTGTACTATAGAAGATTAAATATGTTCTATTTTCTTTCTTTTCTTTTTTTAGAAATTATTGAGTTATCGTGCAATAAAAAAGTTAATTGAGAGCATATATATACTCAAATGAATCATGACCTGGATGACCTAATAGATTGAGTATAGTAGGGATTGTACAGTAATCTTAACAATTTAGTTGATGATTGTTTGTAATGATTATAATTATAATTTATGGGATTATATATTAAGAAAATTGAATGGAAATATTATATATATATATATATATATATATATATATATATATATATATATATATATATACTTATCTGAAGTGAATCAAAGGTTAATACTTAGTATTATGTCATTAAGACAATTATGTCCTCCTTATTAGTACTTAGAGTTAGCATCAATCAATTGTCCCATGATACAATGACAACGTGTGTTATAGTAGCACTACAAATATCACACACAACGAACCAAATAAAATGTTCTGAACTCTCTCAAATACACTATATGAATATGACTTATGAAATGATGAATGACTTAAGATTTGAATGGCTTTAAAACTTGAATGACTTAAGACTTGAATGCCTGAATTTGAATGAATCAAATGGTTGTCCCCTTTAAGAGCATTCACAACAGTTTTCTCAATCAACTCTTTATCCCCAATTTTAAAAAATACATCAATAAATCATTATCCAACAGTTTTCTTATCTTTATTTGACCCTCTATTTTAATCACTATATAGGATTTTACTCTTCAGTGTGAGGGAGTCAAAAAATTGTTCCCTATATATGCAAAATGACAATTCCCACCCTTATTTAAGTGGACAACCCATCAATCATACACATCTTGACATTATTGTCACATGACTTTTTTACTACTTCATTTTCAAATTATAAAATTAATATTGACTTATTTTTTAAAAATTAATTTTAAACGTATTCAAATTTAAAATTAATATAAATTTATTTAATTTATGTCAATATAATTATAAATATTATAAAAGTATTATTAATAAAATTTATTATTTTCAAAATTTAAATGAATCATATTAAATTTAAATTTAAAATATCACAAATTAACTTTTTAAAAATTAATATTGATCTTATGTACATTTGCAGCTTCAATCCATTCAATACTCACTCTATAAATTACTTAAAATTTAAAATAAAATAAAAAATATTTTACAGTGGAATACAATTGATAAATTATACTCTCTCTCTTATAAATTATAAGATTATTATTAATTTAATGTTTTGATTGTTGAAACTTTCAAATTAAAATTTTTACTTTTAAATTTCATTATTTAAGGAATCAATATAAGGAACCTGTTGGGTACATAGTGAAAAAATTAAATCCTATTTTACAGAATGACTCAATAGTATTGCAGAGTAAGGATGGAGATAAGAAAACTATTGTGAATGCTCTAAATTATTTAAAGGAGGGTTTAGTGACCCTTCAGATGGGTCACAACCCTTGCGAACTGATGGGACACTAATAAAATGGCACGAATCAGAACCCTTGCTAATTGATGGGATACGAATGAAATGGCACGGATGAAAAGGCATGGCTTGAAAGAGAGTGTTCGCTAGGGCCCAAAATGCTGCAAAAGCAGCGCTACACCTTAGCGCTACAACACTAGGTCCCAAAACGCTAAACAGTTTTCCCACATTCACTTGATAATAAATAAAAAATTGGAACTAAGTAAAAAAAATATTAAATAAATTTTACCCAAAAAGATATATACAATGACCCAGACCCACGAGCCTCGAGCCCGAGCCCTAGCTCAATCGGTCGATCAGCAGCGGCGGCGCGTACACGTGTGGTTAAACCAAATCTTGCTAGATTCTCTTTCCTCTACAAAAGTGGGGTGCCCCTTAGGGCCCAAATCTAAGAGCTAACTAATTGTATATATACTCAATTTATTTTTGTTTTTAACCGATGTGGGACTTAGCTTCCCATAAGTACTTATTATCATTTTCAAGGGTAATATTTGGGAGTTAATTTCTGTGATGCCCCAAATTCAGATACCTCTACCTGAACTTGGTGCTCCACGATACAACTCATATTCTATCTAAATATCAATACATTATGGAATAATATAAAGATAATATGTCATTACATACCGCTCCCAGGTTCTCGAGACCTTTACTATTACATAACTTAGCTTAGGTCCTTAAAATACACATAATTGATATAAGTCTTAATATAATTCATTATCATAATCACTTAATATCTAACATCTAAAGCTACTCTATAGCCTTACCCTTCCCTTTGTACTTCCTCAAGCCACTATGTAAGACCCCAACTTTTATGAATAAAGAATAATTTTTTTTAATATCATTTTGAATATTAGGGTGTGAATTTGATATAATGTTATAGTTGTGGGTAATATTTATAAATTTTGTAAAGTAAGTAAGTTGTTATAAAATATTCGATTGGTCAGGAAATATTCGTTTTAATAGGGAATACTCGTACAACGACATAATCATTGGTGGACCCCACAATGAAATTGCTGTCGGAGTTAGAAACCGATAGAAATATCTTTTTATAAAAATAACGGCGAAAGTTTTACCGTTAACTGTTGAAATACCCGGTGATAAAAGTACCGTAATACACGTGGTTGCATAGTAGCACACGGTATTGATTATTGATGCTTACGTGAAAAGTCACTCAGTTTTATTCAATTATTTTCACAGTAATTGCTGCATAGTATCTCACGTTATTGATTCAATTATTGTTATAATATTTTAATTTATTAAATCAATAATTGAGATGACAAGTTATTCATATTATTATTTGCATTATTGACAATGTCTAGAAAGTTCTATCGAGAAAATAGGTTTGGTTACCTAATTGCGTGCCAATAGGGAGAAATCCTTATCAGAAAGCCCCCTCTTTCTTCGGAATGATCTGGTTGTTAATATTGCAAGTTATATTATTGATGAATAAATGTTATTAAAAATATTGAGGGAATTTTTATGATGTATTTGTTATAAATTTGGCTTATTACTTGGACCCCCCACTTACCCATTTTTCAAAATCGTCAGAGATAGTTATCTTAGTTTTGTATATATATATATATATATATATATATATATATATATATATATATATCTTATAATAAGTTTTATTTTTTTATGAAAAATAGAATATATTATATTTTATTATGCATAGTATTTGCATATTAAAATTAGAAAATCAGAATTCTTCACCTGTGATTTCATATAAAATTACTGTGTAGTCCGTGATTTTTCCTAAATAGTATCCTTCCATTCCCTATAAATAGAATGCTTAGTTTAGAATTGAAAATCACATCAGAATCAGAAAATTCTTCTTCTATAATGTTGAACGTATTTCTTTAGAGTTTAAGGAAGTTTTGAGCGTAGAAAATAGTATAAGTTTTTTTCAAGAATATTCTCGCCCTACCAGTCGGAAGTACTCTCTTTTAAGGTAAAGGATATTATTTCTGTTCAATATTCGTAAGAAATAATATTTTCTTCCATACTCTGTAGTATGTAAATAATATTATTTCGTTTTAGATTCCGAATTTTACACTCATTTTATTAAAGTATTGCTTCTATACTCCGTAAAATTAGTAGAATATCCTTGAAATTTGCGCTTCATCTAGTATCTTTTCACGAAAATATTATTCTGAACATTCTTGATAGGTTTTAACTTTTTCATGCGGGGGTACTATTCACGGGGTACTATTCTCGAAGTACTATTCATGGGGTACTATTCACCCGGGGTACTATTCATGATAAAAATTAATTTCTTTTTGGTCCAAATCATTTTTGATACAATATTATTCTTGAATTTTACTCCACAAGCAGTATCATGTTGACAATTTAGACATTATTGAATTCTGAATAAATTAAATTATAAATCTTTAAAATTTATCATTGCTTTCATTTAATTGAATTCTTATATCATTGTCATCATCCTAATGCTTATATTGTGATGAAAGTCATCTTTGGCCCGTAGTGCATAAATGGACTATTGATTGGTATGATTATGACCATGGATTATTCGGTATAATCATGACCTGTAATGTTACAAATGATGTGGTAAAAGTACTCATTGGCCCGTAGTGCATTGATGGACAGTTGTTGACATGATCATGACCATTAGTGATAACACGATTATCCTTGGCCCGTAGTCCATGGATAATTCGTGGATGTGATACTAATGAATATCCTTGGCCAGTGCATGAATAATTCAGTGATGTGAATTATTTATTAAGCTGAGTCTCAGCGATAAAATTAATGATAACCTTTTTAAATCATAGAAGATAGTAGATATCATGCTCTACTTGACTCTTATAATGGATTTCTTGTTCGCTACAGTTAAACTTGTTGTTTATTGTATTATACAGTTTAACACTGTTGAAGGCTAACGATAATTTATTCTGCATTATCTTAGTCATAATATTTCTTAATTGGTTAGTTGAGCTCACCCTTTTACTTTCATTGTTCTCTTCAGGAAATGAGAATGTAATCGGGACTAGTCGGGTAATGGAGTGACGATCCGAGATGGTGACTGTAGTTGTCCTCACTATTTTATAAAATAGTGTGATAATAATTATAATGAGGACTTTATTTGAGTTTGGATACTATCTACGAGATAATATCCGTGTTAAAACTCTCAGCTACGTTTTGTCTTATTGTATAAATGAAGTTTGTATTTAAGTTCTGTACCATGTATTTGACGACTCAGAATGGGTGATGTATACTTATTTTGGGGGCGTCACAGTTGGTATCAAAGCTTAGGGATATGATTCCTAGCTGAGATGTGAGACTAGAACTAGGAGAGGAGAGACGGGTAAATCTTTTGCTAGTATGACCTACCTAAGCTTATTTGTTATTTAATTGGTCGGTAAGAATATATGGATAATATGTGTCATGTCAATTAACCTTTATTTTGTGGCAGTATTTAAAAATGACATCTGAAAATGTTGAGATAAGCACAGGAGCACAGGAGACCATTGAGTCACCATAGATCAATAACCAGGATAATGTGCATCAAGAAGTCAACAATCCTCAGGTAAACAATAACACCGACCAAATGATGAACGATGGGATATTCAGAGGCTTTCTACAATTCATGCAACATCAGGCGAGAGCGACTCCTATTCAAAATGCAGGTGGAAACACTGGAAACTCACAGATGGTTACCGCTAAGCAGTTCAAAGAGCTGGGACCACCAGAGTTTTTGAGAAAGCCAGAACCACTTAAGGCAGAGATGTGGATAAAGCAGATTACCAAGATATTTGATGTCTTGGGATGCTCCGAGGAGTAAAAGGTTCCGTTTGCCACCTTCATGTTGAGAGGAGAGGCAGATTACTGGTGGAAATCTGTAAAACGTACTCAACCTGCCACACTGAAGATGTCTTGGGAGAAGTTCCAAGAATTGTTCAACGACAAGTACTTTCCCGAAAGTATTCGTCACATGAAGTAGGTGGAGTTCATCAAGCTGGAGTAAAATAATATGACCGTGTCGCAGTACGAGGCTAAATTTGTCGAGTTATCCCGGTTTGAATCCCACTTGGTTGATAATGAGGAGAGAATGATGTGAATGTTTATGCGAGGTTTGAAACCCGAAATACGTTAATACCTCATTTCTCACAAACTATATTTGTATTAAGATGTTGTAAATAGGGCTCAGTTATTGGAGCGTGATAATGAGTCAACCCAACCAAGAGAGAGCAGTCGGCAAAACGATAATACCAGTGGTAGCAGTCATCGAAGCGGTGACAACAAACGTGGAGGAAATCAACATGCCAGAAATGGTAACCACTTCGGTGGTAATCATGGCCAAGACAATAAAAGTGGAAATTTCAAGAAGAGGAGATTCAATAATTATGGAAAGACATCAGCACCAGCACCCGTTTTCAAGGAAAGAGAACGACCACCGATCGTATGCTTTAAGTGCGGAGGGAGGGACACATCAGTCCAAACTGCACGATGCAGTCCAAAACATGTTATAATTGTGGAAGAGAATGTCACCTAGCCCGATTTTGTCGTGCAATGAAGTCAAGTCCAGCTGGGATGGAGACACCAAATGCCGTTCCAGACAAGTCAAAGCTGGTAGTTCAAGGGAGAGCATTTATCGTGACCTCCCAAAAAGCAAGGAACCCGAACGAGGTCATCACGAGTAAGCTAATCATAAACTCTTGCGAAGTCTATATCTTATTTGATACCGATTCTACCAATTCTTTTATTTCTCCTACTTACGCTCAACGTTTAAATTTAACTCCAAAGAAATTAGACTTTAACTTGTCTGTTGAAACTCCGTTAGGAGAAACCTTTATTACATCCACTGTTTATAAGTATTGTTTGATTCAAATCGGTACCCTCACATTACATGTCGATCTTATCTCTTTGAAAATACTTGCATTTGATGTGATTTTAGGGATTGATTGGTTAACTACTCATCCGCTAAAATTGATTATTTTCGTAAGGTTGTTAGCTTTTATATTCCTAACCAAACTATTATGCGAATTCAAGCAACCAAACCACTAAAGTCAATCACTGCCATATCAAGCCATAAAGCTATTCATTTATTAAAAAACGGATGTCAAACTTTCTTAGCCCATGTCACAGATTTAAATAAAAATACGTCAAATTTGAATGATATTTCTATTATTAATAAATTTCTTGACGTATTCCCTGAAGAACTTCCTGGCCTACCCCCAGAGCGTGTAATTGAATTTTGTATCGAACTTGAACCCGGTACAAAACCTATTTCCAAAGCCCCATATCGAATGGCTCCTATTGAACTTCAGGAGTTAAAACCCCAACTGCATGAGTTGTTAGACATTAGTTTCATTCGTCCTAGTACGTCTCCTTGGGGTGGTCCTATTCTATTCGTAAAGAAGAAAAATAGAAGTATGCGACTTTGTATTGACTATCGGGAGTTGAATCATGTCACCATCAAAAATAGGTACTCGTTGCCTCGCATTGATGACCTGTTTGACCAGTTGCAAGGTGCCAAATTCTTTTCAAAGATCGATCTTCGTTTCGGATATCATCAGTTATCATCAGTTAAAGATTAAAACTGATGACATTCCAAAGATTGCTTTCAGAACTCGGTACGAGCATTATGAATTCCTAGTCATGTCTTTTGGATTGACTAATGCTCCTATTGCCTTCATGGATATGATGAACCGAATATTCAGGGAATATTTGGATCATTTTGTGGTCGTCTTTATTGATGACATCCTCATTTACTCCAAAAGTCGTGAAGATCATGAGCAACACTTGAGGCTGATACTCCAAAAGCTTCGTGAAAACAAGTTATATGCCAAGTTGAAGAAATACGAGTTCTGACTTGAGGAAGTAGCATTCCTTGGGCACGTGAAATTAAATCACGGAATATCTGTTGACCCAGCAAAGATTGAAGCAATACAAAGCAGGGAGTAACCTAAGTCAGTAACCGAAGTACGTAGCTTTTTGGGCTTTGTGAGATTCCAAATTTTATGAATAAAGATTTAAATTTCTCGAAATATTTTTTTAGTATTATAGTGAAGATTTGATATAATGTTATAGTTGTGGGTAATATTTACAAATTTTACAAAGTAAGCAAGTGGTTATATAATATTCGATTGGTCGGGAAATATTCGTTTTAATAGAGAATATTCGTACGATGACACAATCATTGGTGGACTCCACAATAGAAGTATTGTCGTAGTTAAAAAACGACAAAATTATCTTTCTATAAAAATAATGGCGGAAGTTTTACCGTTAACTGTTGAAACACTCGGTGTTAAAAGTACAGTAATGCGTGTGGTTGCATAGTAGCACACGGTATTGATTATTGATACTTAAGTGATAAGTCACTCAGTTTTGTTTTACTGATATTATTAATGCAATAAAATAGAAAAACTTTTTATATAAAACAGAATACCTTTATAAAGTTATTCATTTTATTAGATTATAAATAGAATATATTATATTTTATTTAAAAGATTTTACTTTAAATATGAATCGTCCGATTAAAAGTAAATCAATCTGGACCGTTCATGAATTAGTTACTATGTAGTCCATTCTTATATAAATAGAAGCTCATTCCTTCATTATTTCTTACGAATTCACTGAAACTCTAGAGAGAGAAACTATAGAGAGAAAGAAGAAAAGTGTTCTGCTACTTCACTACTCCTATATCCAGTACTCTTCTTTCTAAGGTAAGGAATATTATTTGTTGTACCCGTAAGGGGTATTATTTGTTTTATATTCATGAAGAGAACTTCTGTTATTCCATTATTTATTATTCTGTTGGAATAACCTATATACGCGGACTACCCTATACTTGGTGAAATTCTTTTGTTATTCCATTCTTTATTATTCTGTTGGAATAACCTGTCTGTGCGGTCTATCGTATGTATGGTGATTTCCGTTGTTATTTCATTCTTTATTATTCTATTGGAATATCCTGTCGGTGCGTATTACGCCTGACCTGGTTCTATTATTTATTATTTTATTCTTTATTATTCTGTCGGAATATCCTGTCTGTGCGTATTACGCCTGACCTGGTTCCATTATTTATTATTTCATTCTTTATTATTCTGTCGAAATATCATGTCTGTGCGTTTACGCCGGACCTGGTTCTATTATTTATTATTCTGTCGGAATATCCTGTCTGTGCGTTTTACGCCGGACCTGGTTCTATTATTTATTATTCTGTTGGGAATAACATGTCTGTGCAGTCTATCGCACGCATGGTGAATCCTTCTGTTATTCCATTCTTTATTATTCTGTTAAAATAACATGTCTATGTAGATTACCACATGCATGGTGAATGATCCTTTGTATTTATTCCTTATTAAATTGTGGAAATGATCTGTATACGTGGATTACCGCATGGCGGACGAAAATCCATTTGCAGTTTTATATATTCTATTATACTCAGTTGGTTAAAGTTTTAGCTTCTATACTCCATGAAATTTATGGAATATCCTTGATATTTGCGCTTCATCCAGTATCTTTTCATGGAAATATTCTTCTGAGCATTCTTAAATTTTACTCTACAAAGAAGTATCATGTTGATAATTTGGACGTTATTGGTTCCTGGATAAATTAATTCTTGAACTTATTTTATTGAATTATTATGTCATTGTCATCATCATTATGTTTATATTATGTGGAAAGTCATCTGTGGCCTGTAGTGCATAGATGGACTTGGTATAATTATGACCAGGGATTATTCGGTATAATCATGACCGTAATGTGATGAATGATATGGTAAAAATCCTCATTGGCCGTAGTGCATTGATGGACAGTTTTTAGTATGATTATGGCTATGGATTCTCTTCGGCCAAGGGTGCAAAGTAAATTATTTTATGGCATGATCAGGACCGTTGATGAGAACACGATTATCTTTGGCCCGTAGTGCATGGATAATTCATGGTCGTGATACTAAAGAATATCATTGGCCTGTAGTGCAGGGATGATTCGATGATGTGGATTAATTATTGAGCCGAGTCTCAGCAATGAAATATTAATTCATGGATGTGATAATAATTAATATCTTTGGCCGTAGTGCAAAGATGATTTAATTAGTATGATTATGAGCAGAAATTGTGATTTGGTATAACCATGATTTTTGATGTTTCAGGTGAAGATAGGTGATGAAAATTATCTTCATCCTGAGTGCGAAAAGGAATTCAGAATCACAATTATGATTATGAGTTATTCATATGATTGTGGACAGGAATTGTTGATTGATGTTACATGGATAAAATAGTATGGGTGGACTTTTAACATGGAGAAGATAATAGACCTGATGGTCTATTTGACTCTTTTAATGGATTGCTCATTCCGCTGCAACTATGGTTGAAAATTTTTATCATCTACCATATGTTCTAAATCTCTGAGTTATTATTGATGAAAGCTATTGATAATGTAATTATCTTTAGTCATGATATTCTTTACTGGGCTAGTTGTGCTCACCCTTTTGCTTCATAATTCCTTTCAGGTAATAAAAGAGTAGCTGGGTCGAGCGGAGTATTAAGAGGATTAGAACGGTGGTCTCTAGCTATGGAGATTCTCCCTAAACAGTATAAAAAAGTTTATTTAGTAGTTATATTTGGTGAATCCAATAGGGTGAGGTGAACCCAACTTTGAAAAGATGTTTTTTCACTATCATACAAGATGTCTAATGATATACAACTTCGTGTTATCATAAGACAGGGTTGTACACATCCACTTGCTGAGTATATCTACGAGCACTACCTATATCATCTTGGAGTTTATTTGAAATATAATTTTCACTTGGAGACAACGAAGATAATTATATGTCAAGAGAAGACTCACCATTGGAAAGAAGATGATAGTAATCTTCTCATTTTTCTTTGGGGTCTATTGGGTCAACCAAGGATAATTTTGTGGACATATGATATCTATCATAATCTAGACGTATGACCTCCCATGTACGAAGGTTTTCTTGAGCACTTCTCAAAGATTTTAATTTCTAAAACAATTATTGACTGTACCTTTATGTAAGGTAACATTGTAAGGTCTTATGGTCAAGGCACCACGAGAGTATTATATATATTTGTGTTAAAACTCACAGCTTATCTGTTGTCGTGCTCTGCACGACAGTTCAACAGTTGTATAAATGAAGTTTGTATTTGATTTTTATAGTATGATATCTGGCGACTCAGAATGGGTCGTGTGGACCTATTTTGGGGGCGTCACAGGCTTAGCTGGTTATTATCGGAGATTCGTAGAAGGATTTTCTTGAATCACTACTCCATTAACTTAGCTGACTCGAAAAGATACAAAATTCGGTTGGAGCGAGGAATGTGAGAAGAGTTTTCAAGAACTCAAGAGGAGACTCATTTCACCACTTGTTCTGACAATACCATCTGGTTCGGAGGGATTTGTCATCTACAGCGATGCTTCAGGCAGAGGGTTAGGATGTGTTCTCATGCAACATGGGAAAGTCATAGCCTATGCCTTGCGACAACTCAAAGAATATGAGAGGAATTATCCTACTCATGATCTAGAGTTGGCAGCTGTCGTTTTCGCGCATAAAATCTGGAGGCATTACCTGTATGGGGAGAAAGTGGAGATTTATGCGGATCATAAAAGCCTCAAATATTTCTTCACCCAGAAGGAACTCAACATGCGGCAACGACGTTGGCTCGAGTTGTTGAAAGATTACGATCATACCATTCAATACCATCCTGAAAAAGCGAACGTGGTAGCTGACGCGTCGAGTAGAAGATCATATGCGGGTACGAGTACGATATTGTCAATGCAAAGGCCCATTTTGTATGACTTACAAAGGATGGAGATAGAATTAAAGACTCCAGGGACCCACGTGATGATGGTAAATATACGAGTAGAACCGACTTTAATCGATAAAGTTAAAGCTGCTCAAGCTACAGACTTGGAGTTGATGCGTATGAGGAAGAAAGTACAAGAAGGTGCTATTTCGGAAGCAAGAATCGATGAAGAAGGAATACTTCGATTCAACTCTAGACTTTGTGTTCCTAACGACTCTAACTTGAAGTATAAAATCATGATGGAGGCGTACAACACACCGTTTGCAATCCATCCTGGGAGTACCAAAATGTTTTGTGATCTTCGACATACATTTTGGTGGAGCAATATGAAGAAAGAGATAGCGGAGATTATCTCAAGGTGTCTAACTTGTCAACAAGTTAAGGTGGAGCATCAAGTGCCAAAAGGTCCATTGCAACCACTTGAAATTCCAGAATAAAAGTGGGAGCACATTACCATGAACTTCGTTACTGGTCTTCCAAAGGTTTCTCAAGGCATAGATGCAATTTGGGTCATTATTGATAGATTTACCAAGTCTGCTCATTTCTTACCTATACGAGAAACTTATTCACTTGAATGTTTTGCTCGTATATAAATAAACGAGATTGTAAGACTGCATGGTATGCTAGTATTCATAGTTTCTGATCGAGAACCAAGATTCACTTCACAATTTTGGGTCAGTTTGTAGAAAGCTATGAGCACGAATTTACGATTCAGTTCGGCATATCATCCTTAAACAGACGAGCAGTTGGAGAGGACTATTCAAACTCTTGAAGATTTATTAAGACTCTGTGTCCTTGACTTCAAAGGAAGTTGGGACAAGTTCTTGCCATTAGTGAAATTCTCTTACAACAACAGTTATCAAGCAAGCATAGGCATGGCTCCATTCAAGGCATTGTATGGATGCAAGTGTCGTTCTCCAGTATGCTGGGACGAGGTGGGTGAAGCAACGTTGTAAGGATCAGAATTAGTACGCATAACTACGGAAAAGATTCAAATGATCCGATAACATATAAAGACCTCACAAGATCGATAAAAGAGTTATACTGATCTTCATCAAAAGGATGTGAAATTCAATGTTGGAGATCATGTGTTGTTATGTGTTACTCCATGGAAGGGAGTTACAAAATTTAGAAAGAGAGAAAAACTCAATCCTCGATTCATTGGCCCATTCGAAATTCTCGATCTAGTAGGAACTATGGCCTATAGACTCGCCTTACCGCCAAGTATGTCTCGTGTTCATAACGTTTTTCACATATCTATGTTACATAAATATGTGGAAGACCCGAACCACATTATTGAATTAGAACTAGACGAGATAGTGGAAGATTTAACGTATGAAGAGGTACCTGTTAAAATCTTGGATAAGAAGGAACATATTCTATGCTCCAAGGTTATACATCAAGTCAAAGTTTTGTGGAGAAACCACGATGTTGAGGAAATGACCTAGGAGTTCGAATCTAAAAGGAAATCAAGGTATCCTCACCTCTTTGACATACCAGGTACGTACGCCAATTTCGACAACGAAATTTTATAAGAAGGGGAGGTTGTAAGACCCTAACTTTTATGAATAAAGAATAATTTTCTCTAAATATCATTTTGAATATTATGGTGTGGATTTGATATAATGTTATAGTTGTAGGTAATATTTATAAATTTTACAAAGTAAGCAAGTTGTTATAAAATATTCGATTGATCGGGGAATATTCGTTTTAACTAGGAATATTCGTACGATGGCACAATCATTGGTGGACTCCACAACGGAATTACTGTCGGAGTTAGAAAACGACAGAAATAACTTTTTATGAAAATAACGACGAAAGTTTTACCGTTAACTGTTGAAATATCCGGTGATAAAAGTACAGTAATACGCGTGGTTGCATAGTAGCACACGGTATTGATTATTGATGCTTACGTGAGAAGTCACTCAGTTTTATTCATTTATTTCTATAGTAATTGCTGCATAATATCTCACATTGTTGATTCAATTATTGTTACAATATTTTATATTATTAAATCAATAATTGAGATGACAAGTTATTCATATTATTATTTGCATTATTGACAATGTTTAGAAAGTTCTGTCGTGAAAAGGGGTTTGGTCACCTAATTTCGTGCCAATAGGGAGAAATCCTTATCGAAAAGCCCCATCTTTCATGGGAATGATCTGGTTATTAATATTGCAAGTTATATTATTGATGAATAAATGTTGTTAAAAATATTGATGGATTTTTTATGATGTATTTGTTGTAAATTTGGCTTATTACTTGGATACTTACCCATTTTTCAAAATAGTCGGAGATAGTTATCTCAGTTTTGTTATATATATATATATATATATATATATATATATATATATATATATATATATATATATAGTCCGGATCCTATCCGGGATCCCGGACGTTCTTAAATTGCAGAATTTTTTTTAAAACAACTAAAAAAAAGTTTAATATTTTATGGAACTTGATTTTTTTCATAATACAGTATTTTTGGTGTGATTTGGATACATATAACAAAGTTTTTATTTTAGTTGTTTTAAAAAAAAAAGCAAAAACAAATAAAATAAAAAAATTCCGCATTTTAACAAAAAGCGGACTCCCGCACCTGATCCTGTGTGTGTGTGTGTGTGTGTGTGTGTGTGTGTATATATATATATATATATATATTATAATAAATTTTGTTTTTTATGAAAAATAGAATATATTATATTTTATTATGCATAGTATTTGCATAGTGTCTGTATAGTGTTTGCATAGTAAAAATTAGAAAATTAGAAAATCAGAATTCTTTGCCTGTGATTTCGTATAAAATTACTGTGCAGTCCTTGATTTTTCCTAAATAGTATCCTTCCATTCTCCTATAAATAGAATGCTTAGTTTAGAATTAAAAATCACACCAGAATCAGAAAATTCTTCTTCTATAATATTGATCGTATTTCTTTAGAGTTTAAAGAAGCTTTGAGCGTAGAAAATAATATAAGTTTTTTTCAAGAATATTCTCACCCTACCAGTCAGAAGTACTCTCTTTTTAAGGTAAGAGATATTATTTTTATTCAATATTCGTAAAAAATAATATTTTCTTCCATACTCTGTAGTATGTAAGTAATATTATTTCGTTTCAGATTCTGAATTTTACACTCATTTTGTTAAAGTATTAATTCTATACTCCGTGAAATTAGTAGAATATCCTTAAAATTTGCGCTTCATTTAGTATCTTTTTACGAAAATATTATTCTGAACATTCTTAATAAGTTTTAACCTTTTCATGCCTGGGTACTATTCACGGGATACTATTCTCGAAGTATTATTCACGGGGTATTTTCACTCGGATATTATTCACCCGGGGTACTATTCATGATAAAAATTAAATTTTTTTCGGTCCAAATCATTTTTGATACAATATTATTCTTGAATTTTATTCCACAAAGCAGTATCATGTTGACAATTTGGACATTATTGAATTATGAATAAATTGAATTATAAATCATTAAAATTTATCCTTGCTTTCATTTAAATGAATTCTTATATGATTGTCATTATCCTCATGCTTATATTCTAATGAAAGTCATCTTTGACCCATATTGCATAGATGGACTGTTGATTGGTATTATTATGACCATAGATTATTCGGTATAATCATGATCTGTAATGTTACAAATGATGTGGTAAAAACCCTCATTGGCCCGTAGTGCATTGATGGACAGTTGTTGGCATGATCATGACCATTGGTGATAACACGATTATCCTTGCCCCGTAGTGCATGGATAATTCGTGGATGTGATACTAATGAATATTCTTGGCCCGTAGTGCATGAATAATTCAGTGATGTGGATTATTTATTAAGCTAAGTCTCAGCGATAAAATTGATGATAAACTTTTTAAATCATAGAAGATAATAGTTATCATACTCTACTTGACTCTTCTAATGGATTGCTTATTCCGCTGCAGTTAAACTTATTGTTTATTGTATTATTCAGTTTAATACTGTTGAAGGCTAACGATAATTTATTCTGCATTATCTTAGTCATAATATTTCTTACTGGGCTAGTTGAGCTCACCCTTTTGCTTTCATTGTTCTCTTCAAGAAATGAGAACGTAACCGGGACTAGTCGGGGAATGGAGTGACGGTCCGAGATGGTGGCTATAGTAGTCCTCACTATTTTATAAAATAGTGTGATAATAATTATAATGAGGACTTTATTTGAGTTTGGATACTGTCTACGAGACAATATCCGTGTTAAAACTCTCAGCTACGTTTTGTCTTATTGTATAAATGAAGTTTGTATTTAAGTTATGTACCATGTATTTGGCTACTCAAAATGGGCGATGTATACCTATTTTGGGGGCGTCACACACTACCCTGCTCAGCCTTAATTGTACAATTTGTAATAAGCAAGGGTGAGTAACAAATTTGCTCAACAAGTATAAATAGATAGCTATATGAAGATTTTTGAATAATCTCATAAGTTTAATCAATTGACAACAGTTCAAAGATAATTGAATGAATTTAGGTGACTGTCCAAAGAATTTCAGAGTCTTTAAATTTTGAGTGGTCATTGAGGATCACAAACTCCTATAAGGATTGACAGTGGTTTACTGCAAACCTCCAAAAATAGGCATATGAGGTGATCAGCCCCGTCGTACCCACATTATGCATAACGTTTAGTCGTAGAGCGTAGTCGGTCCCCCGACATAAATAATAATACACCTTACACTTGAGGGTTATTCGTCTCAGCAGATCACAAGAGTCCTTACCAAAGCCATTGGTTTGGATAGCTTTCCCAAAAATTGGATTGATTGTCAATCTTACTTACTTCTTGTTCTAGCCGAAACAAATGGCTTAGACACATGTCTCCCAATAATCACATGCACAACTTATCAATAAACTGAGGTTTTAAAGGAAATTTCAATATATCCAGTCAAGGTTTACCAATACTTATAATTTTTAATATAGGAATATTTTCTAGAAATAGATATATGAACAATCATATTAAACAGTGGTTATCTACTATGAGATATGTATTCAACAACAGTACTTTAAAGGAACTATAATAACCAAAGGACTATACATGCTAGTTAATCTAATCAGGAACCTGCACAATATATAAGATGGTGTAAGTTTAGAATTTGCAGATGGTAAACAATTGATACAAGTTAGGGAACTTGCTCGATATTCACAACATGTGTAAGAAACTTACACAATATATAAAGTTGTGTAAGATAGAAACTTGCCTGAACTGCTGCTACTATTTAACTCTAGTTTATCCTTCAGATAACCTACATTAATCATAGGTTATTCTAATGCTTAATCTCTGTGGCACACCAATTAATGATCTTAGTTGGTTCCATAACTAAGATGCATAAATAGTACAATTTTTCATGTGTTCAATCATATTCCACTTGTTATTATTCAAATTCATCATGATTCTAGTTTTCAAATATGTTTTGCTCTTCTTTACCAGTAAATTTTAAGTGTATAGTCATTTACTGTGTTTCTTTAGCTATTTTCATTAACCATCCTTATATCATTCTTAACATAAAGAGTATTCAGATGCATTATTGACAGATAAGTATAGAACATGGAAAGTATAGAGCAGAACTTAACCTCTCAAGTAGTCTGTAAAAGCACTTTACGATCTGTCACGAAGACTCTATGATCGTAGGGTTAAAGCTCTACGACTGTGTCGTCTTGGCACTCCACAATTTAGTGAAGTGGCTCTAAAATCTAGAAAAGTCACTCTACGATCATATAGAAGTGTTTTATGGTATGTGGAATTACTCTATGATTTAATGAAAGTGTTCTACGATATGTAGAAGTCACTCCATAAACGTGTCTAGCACCCTACGATTTGACTCTACGATTTGCAGAAGCCACTCTATAATTATACCTGGCACTCAACGATTTGACTCTACGATTAGCTTGACCAATAACTCTATGATTGGCTCCGTCCAGTCATTCTATAACTAGGGTTTCACTCTACGATTTAAACTTTATGATTTTTATTTAAAATACATTCTTTGGGTGATCATTTAGAGAGTTTACTCTACTATTTGGACTGACTTATAAACATAGAATTGAGTCTGAATTTGAATATGGTTCACTGATCCAAATAATTAAGGTTAAAAGGGATTACAACAATTCTCTAACAGTTAAAATCTTGTATAAAACCAATTTTGGGTTTGTTACTGTACGATTTTGGAACAACTATATTTTCAGGGTTAAAAAAAAGACTTGACCTTTCTCATTGAGTAGGTTATTGACAACAATCTAATATAGTGGGTTGAGTTGTTTTGATAGAAAATCCTTCACAAGACAAAGTTAACCACTTCTATTTAGTTTTACAAGGACTGGTCCATAATTTCAACAGTCACAACTATAATACCTGAGAATTTTGTAAATAATATTAGTAATGGAAATGAAGACGTTTGAAAACTATTAGTGTGCATGTATATATTTTTATATGTCTTAAAACTTAATAATTCAATTTGAATTGAATTTAGTATGAGAAGTATAGTGATGATAATGATAAACTTAGTTATAAGTAATTAAGCTTAAATGATAAGCCTTGTGTGGCATAATTAATTACTTAATTGGAATAATGGAGAGATGATGTAATAATGTATTGGACTAAGGGATATACCCAAGCCCAATGTGAATAAATTACAAGTGTTAGGAAATTATAATCCAAGTGTTTAATGTTACTAGATTGACAATTAAGCCCAATGAGTATTAGATCCAAGTTAAGTTGAATTGAATTGGTAGCTCAATGAATAACAATTGGGTTAGCCCAATATGTAACAAGGTTGGAAAGGTTGAGTATATATATATATATATATATATATATATATATATATATATATATATATATATATATATATACCTTATGGTCGGATATACCCCCCCCCCCTTTGTAAAAGTGCTTTTTTATCTTAAATAAGCTAGCAAGCAAACCCATGTGGGCTAATCATAATGAAAAAGAACATGGTTAGGTAAGGGTTAGTAAACTTTTCACCAAATTCACTTTTACCCTTGCCAAGTATTGAAAGAGTTAGAGAAATACTAAGTGTTAGTAAGTTAGTGAGTACTAGAGAAAATTGAGAGAGAAAAGAAGAAAAAATAGGAGAGTTCTTGCTATTGGTGGTTTAAGAGAAGCTCAAAAAGAAGGATTAAGGTGGAGAGTTATTTAAGCTTCATTGCAAAAAGGAAGAAAGCATCAAGAAGGTAAGTTAACGACCTAGTTTAAATTTTGAAAGATAAACAAGTGTATGTAGCTCTAAGTAGGAAATGGATGCTTGGTTGTGGAAGTTTATGTGTTGTGGGATCATGATGGATCCTAAGTTATAAGGATGGATATTGGAAGGAGATTATATGGTAATGCCTTGTATGTGATTTTTGAATCAAAGGATCAATAAGAAAAGCATGTAAGCACGAAACTTAGCTTAAAATACTTGAAATTATGATATTTGGCGCTAAATGACATAAAATGTGTTAGTTAATTGTTTGCCCAAAAAATATCATGTTAAACATCTATGAAATACGAACATAGCCCAAGTGGAATCATCAGATTCAAACATAAAATGAACTCGCATCAAAATAATTGGTAAGACATGCTAAAATAAGAACCCTAGCTTGGAAAATCAATAAAGTTGATTAACAAAATATTTTGGAAAGTGATTTGAGAAATCAATATTGAAGATATGTAAGTTTATAAGATAATGGAAGTAGTTTGAACTCATTTGGATGTATAATACAAAAGTTCTGAAAGATTAAATTAAAAGAGGTAGATAATTAAAGCATTCAAAAATTCAACCTGGAAACTCTGCATGAGCAGTGCTGTCGGGCCACCAAACATCGCTGCCGTGCCAGTTCAATTTTGGCCAAGCTAAATCCTTGCTCATGTGACCTGCAAGTTTAAACCCATCACTACCGTGCCAGGTCTCGACCAAGAAACCCTGCCTTGATGGCGCTGCCACACCGAATTTATACTAAAACTCAACGCTTGATGAATGGGTCTCATACTTACGAATTGGGTACCTTTTCAGACTTAAATGGTTGCTAATCCTATATTTTAGTATTATTTTATGCATTTGTGTTGTGTTTGTGTGTATGTTCATTATGTATTGGCTAATGCGAGGTTTGGTTGGCAAGGCAGCGGGAAAGAGCAGGCAAAGTAGTAAAATCAGTGAAAGTACAGAGTCATAGCCCACCAGGGCGGGTCTTCATAGAGTAAAATAGCCCGCCGGGGCGGGGGTACACGTCATCCATACTTGATACCCTGCCGAGGCGGGGGTTACCAAGAGGTAAAAGCCCGCCGGGGCAGGGGTGTGCGGCCAAGTTGGAAGTCTTCTGATGTGATTCTACTTCTGGTTTTGTGAAGCTTTTGGACTTTGTAAACGATTGGGACAAGAAAGAGAGGCTATTCAGTTACAGAGAGGAGATTATTATCAATGTTATTCATCATTCAACATCACAACTAGAAAATCCTAGATTTTGAGAGATTTTGGAGGAATTAATGCAAGGAGCTAGGAGTAAGAAGATTTTAGAGTAAATTTAAGAAAAGGGTGGTTCTATTTACTATTTTTATTCTCCAATTTCAGTTTTGTAATCAGAATGCTTAATTCTTTGATCTTTTCAGTTTTTAATTCATTAGCTATGAACTAAATTCTCTTATTAAGCCTATGATGGATCTTTATGTGTAATGAGGATTGTCATGCTTCAAGTTTAATTTGATGTTACAAATTTCAGTTCATCTATTATGATTTGTGCGTAATCTATGAGTTGTTTGATCCCCAATTCTTTGTGTACTTTTATGATAGCATGTGTTTGTGATTTCTATGTTTTGATGGGATTCATAATTTATGCCTAGGATATAGATATACCTATGCATCGCATGTAATCTTATGAGAACTTCTGATTAAACCTCCTTTAATTGTAATTCACATAGAGATATAGTGAATTAGTTAATTAGAGTGTTTTGCTTAATTCTATCATCTGTGGATTTAAGTTGATATGGGTATAGTGCATCGAGAGATGGTTATATCTACTTTCGTGTTTTTGATTAATGAATTGGAATAGGTGATTTGAATTAAAAAGAAGTGTGACAATCTGAGTGAAGCATAAAGTGAAATTGTAGGCTTAATTCTACAATATTTGATTAAAATTTGTGATAGTTAGTTTATTTGCTTTTAGTTAGTAAATTTTTGTTAATTTCATTATTAAATCATTAGTTTAATAAAATTGAGATAATATAAAGTTGGTAATTGTTAGGATAAAATTCAATAATTGTCTCTGTGGGAACGATACTTTACTTATCATTATATTACTTGTTGATCACGTATACTTGCGTGCTGTGCATAATTAGATTACAGCCAACAAATTTTTGGCGACGTTGCCGGGGACATATAATTGATTTTATTACTTTCAATATCAGGTTTGGTTAAACATTTTTCTTTTTCTTTTTATTTTATTTCTTGTTTCAGGTTCTCTTAAATAGTGCATGCAAACTCGATCAAAGAAGCCAAACTTACTTCCTTACGAGGACGATATCGAAAGAAGGTTTCAGCGGTTGAGTAAGTGGATAAAAGAGACTAGAAAGAACTTTGATAAGCAAGAAATAATGGCTGTGGAAGATCAAAAAGCATTGAGGCATTATGCCACACCAAGGGTAACTGAAATTTAGTCAAGTATTACTAGGTTTGCGATTACTGCTAACAACTTTGAGATAAAGCCTGGTACAATTCAGACGATTAAGAATTTAGTGCAGTTTGGGGGATTAGCTAATGATGATCCGAATGAGCATTTTATGAGCTTTCTGGAGATATGTGATACCTTCAAGTACAATGGAGTATCTGATGATGCAGTGAGGCTTCGTTTGTTCCCATTTACACTACGAGATAAGGCAAAGAGCTGGCTATATTCACTACCATCAGGATCAATTACTACTTGGGATGACCTAGCTCAAAAGTTTCTAGCAAAATTCTTCCCACCGGCAAAGATAACAAATATAAGGAATGAGATTACAACGTTTGAACAGTAGCATGAGGAATCACTGTATGAAGCTTAGGAAAAATATAAAGAGTTATTGAGAAAGTGTCCACATCACGGATTGCCCAAGTGGTTGCAAATGAACACCTTCTATAATGGGTTGAACAGTAATCTACGGACTAGTATAGATGCAGCGTCGGGAGGAGCATTAATGGCTAAGAGATTTGAGGAGGCATATGACTTGATTGAGACTATGGCAGCTAATAACTACTAGTGGCCAACTGGGAGGATAACTCAACCTAAGGCAGCTGAAGTGTTAGAAGTGGATGGAGTTACAGCTTTGGCAGCTCAAATTTTTACGCTATCGAAGAAAATGGATGCCCTCACGGGAGTACAGGTTCAGTAGGTAGCTTATGTGTGTGAATTGTGTGCGGGGGAACATCCGACAGATCAGTGTGTGATAAATCTGACAGCAGTTCAGTTTGTAGGTAGCTATAATCGACCTCCTAACCTGTGACGCCCCCAAATTTGGGTACTTGAAACCCGAACTCGGTGCTTCACGATACCATTTCTATAAGCTAAATAATACTAATAATAATAACACTAATATAAAATTCAAACTTAATTTACATATGCATCAAAGTTTACTCCTAGGTACGAGACCTTTAAACATTCATTACATCATAGATAATAAGTAACAGTCTTAATAAACTATAATTATTACACAACATATTAGAAATCTCATTTGATCAGTTTTCCTTTCCCCTTGTCCTTGCCTGAGCCTTCTGGTTGATCATACTTAACTGAAAACATTTAATTTAAGCAAGAGTGAACATTTGAGTGCCCAGCAAGTAATAACAATTATAAATATTAGCTGAAAGGGTTAAATATTTTCTTTGTACTACTCTTCTACAACAAGTCAATAGTTGTGAAGTAATCTGAACCGATAATAATAACATAACAACTCTCTATCAAATTTTTGAAACTACGTAATGACTAATTGGGGTTTAGGTGACATACTATGAACATTGTTTTCAATTTTTGAATAGGTTTAGCAGAAATTCATCTGCAAACCGTCATAACTTACGGGCACGGGGGGTGATCAGCCCGTTATGCCCTGTATTGATCAATACTACATGCCAGAACGATAGTATCGTTCACTCTGTCCACCTTGGGTGCATAAAAAGTTTTCCCATTTACGGGATGTTCATACTTGTCTTGGTTCCAAAACAAAGGTTTTGTCTTGTTCAACAATAATCTATAATTCAACATATATATATATATATATATATATACGGGTAATTGACAAAGGTGTATCAACATGTGATTAAATACAATGATTACCCAAGTGGGGACACTTGTATAACCATTTATAAAAATTAACGAACAGAATATATATCTGAATTACCATATACTAACATGTTGATAAGCAATGAGTGTATATAGTATAGGGTTAATAATATGTACAGTAATAATATAATTCTCAAACATTCTTACTCATGCCCATTGCATAAAGAAAATACAAAGGTAGGATACTTGAACAATGTAAAGGATAGTTCAGATACTTGCCTGAGCTGCTGCTTATAATAACGCAACTTAGATTAATCTTTTATACATCGACCTATCAGTAATAATATCATTCGTTCGATTAGAATAATATATCGTAACACATACAACTGGTTATTGCAGTCAGCACATTATCTAATCACATTGTCACATATGTTTAACAACTATTGAATCACAAATAAACACTTATCAAGTCAAATTATCTAAGTTCAGATCAATTTCTGAAATATTTCGGTGTACCGACGGCTTTATCGGGTAATTATTGAGTCTAAAACTCTATCATGTAGTTCAATAACTGAAAATATCAGTCATATTATTTTTAAAATGACTTATAATAATTTTTAAACATTTATTATAATTTATCATGAATTTTCAAACATCAGAATCATTATTAAATGATTTAAATATTCATTAATTCTATTATCATTAATATTTAATTAATATTAAATTATTAATGAAATCATTGCCAAAATATTAAAGTTATTTATAATAACTCAAAATATTTTTAAAACATTAATATTACCCTTAAATGATTTTTAAAACATTTAAAATCATTTTTAAATAATTACCATTAATATTGGAATATTAATTTATTATTTATCAAAATATTAAAAGTCATTGATTATAACTTAAAATATTTTTAATTCATTTATTTCCTTTTTAAATGATTTTTAATTCAATAAAACTATTTTTAAACTATTTATTTAATATAATTATTAAATAAACTTAATATCATTAATATTAAATTATTAATGAAATTAACCTTTAAATATCAAAAGTTATATTTTATAACTTAAAATATTTTTAAACTATTTATTTTTATTTAAAATAATTTTTATAATATTAAAATCATTTTTAATTAATTTATTTAATATAATTACTAAATAAATCTAATATCATTAATATTTAATAATTAATGAAACTTATCTTAAAATATTAAAAGTTATGTTTTATAACTTAAAATATTATTAAATACCTTATTATTTACTTAAAATGATTTTTAATACAATAAAATCATTTTTAGTTAATTTTTTAATGCATTTATTAAGTAATTTAAATCCCAATAATTTCTAAATAAATATTAATATTTATGAAAAATATGCCAAATTATCAAAAGTTAATTTTTATAACATAAAATAATTTTTAAAACTACTTTTGTAATTTTCAGAATTTATTTACTATTTTTAAAGGATTTTTAGAAATTAAATTAATTAATTTCATTATGTCTGTCGCTAAAGCCCTTTGGCGACAACAAGTGTCGCCTTAGGTGTTCTTGAGAAACCCAGGCATTCAAAGTCAGCTTCGAGTAGCCTACTTTGATCAAGCGTAATTCGGTGTCTATTATGTTTCTGCGTGTTCTAGAGCTTTGATCTTGTAGTACTAATGTAGTACTACAAGAACCAACAATAAACTGGGTCAAACAACATCTCAGCAAGATATAAAATCACAAAGCAACTTTCAGAGCAATTATGGGTTGCCCAGAATTTTCAGTCATGGCCGGTCAACGCTTTTGTTGACCTTAAATCTGACAATCTGTTGATGATATGGTCGGTCTAGACGTCGGGCTGGGTAGATTATCTATCAAGGTCCATTAATCAAGCTAGGTTCAAGTCTAAACATCATTAAACTGCAAGATCTAAGAAATTAAAAAGGCTGTCAGAGATGTTCTTCATTTATGGGTTACCCAGAAATGAAGAACAGTCTCGAGTGACCACTTTTGAACATCCACTACATGTTGTTCGTGTGATGTTTTTGTGATCTAAGTTTCAGGTTGTAGAATACATGTAACTAAATATATCTATTACAAAACATCAATAAAACAACAACACAACAATAAGATATAATCTGGTCAAACTATGCCAGAGAAACTGTTCTTCATGAATATGGGTTTTTCCCAGAAACTCATAAGGCTGGTGGTCAACCCTAGTTTGACCACCCATATCTTTGATCACGTAACAGATCTGGTTGTTCTATGGGTTTTAAAATGTAGTATTCGTGTCAAACTACAAGTCTATAACAACAACATGGCCTAAAGAATTACAAGAAGCAAGATCAGAGGCCATCAAAATGCCTGTCAGACTTTCTGGGCTTCAAGAACAGCCAATCAATGTCGGTCAACCCACTTTGACCTTAAATAACTTTTAATCTACAATAGATATGACCATGATTCAAGTTGCAAATTAAAGATCTCCTAACAGACTACAAGTACAAACTTTCAAAACACAAAAACACATAACAGATTAAAATCTATGGGACCTGACATTCACTGTCAGACCCTTATTTTTACAATTTACAGATTTTTGAAAAACTTAATTTTGAGCACTTTGATGTTATGGGTCTAACAAATATCAACCCAGATCAACTATATGGACTACAAATAACATGTTTTAACAATAAATCATAACATCTAACACAAGATCAGAAGTCAGATTTCTAAATTAGGTTTTACCTCCTTATGATCAAATTCTGACTTCTATGTTTCTGATTTGATGTTGGTGTTCGTGGGGCTTGATTGGGGACTGATCTAGCAAGGAAATTTCGTGGGTTTGGTCTTGAGAGAGTATGGCTATGAATTGGTGAACAATTTAGGCCAAAAATGAACATTTTCTCTTTCTTAAATTATGCAAATCATGTATGGCATGTATGAGATGGCTGATCATGTGATGTTAATCTAACTCATAGACTGATAGGGTAGGGTGGCTGCAGATTTGCAAAGATTTGTTAGCCAATAATTCAACTAATGGGACAAAAGGGTATTTTGGTAATTTTTTTTGATTTTAAGGGTATTCTTGTCCAATGTTATTGAATCTAGGGTTTAATCACTAGATTTCACATCTTAAAGTTTCCCAAATAATTACTAGGGTTTGGACAATTAAAATTTAAAGTATAATAAAATTTTAATTAAACACGCTAATTTAAAATTAGGGTTTTTAATAGAAAATTAGGATTTTTCAATTAGGGTTCCTTAATATTATTAGGGTTCCCAAATTAACAATTAGGGTTTTCTAATTATCATTATAATTTACTAAAATAGTAATTAGGGTTTCTAATTTTAGCAAATTAGGATTTTCAAATAAAAATTAGGGTTTCTCCTAATTACAGAAATTCTATAATACGCAATAAAATTCATATAACACAATTACTACACATTCTCGAACTCATAACTGAGTTCGACAATTAGGGTTTAATAGCACGATATAAGGGTCATGACATAATTTACCATATTTGACCAACCATTATTAGTCTACACATTTACAGTACATATTTATAGCACTGAAAAATTAAAATATAATTAATATTATATTATTATTCTCATCCCTTGATAAAAATCCAAATTTAGGGTTTGGATTCCATATCTGATTTATCCTTCATATATAACATCAATAATTAAGTTAAAATCATTAACTTAATTATTCTGAACGAATTCATATAATAAAATAATAATTATAATAATTCTAATAATTATTTCATATATTATTTAAATAATACAAAATTCATATTTTCATGGAAAATAATTAATAAAGACATTTCTACTATAAAATTAATTATTATAAGAATATATTTTATAATGGTCAAAATTCTAAAATAAAATTATTTGAAATTATTCATGAAATAAATAAATTTTTATTTATCACATAAATACATGCACATTACTTGACACTTATTCTCTTCATTAAGATAAATAAATAAAAAAAAATTTATGCAAAATTTCTTATTTATTTTATATTGAAAATACCGGGTTATTACATTCACCCTCCCTTATAAGGATTCCGTCCCCGGAATTACCGCTTTAAAACTCATACATACAAGAGTACATAGCATACGCAATCATTGCAAATAGATCTCGATCATAATTAATCAAACAACTCTTTAACCATTCACATAAAGTTTGTTTGTCTAATTAAACGGAAGTTTGATTTCTAAAAGAACTCAAATTCCTCCCTCAAAATTTCTTTGTAAAATAATTTGCTATATATAGGAAAATCATATATACATACACGAAAATAAAAGTTATTCGAATAATACATGGAGTTTCATTCCCAGCTGCCACAGTATCTTGGACCGTCATATTAAAGACTCGTGCGGTTGGTTTGTTGGCTGAAGTCGGTCCTGTGATTGCCAGAGTCCCACTGCCTTTTCCCGTGGTTACACTCCCTACCTCCATTTTTCTCTTTGGACAATCCTTCACCTTGTGCTCTGTCGATTCACATAGAAAACACCCACTATTCATCCTTGGGTTGGGGCAGTTGGGAGAGATATGGCCCTCCTGCCCGCACTTATAACATACAAACTTACCCTTCAGACACTCACCAGAGTGATTCTTCCTGCAATTCTTACACTGCACCGTCTGTTTCTTCACACCTTCCTGCTTCACCTGAACATTCCCAGAAAAATTTTCCTTTCTTTTCTCACCCCTATTTCCACTATTACCTTCCACCCTCACAGCTCCTCCGGCCTTGGTTTGGTTCCTCTTCTCCTTGTTGTAGAGGCTCATGGCCTCACTCCCCTCCTCAGCTATGATAGCCTTTTCTATGAGTACTGCAAAAGTATTGATCTGCAACACTGCCACCTTGTTGTAGAGCCAGGGTTTTAAGCACAACTCAAACCTTCTTGCCTTCCTAGCCTCCGTATCAACTTGATGCGGAGCAAACCTAGCCAACTCATTAAACTTTGTGGCATACTCCGCAACTGTCATGTTCTCCTGCTTTAATTCCAGAAATTTTACCTCCATCCTAGCCTGGATGCTAGCTGAGAGATAGTTTTCGAAAAACAAAGTTTTAAACCTAGCCCAAGTCACTACTCCTTCTCCTGCCCTCGCTTGATTTGTCTCCCACCAAAAGTTAGCCTCCCCCTTCATCATATAAGTGGCAAAAGAGGTCTTTTGCCCCTCATCTACCCTAGCAATTACGAACGTCTTTTCTATCTCATTAATTCATGTTCGGACTTCTATAGGGTCAACTGATCCCTTGAATTCCGGTGGTCCTACTGCTTTGAAGTCTTTAAATTTTGCCAAGCGATTGTCTGGCTGGTTCCCTGTGGCTGGTATTCCCTGCTGCATAGCCTGAGCTACCATGTTTGCGAAATTCTGCATCGGGTCTTGCTGTTGTCCCTCAGCGTTGTTGACAGATTCTTCTGCCCTTTGGTTTCGAGTTTGACGTCTTGGCGGCATTATCTGATTAAATAAAATCATAAATTTAACTTACATTATAAACCTTATCACATAAGTTTAATATTTTAAACTTGTTTCATTTGTCAAACTTAGATTCATATTCATTCAACGAATATTTTACATAACATAACACATAATGCTTTAAACATCAGCTATCCTTTTGTGACTGCAAAAGTCGGGATTTACAACCTTGACTAATACAAAAGTTGGGAACATTACATTACACATGTATCTTATCAAACATACATAATCAACTACTAATCCTACTTATTTTCTAAATCACGATCTTTTCTCTTTCTTTTTCCTTTCTTCTTATCGGGTTTTCCTATGTCATGGTCTTCTATCTTTCTTTTTCCCTTCTTACTCGGAGCTGCACGCGATGTGTTGCTTGAGGCTCCCATCTGATCAATTTAGATTTTAAGCTTATCTTGTTCTTCCATTGTTTCTATTAATGCCTGACGCAATTGACTATTTAGCATCTTTTCTATTTCCCACAGCTTTTCCAGAGAAGAAACCTTGTTCCTCAGATCCTGCACCTCCGTTGATGCTTGATCAGCTTCAACTTTAATGTCTGTATCACTATCTGTCAACTCCAACATCTCTAGGTCTGGTACTACATTTTCCAATACCACCACCTCATCCGAGTTGGTTTCATTGTGAGCTTCTATTTCAGCTATTGGCTTCGATATTAGCTCGGGTGTATGGATTTGATCCTCCTTCATGCTATAAGCATATAACAAGCCTTTTCCACCAGACAACTACACATAAATTATCTTGATCAGCATATAGTATATACACATAACAAACAATAGTTTTATAAGAGTTATCTTTTATTTTGTTTAACGATGAATTTATTTAATTCATCTCCTTTTAAACTCTATATGAGTTATTTGTATTTTCAACGTTTCCCTCTGTCCTAAGGTTATAGCCTAAGGTCGATCCCCCCCTAAGGTTTCTAACCCTAAAGCTTTGATACCAACCTGTGACGCCCCCAAATTCGGATACTTGAAACCCGAACTCGGTGCTTCACGATACCATTTCTATAAGCTGAATAGTACTAATAATAATAACAATAATATAAAATTCAAACTTAATTTACATATGCATCAAAGTTTACTCCCAGGTATGAGACCTTTAAACATTCATTACATCATAGATAATAAGTAACATTGTCTTAATAAACTATAATTATTACACAACATATTAGAAATCTCATTCGATCAGCTTTTCTTTCCCCTTGTTCATGCCTGAGCCTTCTGGTTGATCATACTTAACTGAAAACATTTAATTTAAGCAAGAGTGAGCATTTGAGTGCCCAGCAAGTAATAACAATTATAAATATTAGCTGAAAGGGTTAAATATTTTCTTTGTACTACTCTTCTACAACAAGTCAATAGTTGTGAAGTAATCTGAACCGATAATAATTACATAACAACTCTCTATCAAATTTTTGAAACTACGTAATGACTATAATTAGGGTTTAGGTGACATACTATGAACATTGTTTTTAATTTTTGAATAGGTTTAGCATAAATTCATCTGCAAACCGTCATAACTTATGGGCACAGGGGGTGATCAGCCCGTTATGCCATGTATTGATCAATATTACATGCCAGAACGATAGTATTGTTCACTCTGTCAACCTTGGGTGCATAAAAAGTTTTTCCGTTTACGGGATGTTCATACTTGTCTTGGTTCCAAATCAAAGGTTTTGTCTTGTTCAACAATAATCTATAATTCAACATATATATATATATATACGGGTAATTGACAAAGGTGTATCAACATGTGATTAAATATAATGATTACCAAGTGGGGACACTTGTATAACCATTTATAGAAATTAACGAACAGAATATATATCTGAATTACACTACAAAAAAATTGGGCTTCAGCAACAACCGATTTTCGTTGCTAAAGGTGCCAAATTTCGTTGCTAAAGGTTTTTGGCAACGACTTTACTGTCGTTGCGTCTTTCGTTGGGCAATGAGCGTTGCTAATTGTTCCGTAACGAACGTATTTTTTTCGTTGCCAAAAGTAATACATTTTGCAACGAAATTTGGCTATCGTACAGAGACATCGATCATTTAGCAACAAAATGTATTGTTGCAGAATAATTAAAATTCCGTTGCTAAAAACCTCATTTCGTTGCAAAAGCCTGCTAATTGGTAACGAAATGAACTCTTTTTTTGCAACGACCATGCATTTTCGTTGTAATTGACACCATTTTGCAACGATATTTTTCGTTGCAGTAAATTATGAAAATTGTTGCTTAAGTTTGCTTTCGTTGCGGAATGTAAACTCTTTAGCAACGATTTTCGTTGCTGATTATATTATTTGGCAACGATGCTAAATCAGCAACGAAAATATTTGTTACTGGTTATTTTTCAATAGCAACGAAAGTCGTCGATTAGCAACGACATTATATGTTGTCGTTTCTTTATATGTACAACGAAAGTTGATACGATTTGCAACGATAAAAAATGTTACCTTTTATTTTAGTATTAGCAACAATATCCTCTCCGTTGTTATTAGGTTAATTTTTCGTTGCCAAATATTATATTTTTAATGTCATTAGCAACGAAAATTTATTGCTAAATGTATAAAAAATTGTTACTATACTAAAACTTATTCAATGCTTTGGCAACGAATTATATTGTTGCCAAATCAAAATTTGACATTTTTTTTGTGCACCTGACTGACTCAATGTCCCCATAGCAAATAATGGCAAAAATACAAAAAACTAAAATATTATTAACTTAATAAAATCATCAATTACATAATCATTCATTATCTTTACAATTAACCATCTAAAGCTACCACAGTTCTTCAATCAAAGTATATATCTACATATATAGAGAGAGTACACTTCATAATTTCATCCCTTGTCTTCCGTAAATGTAGCACAAAAATTTGATACCCAGTATTGTAAAGCATGTCGTAGAAGCAGTCTTCCTGCACATATTTAAAAATAATAGTAGGTCGAGGAAATGAAGCAAATAAAAGAATTCACTTTGACTTGGCTGTTTTTAATGGATTTGATTTTTTTGTTAAAAGAGTTTATTTTAGTAGTTTTGCACAAGAATGTTAAGGTAAGCAACTGCCCACCAAGAACAAAGAGTGGATCCGCGGGTGGAGGAGATGCATGTACAGATATTACCATCATCAATGATCACATAAAAGAAAGCTATGAAGCATACATACACAGACAATAGTAACAATAAAGGAAATATCTTTAGAGGAAGAAAACAACATAGCAATAATAAACCAATGAGAAAAAAAGAGAAAAAAAGTGTAGCAATTTCAACCTCACAAAAGGATGACTTACAAGTACTGCAAAGTTGGAAGCTGACCAAGCTGTGTAACCAGTTAACCAGAAAGGTTAGCATTTCCAAGATCACTGGGAGTAAACAATGTAAAAAAATTGTTACTATATCGCTGTGCAGCAGGAGCCATAAAGCATGCCCAAATATAATAGCAGGTTACATCAATAATAGTTTCACAAGATTAAGCAACTTACACTCTTGTAACACTATTTTCACTGTTGCACGTAACATGAAACCAAGTACATGAATTGAAAAGAGTTGGATCCCAACTTTGCAAAACATTGTTAGGATCAGCTAAATTGTTCTTCAGTGCATTCAGAGCATCACCTGTTTTACAGAAACAAAAAATGAATTGGTGAAAACATAATTATAAACCTTCTTTAAATCTATAGGCATCAGATGTTTACACTATCCATATAAAGCTTTAGTACATAACCAACCATCCATTACAGACTCATAACATAGAAAATGACACCTCCACTAATTCCTTCTGTCATAACTCATAGATTATTAGCTAGGTCCTAGTAAAAGATACAATTCCACCAAATTGGGTAAATACTATTAATGATAAGATTCTTAAGTGGTGTCCTAGTTTTCAAATTTATAAAATTTGGGATTCATTAGGACCACAATTAACGTCAAAACAAAGCCACACCAAACATTGAGTATTTCAATTGAAGAAATAGAAGGCAATTGCTATATATGTGGCAAAACATCATCCAAAAAATGCGGTCAACATGTATAAAATTCACTAAAATTAGCAATCCAAATTCATAGATAAATAAAAACTACACTAAAATTACTATGTATTACTAAAAACACCCTTTCATAGATAAATAAAAAGCTAAATTGTAAATGATAAACATGAGAGAGAAATATTATTAGAGGATAGAGAAAATAACTTGAAAAGTATGAGAGAATTAAGGAGAGTATTAAATATTTAGGGGTAATGTAAGAAGTAATGTAATCAATATCTCCTACAAATCTACAAACGTCAAATAAATAGAAACAAAATTTGTTCTCTAAAACGTCAATTAAATAGGAATGAAGGGAGTACTATTTTAGGCTCAATTATATTGTGATTCTTTCTTTATAAGATAAGAATCTGTCATTTTTTTCTTAACTTTCCTGCCTTTTGCCTTTCTTGAGAACAGAAAAGTTAAAAGATGATTTTTTTTTCAAGTTTAGAGATTTGCGAGTGTCAAAAGATTTTTATATTCGGGATTAATTTTATATAAAAGGGAAGATGTCATATGCGTAGAGTATATTGAGAATATTACAGTTTAGACTACCAATTAATCATATTGCTTATAATTTGAATTTTCTTTATCCCTATCAATGACTCCATGTCTTGATTTTGGGGGCATCAAGTCACGAGTTCATATGATATATTTTTGCTCACACTTGAAGCAGTAGGTGCCTTCCTTTGATTTGTATTAGTTTTTGATTACTTGTTAATTTGGTCAGTATTTATCATTTATCACCAGACATACAAATGTCTATTTTCATTTTGTCTTTTATTGTTCTGGAACTATTGGTTGAAGCATATAGATTCAACTTCTATATATCAGTTATTACAATGGTATCAGTGTACCAGTATAATTTGGCATGTGGTGATTCATTGTTCGTAATGAATGTTGTGAAATATTGTATCATTGAATAGTACCAGCACACGAAGTTCAAGTAGCTCTTGTATCATTAACAAGAAGAGTAAAATAGGTAAAAAATGAAAACCTCTAATAGCAAGATAATAGGGAAAGTAGTGAACAGAGATATTAACCCAAATTTTGGCCAACTCAGAGTATCCTGAGGAACAACACTAAAAGATTTCCGGAGATTCTCAAGAGTGACCTTCCGAATATCTTGACCATCTATCCTTACCTGCCATTTATTGCAATGTTACTGACAAAGCAAAAAGAAAGAGAAAAAAAAATGACAAATAGCTCAATGGAGAATGATGAGAAAAAAATTACAACTATGCTCAAAAACTCCACACAAAGGAAAATTTGTCCTCCCACCTCACCTTGAGGAAAAAAAAAATCAAAGATGACTTAAGACCACAAACTGAACCTGAAACATAGAAAACTATTTTTTCCTAAAACCTTCCAATTACATTCTTAAGTAATGGACCTAATAGATTAAATGAAGCAAAATACCTTAGCTTCGAGCAACTTATACTGATTCAGTCATGTTTCCAACTACCCAAGTGGCAAAAGGGAACAAGTCATCACCAAAATGTATACCAGAGAAAGAGGAGAGCACAACCATGTGCATCAGGGGGTGCTTCATAATGCAGAAGAAGGTTATCTGATTCTGCATTCCTTGCAGGTGCAACACTACCTCCTAAACAATACCCCCTTTGTAAATTAATTACCAATATGGTGTGATAGCTTACCGGAGGAAAAAAAGACATCCTCAAATGGGACATCGAATGCCATTTGAAGAGCAGATAGTACAAGAGACCTAGAAATATCCCAGACTACCATATCCCCACCCCCCTTCCTTCCATTTTTCCATTTCAAGTAGAACCAAATTCATAACTTAGCAATCCTATAAATAAATCTTTCCATTGACCTTTCTTTCTGAACATTATAATTTACACAATGTGAGGAGTAATTATCATTCAGATATTGCAGCAATATCAAATACAACACTAATATTTATGATAAACTATGGCACAAAATATATTAGAAATTAGAACCAAAAACAAGACTAAAAACTCAATTTTGCCACAAGATATAGAAGTAACATTAATCGGATAATATACATACATATACAAATATACACACACAAAAGACAGAGCATCCAATATTAACAAAACAATTTAGTTATACCTTTGTTTACAATATTCACTTTTTTTGGTCTTCCATATTGCTGAGCAAACATCATCCTATATGACTCACATTTCAAATGGAACTTGTTGTTTGATTAAGTTGGTTAGACTGTTAGAGCAAGGGATGTCAATTTAAGAAATAGAGCACCTTACTGTCAACTCAAGGACGCACCTAGGGTACCTGGTATTAGCAGCAGTTACAATTGTTTTAACCATACAACAACAATTTACTATTAATGCATCTTACTAAGATAAACACTTTTACAATTGTTTTAGCGATACGACAACATATTTTTGCTCCGGATTATCTGCTGCCTAAAAGAATATAATTATACACAAATACATATACATACAGCAGTTATCCCTCCTTGTCATGAGAAAATACAGAGAAAGATAGAGAAATTTGGAGTGAATCATAGCAATCAATAATATCAAAATTCATATTTTGAATGTTGAACATGAAAATCTCAGTACTGAAGAAAACACAAGCAAAAATAATTACAACCTACTTATTATTATTATTAACTTAGATTCAAATTTCGCAAAGTTTGATTACGGAAATATGAGTATCACATTACTGTTGAATCAAATAACAAATAAATAACGTCTAAAATATTGATTACACAATACACAATAGTAAATTAGAACAAAGAATAAAGAACAAGTAGGCCCTATATTAAATTAGACAAATTAAAGACTTTAGAACTCACAATTTAAGGAACAAAAGTAGTAAAGATAAGATTCCGTCCAGGCTCGAAGTCGGAGATGAGGTTCCGTCCAGATTTTGGTCCGACGTACAATTAGGGCAGAAACAGAGATGAAAAATCGAGATCTGGGGTTCTGGCTTTTGGGTTAGGGGCTTAGGTTAGGGCAGAAACAGAGATTAGAAATCGAGATATGAGATTTTGAGGGATGATCGGATGAGACATCGAGATGATAGATGAGAGATGAGAGATGAGAGATCGAGAGCTCGACTGTTTCGAGATTGAGAGAAGTCGGAGACAAAAGTATATCAGGAGAAAGAATGGGGAAAGGCTGAAGTATTTTCCCAGAATTACCTTAACTATATTCAACTTTTTTAATTATATCTATTTTGTTCAATTTTTTTTGGAATATGCTCTTTTCTTAATTAAATTAATTAATTTGAGAACAATTTTAATAAATAAAAAAAATTTGTTTTTTTTTAAAAAAACTTTAATTTTTTTAAAAAAGATTTTATTTTTAAACCAATATTTTTTTTAAAATAAAAACTTCAACGACTATCGTTGGGAGTAAAGACTCTCACATCTAATTTGAGAAAAACTACTGAACGCCATTTGAAATAGCGTTGAATTTTAGATATTTTTTTGGCTAAAAATCAGAAAGGCAACCAACGCCACTTTAAAAATTATTTTTTAAAAAACGAATTTAAAAAAAATTATCTTAATTTTTTAAAGAAATTTGAAAAAAATAAAAATGTGATCCAATGCCAAACTAACCGGCATTGTAACTTTTTTAAATTTTTTTTATAAAACAAATTTGTAAAAAAAAATAGTAAAATGTAACATTACTTTAACTGAAGTTGCAATCTCTTTTTTTTTATAAATTTTTTGATCTCTTATACTTGTTTACAAACATCAATATTTTTTTATGTTTATTTTGTGTCATCGGCGTTGGAAATGAAGGAGTATATAAGACTTCAACTATAAAAAATAAAAATAAAAATACTAATGTCAATTAAAGTGACGTTGCATCTTACTCTTCTTTTTTACAAATTCATTTTCTTTAAAAAAATTTAAATAAAATATGTATAAAATTGATATTACATTAATATGGGTCAAACTATCTTATTAGGAATGACTTATAAGTCATTTTTAAAATAACTTTATTCTGTTTTAGTTCATAAAACATAATAAATTTTTCTTCATCTTTTATGTTTTCTCTTAGAACTGATAGTATTATAATTTAATTTTATAATATATTGGAAAAAAGGTAAAAGGAGAATTAGGAATAGCTAGGGTTATACCATTACTATTCTTCTTTTTTTGTTTTATTTTTGAACTTAAAAATATATTCATGATTTAAGTTACTCCCTTCGTCAAAGAATAAAAGTTCTTATTATTTTATGTAATCTCAAGTTAAATATTTACTTATATTAAATAATCTATTTTTTTTACAATAATTTGTGCGTAATATCCTTAGTATTAAATGTCATATTTTTTATTATTTATATAATATCACTAGTCTGTATAGAAAAAATATGCAATTAGATGAGAATTTAAATATGAATAATTTTATCATTTGACATTTTTTTAAAATTCGCATAAAAATTAATCATCACTTTCATTCTCGGAGTGAGGGAGTACTTGTAAGTATATCTTACTTCTATCTATAAAATAGGAAACATTGGGAAGTATATATATATAATAAAAAGTTTTGATGAGGTTGGAATTATTTGTGGTCAGAGGCTCGGAACTAACATGTTTGGCAATCGATTGTCCATGAGTATTATTTCAATGACTATAATCTATATTGT